>JBAMHW010000023.1:7792698-7822805 GCA_037177495.1 Rhadinocentrus ornatus | reverse complement strand
CCTCAAACAGGTGCTTCTGATTTAGGATAATAAGTGGAGTGCAGGTGGACTTTTTAAAGGCGGACTAACAGGTCTTTAAGGGTCAGAATTCTAGCTGATAGACAGGTGTTCAAATACTTATTCAAATACTTATTTGCAGCTGTATCATACAAATAAATCATACATTGTGATTTCAGGATTTTTTTTTTTTTTGATTATGTCTCTCACAGTGGACATGCACCTATGATGAAAATTTCAGACCCCTTCATGTTTCTAAGTGGGAGAACTTTCAAAATAACAGTGTGTTCAAATACTTATTTTCCTCACTGTATATTAAACTAAAGGTGTGTCCCAATTCAGGGTCTGCATACTTCGAAGTGTGGATTTGTCGGCCACATACGTCATGTACTGTCCTAATTCACAGAATTCGAAGGACCCTCCGAATCCTCCCTTCAAATCCGCACTTTGTTTGGCCTCAAACGAAAGCTGCCGGTGATGCATCATTTGTGGCCTCTTTTCTCCCAGAATTCATTGTGCACAAGGCGGTGGCTAATCAGCAACCAAGCTCAGAAGAGTAAAATTTAGATTTCAATAAAGTTTTGTTTAAAAGAAAAGTGTGTTTGTAAAGCACAGTTTATTTGCATATTTGTATAACCCTCATGGCATCACCATGTGGTACGGCACCATCTCCACGTCCCACAGGGAGATCCTCCAACACATCATAAGAGCAGCTAAGAAGATCGTCAGCACCTCTCTCCCCTCCCTGCAAAACATCTACACCTCTCGCCTCACCTGTAAAGCCCTCTGCATCGCGCGAAACCCCACCCACCCATCAAACAGCTTCTTCAGCCTGCTGCCATCATGAAGGCGACTGTGGAGCCTGCGGGCCAGGACCAGCAGACTAAGGGACAGCTTTGTCCACCAGGCTGTCAGGATGCTGAACTCTCTCCCTGCTCTGCCCCCTTCCACACACACACACACACTGGACTTTGACACACCCCATCAAGACTTGAACTTTTTACACCCTCAGGAACAATCACACAGGCACTTTAATAACTTTAACCACACCATAAGCTAACAAAATAGTCTTTTTTTTATTATTTTTTAATTTTTTTTGCACTATAGTCATAAACATACACACTGACTATAATTTGCCTTATCTATTTAATATGTTTTATTTACTTAGTAATAGTACTTGTTTTGTTTATTGGCTTACATTTTTGCATTTCATCTCACCAAGGTTTGAGAGAACCGTAATTTCAGTTCTCTGTTTGTCCTTTGCATGCTGCAGAATTGACAATAATTTGACTTTGACTTTACTTACTATAAAGCTGGTGCATTAAGGGAATGTGTATTTGCTGCTTCCATCCAGCAGAGGGAGGTACTGCTCAGAAAACAACATGAAGCGCTGGAGCTTTGCCCTAATAGGACTTTACCACCCTCTGGGAGAATGAAAGAAATATTCTTTCTTTTTTACTTTTAACTTCTCTTTTGTCAAACAGTGCACATAGCCTGACGTAGTAGACAAATTATATGATATCTTCTGCTGTCTTCTGTTCACAGTGTTGCAGAGGTCAAAGTCTTGCTGCTCCTCTGTATGTGTGTGTTTGCATATTGGATTTTCTTTTTGCCTGGTCACAGGATTGGACAAGTGTGTGTAATCATGTCCAGGCAAAAAAAAAATGCTTCAATGCTTGTGTAACTTTAAAATTGCTTATGTGTAGAGGTAGAAATTTGACTTGGAACAGTATAAGCTCAGATGTCTACATGCAAATGCTTTGTAAGACAGAAAGAAAGACTTTAACTTCTACATTGTTTCTGCTTGCTGAAACAGTTATAGACTTCAAGGCCATGGGTAAAAGTCTCTGCGCATCATCTTTCTCTTCAGAATCTCACCGGGCTCTGTGTGATGTTCTCATTTTTTCTTTTTTAATAAACTTTGAGAAACTCTTGCTCATCTTTTTTACTACAAAAAGTCTTTTTGGCGATCTGAATGAGCTTTTCTGATCACTCATCAGATACAGAGACATTAAAATAAATTTGAGTTTAATTTAAAATTTAATTTCAGATTTATGTATAGTTAAAATCTTGCATTAAAAATAGAAATAAGCCATAACAGCCATACAGCACCTATCATGATAGCAATTTTTCTTTGTTAAAAAAAAGGGTTTGTATTTGATTCAATTGATCTGAAAATGCAACAACAAACCATTTCATATGACTTTACTGCCTCTGTGGTGTAGATCGATCCCAGAACAGGGCAGTAGAAGACATCACTATATGACAGCATTTAAGTGAATCATTTGTTTGTATTTGATCATATGGAAACCTACTGAAGTAACCAGTTATCCTTTTCCTCTGACCCTTATCACTTTTGTTCAAATAACAACATATGCTTATCAGTTTATCCGGTCATGTGAGCTGGTTGGATGTTTTTCTGAGACAGATTAGATGTCATCCTTTGACAATTAAAAATATTCAATTATTTATAAGTGCCTGGAATTGTGGCAAAATTAATTAAATAAAAGTCAATTATCTCATCTCAGTTTGGTCCCAGAATAGCACCATCATGGCGAAGACAGTTAATGTAAAACCGTGTTCAGTAAATATCTTGTTCTTCTTCTGAGCGCATTCAGTGGAACCAGTCTGGTGGAGTTAACATTATTTTAGTACAAAGGTGACGAGGACAATTCTGCATTGATGCAGTGACAAAACAATATATTATAAGTGATGTAAAGTAGTGGTTTCCGACCTATTTTCCTCAGTGCCCCCCTTCAAGCATATAGTTAAAACCCATGCTGGTTTTATGCTTTCAAAGTCAAATTCTCAACATTAGTAATGTATTCTGGCTGAGTCCCATCCTTCCATAAAGCCTAAATTAAATGAACAACATAGAAGATTAATTTTTTTACTTAATGTGTACATTAATCACAATGGCTCCTAATGTTCAAAGCCTCTGGGACCCCCTGTGCTCTTTGGGGAACCCTTTAAGGGGACCCCAGGTTGGGAACCACTGATGTAATGTTTAGTCATATTGTTTCTTGATTTTGTGGCAGTGGACAAGAAAGTTTTTGTTTGTAAAGACTGTCATAAAAGTGAAATAATGTTTGTCATATTCAGGATATTAAGACTGATTGATTGAAATAATTATAAATTAAAAGGGAGTTTCTGCTTATTGATGAAAAAAGTAGCATTGTGCAGTAATAAAGAAGATTGAGGATGCAACACAGAGTAATGCATTGTGGAGCTGAATTTAATCGAATCGTTGACAAGGTAATTATAATTAAAAGTATAATTACATGCTGAGGGTTTACATGTAAACCAGGAAGTGTCAGTAAAGAGTCAGTTGTGGCCAAACGTCTGAGTAGAAGAAGAAAGCTTCCTAGTGACGTCATACATGGAAGCGGCTCCAAACAGGAAGAAAACATCCAGCTGTTAACGAAGCAGGTTCTAGCGTTGCAGGCTGTGTTGCTCTGGGACAGTAATGACACGCCGTTGAGGGTCAGGAGTAAAGTAGTGGGTTATCATGCTGTGTCCGGAGTAGCGACACTATCCACGGACACCCAGGGAGTTTAATCCTGTTCAACTTTCCTCCGGACCGATTGTTGAAACAAGGTAGGTTAGCTTAGCACCCTTGTGTTAGCCTTGCTAGCTTAGGCTAACCTGTATGCTAATTGCCACACAGCTTTTGTGACTTAGTACTAAGGACAACCTTGAGCTTTTTATTAAATTTTTATGTGTTGCCTTGAGGCCACGATCCTACATTAAGCTGGAGTGCTGTGAGGAAGAGATTATGAAGAAAAAGAAGGTAAACCCGGTTGTGTATTTGACATTTCTGTCAACATCCGTAACGTTAGACGAACATCGCAAAGACAAATATTTAGTTGGTGTATTTAGGCAATAACCAGTTATAAACTGATCACAATCAACGGCCGCTATGTAACAATAACTGCAGACCTGTACCGCTCCTTTCTTTATGTTTTGTATTTGTACATTGATTGTGTCTAATGATAACCCTATACACGATCATCTTTTTATATGACTCTATGACTGAGCCTTTATCTAAATATAACTGATGTTTGAGGATCAAACAGGGCCTGTATTTGAGGGTCAATAACAGGATTGTTGCCACAACTTCCAATTTGATGTTGGATTATAGTGGTGTTATGTACATGAATCCCTCCTCGCTGTATGAACTCACATTTGACACCGTTTACCACTGGACACTGTATGGATCTCTCTCTCTCTCTCTCTCTCTCTCTCTCTCTCTCTCTCGATAGATAGATAGATAGATAGATAGATAGATAGATAGATAGATAGATAGATAGATAGATAGATAGATAGATAGATAGATGCAGCTTTGCAAACACAGGCAAGGCAAGTTTATTTGTATAGCACAATTCAACAACAGGGTGATTCAAATTGCTTTACAGAAACATTTAAACATAAAATAAGAAGCATAATTTAACATTAAAGACAAAAGAGAAAATTGGATAAAACATAATCATTTTAAAATTTCAAGCTTAAAAGAAACAGATGCAGATTTGTATTTTTTAACTAAAAACTATTGAAATGCAGCAGAGAACATCAGATTTCTTACCATTGATGTTATTTTAAGGTGATAGTAGGCTGACTTTATGATTCCCTTAATGTGTTTGTCAAAGCTTAGGTCTATTAATATACCCACATTTCCAGCCTGGGAGGTTTTCAGAGTGTTTAGAGTGAAGCTTTGTGGTGACCTTATTTCTCTTTGGTTCGAAAGACAATCACCTCAGGTTTATTTTTGTTTAACTGAAGAAAGTTCAGGCACATTCAGTCATTAATCTCCTCAATACATTTACCAAGAGCCTGTACGGGGCCTCGGTCTCCTGGTGAAATTGTAATATACAGGTGTGTCCCAATTCAGGGTCTGCACATTTCAAAGTAAGGATTCGTCGACCACATACGTCATCGCCGTGCGTGAAGTACTGTCCCAAATCACAGAATTTGAAGGACCCTCCGAATCCACCCTTCAAATCCGCACTTCATTTGGGCTCAAATGAAAGCTGCCGGTAATGCATCTTTCGCGGCCTCTTTTCTCCCAGAATTCATTGCGCACAAGACAGTGACGAATCAGCAACCGAGCTCAGAAGAGCAACAAAAAGTAACAACTGAGCCTCAGACAGTGTTTTTATTTTATTTTTTTTGCTGTTAGTGTTACAGTCGGTGTTAACGTCCACTGAAGTGTCCTATGGGTAATTTCAGAGGTTTAAGTGATTCAACGTCCTATGCTGCTGCTATAGGAAATTCTTCTTGGTTAGGTAGCCTGTCCTATCTCACAAACGTTAAGCAGACTTCGAAGTGTGCAGACCCTGAATTGGGAGACGCCTGTCATCTGCGTAGCTATGGTAACTAATTTTGTTGTTTTTTGTGACCTGTGCCAATGGGAGCATGTAGATGTTAAACAGAAGAGGACCCAGGATGGAACCTTGGGGAACTCCACTTGTAGCTTTTGTTTGCTCAGATGTAAAGTTACTTATTGACACATCCTGTTCTCCAAGTACATTTTGAACCAGTGCAGTGGTGTGAGTAATATATTCGAAGGGTTCAGACAGTTTGTTAGATACACCTTATGGTGCCCCTGGACACATCATCAGTGATGTAACCTGGGATCACAGGGGGTTTCGAGTCTTTCAACAATCAGACTTCTAAAGCCCACGATGGCCATGTCATCCACAAACTTCTATAAATGACAGAGCTCTGAGTTGTACTGGAAGTCAGACGTGTACAGGATAAATATTTATTCAACACTTCGCCTCATATCTATGGATCTGTGTCACTCGGGGGGGGAAGGGAAGTTGCCTTCTGCTGCTTTCTGTTCCTGGAACCCATCCTGAACTGGACAAATGGCCATTTAAGTGCTGCTTCCTTTGCTTGGAATCAGTTGCAACACTAAATGATTCATCTCACTTAATTTTATAAAGCACTTTTTCCTCACTTTAAAGAAAAATACTAAAACATAAATGTTTTGATTACAAACAATGACAACAGCTACAGATTCATCGTGCTTGGGGGGTTTCCACTCAGTTATGATCTGACACAGAACTATTTTAACGTCTTCTTCACAAGGCCTGATTTTTCTGTTTCCTGTCTGAAACAACAAAGTAAATGAGGTGAACTTCACAACTACAAGTATGTATAATCTTGGTCTGAAAAAGCTGGAACATGTAAGATCACAGAAGTGTAACAATAAAGATATGTATTATTGAGTAAATTCATCTGGAACACAGTAGAAAATGTAAATGTTATCTCCTCCTAAAAGAAAACTTAATTACTTTCAATGAAAACCAGAGGCTAGCAGCCCAGTTTATCTAGGAATGAGTAAAGTAATGCCTGATGTGGAACTGTAGAGGCTAAAAGGTGAATCTGAGCAGTTTTACAGATGTTTTTATAGAAGTGTTACGCTTGGCTACATCTCTCAACCTATCAGTCAGGAGAATTCAGAAATAGTCCCCAAATTCACCTTAGGAACACCATAAAAATCCAGAAAGAAGTGAACTCCAAGATTGTAAATGACAGGGAAAAAGTACTTTACTATAAAACCCTCTTCATCTCCATGGATACTACCAGGACCTTTAATGATTCATTTAAAAAGAACAAGAAGGAAAAAAAGACAAAGTCACAGGAGAAGCATTAGCAGAGTTTTTTTGGGAGCTGGAATAAAACCGGACATAAAACAGGATTAAAACATGATTTCTGATTCTGGGTGTTTTGGTCCCACAGTGAGGAGACAGACATCTTTGTAATCAGCAGAGTCTCTGATTTTATATGACTCCATATTTGTGTGGTTTGCATGATGTGGAGAAATTAGCAGAAACTCTGAAGTGGACAATGCTGTTATGTTTTTCTTACATTCCCTTATACTTGGGGTTTGAACTGGGTTTGGTTTGGATGCCACTGCTTGGTAGTCTTTTAGCTGAGTTTCTCTGTCATTTTGCTATGCTACATGTTAGCATTGCTGCTTCCAAACATCTTCTCATATTGACCCCTGTACATTGGCTGCATCAAAGAAGAGGTTAATTAATAGTTTACTACATTTTAGCTTTGTAAAATCTTTTTTTTTTTTTTTTTTTTTTAAATAAATTTTCATTTTTTTAATGTTTTTTTTCTAGATCAAGTAAAACAGGGATGTCAGACTCTGGACCTCAAGAGCTGCTGTCCTGCAGGTGTAGGTGTTTCCCATTTATTTAAATCAGGTGCATTAAAGCAGGGAAATGTCTAAAACCTGCAGAACAGTGGACCAGAGCATGAGATACCTGAAGTAGAATTGGAATTTGTGACAGCTTGCAGTATTTAAGGCATGGGTTTTATATATACAAAAAAAAAAAAAAAAGCAGCTGATTAATCGGCTTTGCTTGGTGTACATTTCCAATCTGATTTACATGTGGGCCGTTTGCAGCCCGTGTCAATAATTTAACCCTCCCTAAAACCGTTATCAAAAAATTACGGAATAATGTTTTTTACCACTTTCTTTTGCTCAGATGTTTTAATTATCTTCAGTCCTAATAAAAATACCAATTATGTAATCATTCAAATTATTTTTAACCATTTAAATGACAATTTTCCAACACAGTCACTGTTTTTATAAAACAAAACAGAAAAGTTGAGGCTTTTTTTGTAGAAATGTTATTAGCACTCTTTGCTCTTTTATGTATCATCATCCTCTACATTTACTGTAGCGATAAAGCAGCATCTCTGGTCCTTTACCTCATTTCAACCCCTATTTCATCAGTGACTGACATCTTTTTATTTCTCTTTTTTACATTTTTCCTATTTTTTTTCTCCTTGCGTCAAATTTTAGACATACTGCCTTGGAAATACCTCCACCTCTAGCTGAGCTGAATTACCTTCTCGAATGAGTTTTATAATCATCCCCATAGTTCCCACTCCCAGCTCTTTATTGAGGATCATGTTTCAGTCAGGTGCAACAGCTTCCAAAGGTCTGCAGGCCTATTTGCATAGTTAAATTTGTGCAGGTATTTGTTTTAAAAATGCAAATTATAAGGAGACTCCTTTACCCAATGCTTGATGTGGAAAGTTAAGTCCAATAATGTCTGCATTTTTTAAAAATTTATTTTAGGTGTGTTAATCAAAACCAGATATTTCAGGTGTTAAATTAATGGTAAAATAAATTAATGAAATACATTGCTGATTTCTCTATTCTTGTACAAAATCAGATTATTTCACTGTACCGCCTCCCAGCATAGTGATTCCACCATTATTTATTATATTTTACTCTGTGTGCTCACAAGTTTCGCTGATTTCTTGTCTTTTTGCACACTCTGAGATTTTCTTATCACGAGGACCATTTTAAGTGCCTTACAGTGCGTGTCACACTTCCTCTTTCACACACACATTCATGCTAAAATCACTTCTTATTCTGCACATGCAGCGTTTTCTCTTTTACACATCTTTTGGTTTTGAAGTCAAAGACCAGCAGAAGACGCCTAGTGCTCCCACCTCAACGTGGTGCAAAATCTGTAGCTAGATTCTTTTCCTCTGTTGTTCCCCGGTGGTGGAACAATCTACCAAACTCCGTCCGACTCAGAGTCTTTATTCAGTTTTAAGAGCAAACTAAAGACTCACCTGTTTAAGGAGCATTTCCGCACTTAGCTTAACTCTTCTACTCGTCGTAATGAGTTAGAAAGATTGGTCCAGCTCAGGGTTGTCACGATACCACAATTTCAAACTTGATACCGATACTAAGGATGAAGCTCGATACTCTACCATTTGCGATACTAAATGACAAAAAACTCAAGTTTTTTCTGTTTAATCAAATTCAGAACACAGCAAACGTAGCACAACCCAAACAAAAAATACAATAAATAAATAAATATAAAAAATATAAGAAGGAAAAATAAACACTTTTAAGTAAATTTAATATTTAAAAACTATTAACTTATGCAAAGATACCACTCTGGAGTAAATATACAAACAAAAAAATACTTCAACCAGTATTTAAGTCTACAATAGAAAACACAAACTAGGTACGATGATCAGCATCTTATTAAACAGTATTTAATTCACAGTTAAAAGTTTACACAATATGTCAAAAACACAAAGCTTATAAATGTAGTATTGTAATGTAGTAGGACTACGTTGTGCTTGGAAACCACATTTCAGTGCATCTCCTTGGCAACTTTTAAATTTTTGCTAGAAACACCAACATATCAGCAACAGCCGGTTCAGCTTCAGTGCCTCTGGGGATTTGGCACTGTGCTTTCGTTGCTGCTCAAACAGTGCAGGTAGGGTGGGCTGCGTTTGAGGCTGTTTTGGTCTGGCTGCTGGTCCCCCTCTCCCAGCCTCAGTCTCGCCCTGGGACTGAAGAAAATACACAGACAGCCAGATATGAACTAGTAAGTGGTGTTATTTTGGCTCCATGGTTACGTGACTATCCATAGAAGCTATGCATGACCTTCAACTTTACTATAGGAATTCCATATTATTTTGCGATGCAGTCGGAAAAATGAGCACGTTGCACATCTAAGTAACTGTAAAGTACGGAGAGAGGACTGAAGACACAGTGAACCATGTAAACTCACGCTGACGGCTATGCTCCACGGTTGTACCACAATACACTTTTACTTACCTCTCAAAACTCGGCGTATATTTCGGAGTGACGTCTTTTAGATGCTTCGCCAAGGTTGTCGTGCTGCTCGACTTAGTCACGACAACATTGAAGCAATGCTTTCGGTTTTTCATGTTCATCTGATTCATATGCAAAATATTACCAAACAGTGCTCTTACTTTTCACATTTTCGACTAAAACTGGTCTGGAAAAGCTCGAGCTGCCCTTGACTGCGGCCATGTTGAAAAAGTGCATGTCCAGTCTAAACAACGATCCACCAGGTAGGGGAGGGGCATCCTGCAGCAGTGTCTGTTCAAAAATGGTTAGAGAGGCTGACCTGTCCATTAACCAGCAGATGCATCGATATCTATGTTAATTAATATCTAGATAGATTTTGGTATCAATACTAATCTGTGTATCGATTTTTTTATTTTTGATTTTTTTGTGACAACACTAGTCCAGCTCTTTGGCCCAACTTAGGTACTGAATAAGCTGCGTGCACTTACGCACAAGATGATATTGTGTGATGAAATTGTGATTTTGTTTTACCTGTCCTGTCCAGCATCATAGCAGCAGACTAATAGTCTGGTTGCTGTGTTGTGCTGAACAAATTTGCTTTGCTAAGGGGAGGCTTATGGGCATCTCTTGATAGTCCGATTCCTTTATTTATTTATTTACTGTTATTTATTTACTTTAAATCATGGAATCTATGTAATCTTGCTGGACCTGACTGGAGGGGACAGAAAAAGAAAGAAGACAGCAAAAGGAAGCTAAAGGGAAAACAGAAAACGACCTTTCAATGCACACTATCACCAGACAACAAACTTCTACGTTTGTACATAAACACACTAGAAAATTTCCTACAGCTTTTACAGAAGAACAGAGGTGCCAGTGATGAAGAGTTTTTAGATAATGACCAAATCAAAAAGACACATCACAAACGTATCACAACACTGACCAGATACAAACAAAGAAACACAGGGGAAAAAAAAGAAAATAATTTCTTAGTGTATAAACCCACTGGACGACTCAGTGACTGTGTCAGCATGCAGAGGAAGAGGAACAAGAAGTTATCAGAGATGAGGAGTGATGAGTGAGATCATGCCACTACGGAGGCTAGAGGCAGACCAGGGCAGCCCAGAGACCCGGGCCATCAGCAGCAACCCCGGAGCACAAAACAAAGGAATATTATGGAGGGGAAAAAAAAAACCTGCGTCTAGCACTACTTGACAGCACCTGGGTCCAACTGGACTCGTTGCAGTCTGACTACTACTTACTTATGATGTCCCATCCTGTTTTGATTCTTGCTTGAGTTCTTACTCTGTCGCTTTAGAGAAAAGAGCTTTTACTAAATGACTAGAATAGAATAGAAAACTGAATCCAGGAAGTAGTTTAATGTTTTTGTTTTCTTCAAAGATTTAAACTGACTGTTGTCCCTGCAGGTGTGAATGAGTGACGTGGTGCCTCCCACAGCTCTCACTGAAGTCCAGCTCCGCTTCCTCTGCCACGATGACATAGAGAACGTCAAGCACCTCTGTGCTGATTGGTTCCCAATCGAGTAAGATCTCAAAGTCTCTGGGACATTAAGTAATTTGCTCAACATGGACCGGTTTACTGCACTTTGCGTTAGCTCACTAAGAACAGACATGGGTTGAGAAAGTGTGTGACATCCCAAACATTCCTACTGTAATCCTGTCTGGTGTCTGTCTCCAGGTACCCAGACTCATGGTATCAAGATATCACCTCCAACAAGAAGTTCTTCTCCCTCGCTGCCACCTTCAGAGGGGGCATCGTGGGAATGATTGTGGCCGAGATCAAAGGCCGGACCAAAGTACACAAAGAGGTATGATGTCTGCTTGGGCTGTTAGTCACTGACTGAAGGATACCCGTTAGCTTAAATTATGACAGTGAGAAACGACTGAAGGAAGGCTGCAGCTGGAACAAGCACAAAAGGACAAATGTAATTTAACTTTAGAAGCAAGGCTCTAAATACCGTGCGCATGCCGCGTAAAATTGGAGCGGTGCACTTAATTTTCACCGCACGTGCACCAGTGCAAGTATGGAAAAATCCAGCAACTTGCAACTTAGCTGCTGTAGCTCTGTATTAGGTTTTCAGACCTCTTTAATGACTCTTTTCCTGGTATCCTGCTGATTGAAATGATTGGGTCATTGACAGACTTGAGCAGAACTTGACAACAAGCTGTTGGAGATCCGTTATATTTACATCAATAGGGAAACATCCAAAACCTGCAGGACATCGGCCCTCGAGACCCGGAGTTGGTGATCCCTGGAGTAGAGCATAAATAAGCCTTTATTCTCGGTCCTCAGGCAGCTGCAGAGCAGATGTTCTCACCTGTTTTCAGACTAAAGATGACCTGACCTGTCACATAATAATGTCTATAAATGTTAGGGCTTTTTATTCCAGATCACATCTGGCAGAACATAGCTGCTGCTGGTCTGAAACAAACAAGAGCTACTGGGACCTGGTGGAAAGAAACTAGTCTGTTTTACCACAGACAACACTTAAAATCGACTTCGACTGCCTCATTAGGCCCAAAGTAGAAACCTAGAGATTGATCTGCAGATGTATGATGTAGAATCAAAGGTTTCCTTTCAGGCTCGTATTTAAAATCAGCTGCAGCTCTTCCACACAGCTGACTCAGGAAAATCCCTCCTGGGTTTAGTTTGCAGTTGGATGAGCAGAGAAAACTCACTAAATACTAAATGCTCTTATTGAAGTAATGGATTATTTATGTTGGAACAAAGCTGTGTATTGATCTGCTGTTCGCTTTGTCTGATAGGATGGAGACATCCTGGCCTCCAGTTTTCCTGTGGACACACAGGTAGCCTACATCCTCAGCCTGGGAGTAGTCAAGGAGTTCAGGAAACATGGCATAGGTACCGCTCCCCTCTCTCTCACACAAACACACACAGGAGCTGACCTCATTTCGTCTATAAGAGATGTTTTTATGTGCACCAAGACTTATCATGAGCAGTATCAGCCGTTAACACTGAAGCTGCTGTTAACTGCTTCTGCAGAGCAAAGATGAGGTCTGAATATTTTTATATAAATATTACAGGAACTGGTTGAGACCAGGTGTGGCTGGACGGTTCGTTTATTTGTGAAAAGCTACTTGGTGTGTTTATCAGTGTGTTCTGTCAGCTGATGACTCCAGATCTGTTCAAAACTAACTCTAAATTCTGGTGTTTTAATTTGTTGTACTTTATTAATCCCAGCTGGGAAATTCTTTCTCTGCATTTAACCCATCCTTGTTGCTAGGAGCCAGATTCCCGCGCCCAGGGAGCACTATAACCACTGCCCCGAAAACGTCTCCACCCCAGATGGGACTCGAACCCAACAATCTTAGGAGGCCAGTGCCTTATCCATTAGGCCACTGGGGCACTTTGTTGTTTCTATTTTCCCCCTGGTTGTGTTACATGGAGCATTGTCCTGCTGGAAATACTGATCTTCTGAGTTGAGGGACACAGTTTGAGGATGCATTCCCACCAGTCTGGTGGATTCAGTTTGATAGCCTTCTTTAAACGAATCCTGGTCCACTTCTATAGTCCAGCCAGCAGTGTGAACATCCTCACTCTGTGTGGACCATAGAAGCAGGTCTCAGTTAACCCAGGTGCGGTTTGCTTGCAGTGGGAAAGCAAATGGACCATCTAGAGCAGTGTTTCCTAAACCAGGTCCTCAGGACCCACTGCCCTTCATGTTTTAGGTGTGTTCCTACTGCAACACACCTGATTCAGATTAATGAACTTCCTCATCAAGTTCTTTGCAGGCCTGTTATTGAGCTATTCATTTCCTTTAAACCACGCAGGGCAGCGGGTCCTGAGGTCCTGGATTAAACAACAGTGATCTAGTGAACCAAAGCGAGGACATGTCGGGTATCTGGCTGCTGGTCATACCGGACAGATTCTGGTGAAAGCCGTGTTGGGTTTGAAGACCAAAGTAAAAACAGAAACTTGTTGCTCCATTGTTACCTTGTGGTGAACGAGCTGCTTTGGCCGTTAGCAAACATGTTTAGTTGAACTAAACACCGCCCTCTGTATGCTGAGCGGCCGTCCCACATGCAGCGGCTACAGCTCCTTGTACCGCTGGTCCAGGTTCGAGTCCTGCCCTGTGGCCTTTGCTGCAGGTCATGCCCCCCCTCAAAAAAAACAACTTTGTTTGGGTGCGTTGGTCAACTTGAGGAGACTGCTGTATGAAAACAAACAAAATGTTTCAGAATTCTCCAGATCGAGCCGAGCCCCCCGGACTATCCTGGCTTACATGCACGCTTAGCATGTATGTGGCTTCATTAATGCATCCTTTACATCTGCTGAGCCCCCCCTGATCACCACCGATCCTCCTCCAGATTTAATTGGTGTAAGACACTGTGGGTTGTGGACCTCTTCCAGGTCTCTTTCTAACCAGAAAACGACTAGGTGTTGGACTTATAAGAGAAGATGATGAGTCCAACCTCTTCTTTGCTTCTTACTGACGAAGGTTTTTCCGGCATCCTGCCTGTAGGAGTCGGTTTCCATCTGTTTTTACCTGGTAGGGTGGTGTCATCTGCTTATGGGCGGAGTCAATTTACCACTGTGTGGAGCATAGATAATAGTATATAAAAGATGGACGGAGCCTCCATGATGTCACCCGTACATTTCTGAAGAGCAAAAGTGAAGCTTGTTGGGCGTTCCCGCCATCGCCATCTTGGCAGCGTCACGCCTGCCGTCGCTCCCGGAAAATATAAAAATGGGCAAAGTGGCGGAGCTGAGAGGGGGGCTGTGAGCGTGGGGGTGGATATTTGACGTCTATCAAACTCCGCTGCCTGTAGCTTAGAGCTAACTGAGCCAACTCGGATCTAACTTGAGCTAATGGCTAACGGAGGTAGGTTAAAACTAAAGCACACTGTTAGCCGGCTAAAACAAGCAAGTTTGTGCTTCACTCTCCCTTCTTGCCGTGGATATTGGATACCTGTCAATCAAAAAGACACGCCCCTAATTATGCCGAATTTCAAGATTAAATAACATCCAAATGGATGAGTTAAAAAAAATTCACCTCCTCCCAGTTGTCATAAAGGTAAACTTGGCCTATTAATCCTAAAATGGATTTTTGTACCAGGCTTTAAAAATCTTTATTTCTGCTGTGAATTTGGCCTTTTTAACATGGGAGTCATGGGGATTTGCTGTGTTTTGGATCCCCCCCTAGCGGATGAGGGGTGAACTGCAGTGTTTTGCACTTCCGCATAGGCTTCACATTTCACCACCGGAGGTTGCCCCTTGGTGTTGAGTCATACTCTACACAGGAGTGTGTAGGGGTAATAAATCACAGGTTTGATTATATTATCATAACAATTCAAAGTGCTGCCTTTTTTTCAGCTAACATGTAATAAAGCATTAATAACATAAAATGAGGGCCTCATCTCTCCTGCACCTACCTGATGGCGCGCTGTCTTTCTCCTTCCAACCTCTCAGGCTCCCTACTGCTGGACAGTCTGAAGGAGCACATCTCCACGATGGCCCAGGACCACTGTAAGGCGATCTACCTGCACGTCCTCACCACCAACAACACTGCCATCCACTTCTATGAGAACAGGGACTTCAGGCAGCACCACTACCTGCCCTACTACTACTCCATACGCGGTGTCCTCAAAGATGGCTTCACATACGTGCTCTACATTAATGGGGGTCATCCACCCTGGACAATATTATATCCTTTAAACCTGCCTGAGTTGTGTTTTCCCACATATCAGAAACATTTTGATATTTTCTTTAACCTTCTGCTTCACTGACTACATCCAGCACATCGGCTCCGCTCTGGCCAGCCTGAGCCCCTGTTCCCTCCCCCAGAGGCTGTACCGCCAGGCCCAGTCCCTGCTGCGCTCTCTGCTCCCCTGGTCCAACATCGCCTCCAAGACCGGCATACAGTACAGCAGAACCATGTGACGCAGCAACGTGAGCAGCATTCGCAACAGCAGCTGAACCTCTTTCTGTTTTCTACCCTTCACACGTCTTGATTTTCATCTCTTGTCTTTGTGTTTTTATTTTTCAGCCGCTCAGATCCGTGTCTTCCCTCCCTGATCGGACCAAGATGTCCACTCACATCATTCTCAGTCCCCTCTGGCGTCCCCTCAAGTTCACTTTTCAGACGCTTTCCCCCTCCGTTCAGTACACTTTTGGAACTAATAGCCCAGGATTCCTGTTGCACTGCACCTGATGTTTATGGTCCATTACTTCCACGTCTTTAACACTATCCCACAGCCCCACGTTTGCCCCGTCATCCCACAGCTGAGCCGATATGATGACCCACAAACACACGAAGGCAAGCACAGATTGCAGTTTTGGTGTGAACAGGTGACTCGCACACACCAGAGAACCTTGCAGAGACTTAACTTTTCAACCCTATCTTTCATCTCCTCCCCCCATCCCGTCAACCACCGCGGTCACGGACGATGTATACTATTTGTATATTATATATACTAAGCTAATAAGTGAATTTATCTCAATGTGTGTGTCTATTTTATGCTGTTAGTAGGTTTATTTGGAAGATAACCTGATCTTTTGTCCCCATTTCTTTTTAAATTATAGACAAATCCATTGTCAGCTCCAGTTTGTAAGATAAACACCAGTTAAAATCCAATGTAATTGGCCTGTTATGACTTTATAGGTAGATTAGAATACAGTTAATTATACACAGGAAACATTAAGAAACAAGGCAAACTATTTCTTTGTGAAAACTCATGAAATCAGCAGCTTTTCTGTGAATTTGTGTCATTTACTTTAATATATACAATCATACTATCCCACAAATTCAGGGCCAAAATATGGCATAACTCCAATAAAACCACCTAGTCTGCTTTGTTTTCCATGTATAATTCATACAAGAGGAAAAGAGAGTACTTATTTTAGATATTTTAAAAAGTAACTGGTCACATCTGTTATTTTTCTCTATCCAGATGTAATGTTGCTGCTAATGTAGAGGCCTTTATTTTTCTTTCCCTTCAGATTTTAAAATGCGACCCAGGTTAGGTTTTCATGCCAACCCCATAAAGGAAATCAATGTTAAAGAAAGCAATGATCCCAAACACAGGATTCGTCCATGTATGTGTGTGTGTGTGTGTGTGTGTGTCCGTATTTATTCACACAGCATCTGAAATTATATACTCTTCTGTGCCAAATGGTGGTGGTTTAGTCAGAGAGCAACATTCTCAGTTTGATTGTGTTTTCTGTCGCTGTTAGTTTGGTTTTACACTCAGATCTGAGCAGAGGTGTAAGGTGACTGTGTGTGTGGGGGTGTGTGTGCATTTATTATTAAAAAGATGAAAATTTCTCTCCTGAGCTGCCCTGGGAAGGCGGTATTGAAGTTGACATTTCAGACATTGTTTATGCAATAAATCTGTTTTATTGGAGTGATTGTAAAGACTGAGTTGTGTGGTTTCACCGTTTTTACATTTCTTGTTCTGACGTTAACTTTGGTTCTTCCTGCCTTGTGCTTGTTTTCATTCCCGTTATACCACGGTTACAGTACATTGTGACTTACTGTTGCACCTTTGTGAATTTGGACTTGAGAGACAGAAATTAAAACGTTTCAAATAAAATCCTGGCTTCCAGTCCTGAGAGTTAGAGCTTAAAAATAAAATCTTGGACTTCTAGAGACATGATGGCAACTTTTCTGACTTGAAGGTGTCTTAGAGTAAAAAATGTCTCATTTAAGTTGATTACAGAAACATTACTGAGAGGATGCCACAGTGTTTGTCTCTGTTTTCCCTCTGACAAACCTATCAGGCCTCATTCATCAGTGTCTTTTTAAGAATCTTCCTAAATTGTTCAATTGAACTTTATTTATATAGCAACTGTTCACAACAAAGTCATCTCAAGGCACTTTACAGATACAGTTCAACTCACTGCAGTCCAGTTATAATCCAATTGAATCCACAACTGTCCACTTTGTAATAATTGTGTTCATAAAGCAGAGTAATAAATGATTACTTATTACAGATTTCTTTATTTTTTTACCTTTGTTTTTACAGGAAAAATAGTTGAGAACCATTTTTTTTTTTACAAACATGACCAGGCCAAGTACAGATTAAAAAAAATACAGAAACACATACTGTACATTTGACCATATAAACATATAAATATAAACAAAAGAAAAGTGTGTGTGTGTGCCCGCGCGTGCATGAGTATTAAAAAAGGAGAATGAAATGTCAGTACGAACCAGTTAAAAGTCACAATTTCCCATTTAATCTAATGGGAAAAGGTTTCCAAACCGCTGACTGGCACCACACGTATGAATGCATGCCATGTGATTAAGAAGAGCAATGATCAGTAATAATCTGTTTCAATTTGAACGTTAAAATGGGAGAGAGGTCAAAAACTGTGAGTTTACGGGTATTTTGTACATTAATCCTGTGGATTGCTGCTGCAATACTAAAGAATTTCCCTGTAATAATAGTAGAGGTCTTGAGAACAAATACTTTGATATGTTCACTTGACCTGGTGCAGCATGTTCTGCAGGCAAGGTGAAGAAGAGTGTCAGGTATGGTCGGTGGTTCAATGCTGAGGACTGTTTTATAATACATCCTTTTTTTTTTTTTACATTGAATTTTCTTTAATCTGTTTTTTTTGTATTGAATTGAACTAAATAGAATTTTTTTTTACTTTTATAATTTTATTTATCTATCTTGAAATTTTTTCTTCAATTTTATTACTTTGAAGTATTTTGTGAAGGTTTATTTAATAAATTCCTTTTCTCTAGGCTTTTATTTCACTCAACTTGGTCTCTTTCTCTTATCTAATATAATTCAATTGAAATAATTTTAATTTATTTTGTTTTGTCTTCCATTGTTTTTATCTTGTAATTTTCCTTTAGTTCACTAGTTTAAACTATTTTGTAAAGTCTGTTTCATAAATTTAATTTTCCTTTAATATAATTTGTTGGGGTTTGTGTAGTTTTGTTTTATGTTTATGCTTCTTTTTTATTTTACATTATATTTTTTGCATCCATCTACTATTTTGAGTCCATATCTGACCTGGCTGATGTAACTTTGTGGTTTTTTGAAGAGTGCAACATCAACCAAGGACTGTAGTCTGTTAAATAAACAGAATTAGTTAAAGCTGTTTTAAAATAATCCACATTCTTTCAACTTCTCCCAAAGATTGTAGTTCAAAGCGATTATTATGAGTGACTTTAGTGCTTAATTTAGTTTAATTTTATTATTTCGATTTGGCTGTTAAATTATGTTCAATACAAATCACAGTCAAAAACAGATAAACTTGCTGTGGGATGTTGTATATTACGGTAAAATAAAGCGTGAGTTTTTTTTAAAAGTCTCACTGTAAAGTTTATTACGGGAACTAGTGACGTCACCGCAGAGCAGGCACGCCCATTCAGAAAAAAGAGAGGGAGCGAGTGAAAGAGCAAGTATTTACGGTCCTCGGCTCCCGCAGAATGACCCTCATCCCAGACACGTTCAGAGCTGCCAGAACACGCCTCTCTTCATTAAACTCAACTCAGTTTATTTTTGTCTACTTGGAAGCTTTTTCTTGCTTTTCTTTTAAAGAAAAATAAATAATACTGCCATCCCTGAAAGTTGGAGGAAACAAGGTAAGTGATGCGGTTAAACATAAGTAAAATGCGTGTCGCGTGGCTTATTTCTTCAACGGCTATCTGAGAAACAAGCTAGCTGGCTTAACTAATTATATGGGATGAAACATGTTCATACTTTTGTGGTTAAAGTGGGGAAACTGGGGAGCTGGGCGCGTTATCACTGGTTCTCTTCCTAACTATCAGAGGCGTGATAAGTCCACACATTCCCATACTTTTTTTTTTTTTTTTTGTCTTTGTTTCCTTTGTAGATTGTGTTTTCCTGGCGCGTGCTGGCGGTCATTTCCTTTAAAGGTGGGGGTGGGGGCAAAATACCAAGCAAGGGGACACTAGTCTGAGCCGGTGTTGTGGGGGCGTGAATGTGTGTGAGAGAAAGAGACGCAATCTTTCCTTTAAGCGCTAAAATGACTCCCTCGTTGCCCTCATTTTATCTAAGGTGGTTTAGACTATACTTTTAAGCACGTGTGAGGAGCTGCAGGAAGTTTAGCTATTTGTAAGCAGCTCATTAAGTGAGACAAAGTTCAGTGTGCCCCAGTTCAGGCCTGTTGTTGATGCTGTGATCTGCAAGTTGTTTCTGTGTGTCTGACAGTATGGGATGGTGACCAGGTGCCATCACACCGTTAGTTTCAGTAAGGATGTGGTTGCCACATCTTCAGATCATCACACAGTCAGATTTGAAGATCCGAGCTTCGCAGACTTCTAGAGATTTAACACCTGCAAGTATGGGACTGCATCTTTCAGGTGGTTCTGGGGTTTTCTGTCACTACAACCGAGGGGGTCTTAGTTTAAACCGAGGTTTTATTCACAGCTGTTCACCAGATGCTTTAAACATGTCTAATTGGTATTATCTTTAATGAGCTCTCAATCTTAAACCTATTTCTGTGCCAGAAAACGTCCCATGTGATGGTAATGTGGATGTTTGTGATAAAAGGTGATCCCATGCTACACCTCGAACGCATAGCTTTATATAAACTCTCATTAACTTGAGGAATATAAGTCTTTAACCCTATTGCTGAGTCACACAAGAAGTGATGTAAAAGTTAAATAGAAACTATCTGGGGCCCTGTTGTTTTACAGCAGGAACAAACTCTTCATAGACCCTAAATTTCTACTAAAGTGAGGTAAACGAAAAGCTTTGTGCAGTGAATTCTTAGAGGAAAGAGGGCGCGAAGGATCCACCGTTAGTAGCCTTTGCTACATGCCAGATGAAGTTTGGGTTTGTAGGGTGGATTCAGAGGCACGCCACCGCGACTTCGAAGTGCGTAGATCTTTTTCTTCTTCTTTGGTTTGTTAGTGGGCTGCACATTAACTATACTGCTCAACACTGCCCCCATGGTATTCAGTGGTACTGCTCCATCATGGGTCACGAAAACAGCCAAAATTATGCACGGAAAAGATAGCAAAATGCTCCGTTTTCATCTTATGTGTAGAAAATGGGTTACTGCTTAAATAAGAAGATTGTATTTATTTACCTCAATACATCTTTGACTTCAGTTCAAATTTTGGTTAAATAATTTTGTCAATGCGAAATGTTGGGCTAGCTAAATTTTGTAACTTAGGTGATGTTAAATGCAAAAAAAAGTACTAAATTACAGTTTAAAAAGTTAATTATGATTGTGTTCAGAGTAGGGCTGCAACTAATGACTATTCTGATAGTCGATTAGTCACGACTATTAAAACAACCAGTCGACCAATCAGATTATTTATCTCATAATTATGAAATGGCTCTTATTTCACTTTTAGGTTTGAAATCTTGCATGAGGTTTTTATGTAAGTCCGACGTGCCTCCTCTTTGAATGTTCGAGCATTGCGGACTTACGTCCGTGGTACGCAAGGTCTGCTTTACAAATCTCACATGTATTTAATTTATTTTGTAAGTGTAATGTGAAGTTATATCAGACTTTTGCCGCCCTCTGCCGCCATTTTGTTCCCCGGTTGGCCGCCATATTTTCCCCCTGACCCACATGCGCAACTCTCAGCAGAGACAGAGGAAAAAGACGATGTCTCACTCTGTATTTATTTATTTTTTATTTAAATTTTTTTGGTGGACAGTCAAGCTAAAATGTAAATGGAAGTTTTCTGAGAATGTGGAGACGGCGCAGGAAAATAAAACACAATAAAATGATAGTGAGTTATGTCACGGGAGCCTGGGGAAACGGTTTAGATGTGTGTACAGGACAAAATGCATCAGACTTTACTGCAGCCGGATACCAGTTTGCTAATGTTTGCTTAAGGGGCAAATTCCACCTACATTAGTAAAATGTGACTAGAATAGCTGGCAGAGGCTTGTTTGAGTTTATCACCTCATAAATCAAAGACGCAGTTTAGGAACAAACAAACCCTTTTTTATTGTTATTATTTTGGATCAGATCTTTTAGGCAAGCATTAGCAGCCATTAAACAAACAGCATCTGAACAGGTCGGCTTCGTTCCTGTGTGAGCATGCTGCTCACATTTCCATAAGAGCTGTGACATCTAGATTTTATTTTACCAATTACATGATGCAGCTTCCTCGGCTTAAAAGCTAACGAACACATCTAAGAAAAGAAAGATGCTAAAAAATCAGATGTCTTGGTATTTAGATGTAACAATCGGTATTTATTTTGCGACTGATTTTGATTCAGGATGGGAATATAAAGCAAAAATACTGTTTAAATTAGAATTATTAGACTATTCTTGTCCCCAGTATTGATAAATGTAAATAATAACGGTTGTATAGTTTTAGCAGGGGGGCTACATCTCTATAGACAGTTGCTATCTTATCATTGATTATCCTGCACCAGTAACTGAGTCTTCATGAGAAGCGACTACTTATTATCTGGGTTGTAATTCCTGCCTACTAGTCTACTACAGATAAATGTATAAATCCTGCTGAGACATCAGTCCTCTTATCCCTGATATGTTCTTTAATACCAGGCTGACTTCACCATCGTCTTAATGTGGTACTAAAATTCAGGTTTAAATCAATAACGACTCAGATTTCTGGCTTGGATTTAGCTTTTTTTTACATTGTTTGAAGCCTTAACCAAAAGGAAGCGACATGAAAACTTGAGTAAATTATTAACAGGAATGAATATGTTTCGTAAGTCTTGAGCTTTGTGAATAATTCTTATAGCTCTTTTTTGTAAAAGAAACAAAGACTTGATATAACTATAATAATAATTTAATAATAAATCTGATATTTCCATGTTATTCATTTAAATAAGCAAACTGGGAATTTGTACTCATTAAGCAGTATTATCTTCAAGCTACAACTTCTTGTCCAATAAAAATGTAGCATTTACATCAGATCTGGATCTTATAGACCACGTTGCCTCATACTGAGGAACACAAAAAGGACAACTTACCTGGCAGGGGTTGAAGACCTCATTTTGGTTAATTTTCTCTGGAAATTATTTATATTTGGTCTCTATTAGTATCAAATCTCCCATCAGCACCCAGTTTGTATTAAAGCTGATGGTAGCCATTACTGCTAACCGCTAGTTGTCACATATGAAGTCAAAAGTCATAAATTATTTCATTTCTTAAAATTGATTGACGTTAAAAACCGAACAGTAATTTCCCATCCTTACTTTTAATGAACAGTTATAATTAATTACAGCTTGGATCAAATAATTGACTGAAATAGATGCATGTAAAAGCACTACAGTTCTCGTCTCTTCATGAGCCAACATAATTAATCGGCTTTCTTTCAAGTTCAGAAGTTAATTTACATAAACTGAAGGGTTCCTAAAAGATGAATAAAGAATTAGTACAAATAAATTAGCTTGTATATGTAAATGTTATGTCTTACATTGGTTAGAAATAACTATTTATTTTATGGACCAAAGAACACGTTTTTGAACAAAACCACTTTAAAGAAAGAAATGGGGTTTTAATTATACTGCTGACGTATAAAGGACGTAATTAAATCCAAATCCTGGATGCTATTACTCAGGTATGTGCTTAGAAACGAAGGTGATGAGGTAATCATGTCCAGGTTCGGAGTCAATTTAGTCATCCTGAATCCAAAACATAGGAGAGGCTGCACTGACGCACATGTGGTGGTGGGGGGCTGAGTCATTAAATTGTAGGATCAGGATCATCTTTTGCTGTCTCACACATACTCATCACAGTTAGCCTTGCACACAAACACAGCTCCATAACACTCGCCCGCCCACACTGACTTCCAGGTACATAGAAAGCTTAATATAATGGACGATTTGTGTTTGAGGTTAATGCTTTCTGGCTCTTAATGCGTCTGCGATGGCTTCACTGGTTCTTAGTATATAGCATAGTATGTTTTCAATAACCTGCCTGGGGCTGCTTACGTCCTCGCTCCACTTCATTCACTTCAACTGCTTTCTGACAGAAGCAGCACGGGTTGCCATGGGCTACGAAGATTCCAGGTCCTTTTAGTCCGCAAAAATACATTCTGATGGCTAGAACGGGGACATTTTCTTTTTCTTTTTGTCAATATTTTCAAATGTTTTACACTAAACCAATCTTGACTTTCTGAAGTTCTTCTTTGGATATTTGCTAGTTTTTAATTCGTTTTCCGTCCAGTTCTTGTATCTGATTGTTGGGAAAGTTCAATTTCTACATGAACTAGTTCAGTTCATAGTTTATAAATTAAATTTTTGAACTAAGTTCAGTTTAAAAATGAGCTAGGTTCATAGTGAGCTTTTGCCCTCAGAATACTGGTATTTTCCTATTGTTGCCACCCATTCAGTCCACGCTCGATGTTAAACTATCTGAGGTAGGAAAACAAAGGATCTACCTCAAAGTGCAAAACATTTAAACATTATTTTTCTTTTCATTAAGTCACTTTTCTGGTTTTTGGTCATAAAAGTGTAATATTCAGCCTAAATGAATAAGTAATAAAAACACAAACACAAAAAAAAGACATGCAGGCCATATATCTGCATTTAAAAAGTTAAAGTTTCTTCTTTCCTCAAAGGCTGCAGGTCTCCTGCAACATACTGCGAGAGGTTTTCCATCTGCGGCTGGAGATGAAGAAACGGAGCTGTTGCTTCTTTATTGTCTTATGTAGTTTTGGCTGGTATCGTGGAAGGCTAGCCGGGTGCTTTATTTAAATATGCGGTTTGCTGTTGATGTTGTTGATGTCCAGCAAAGTTTACACAAAAAGGTAAGATTTCTCCCTCCTGGATCATCACTGACCTTTAAAAAAAAATATTTAAGTGGTCATATGAAGATGAAGTAGTGATCATTGAGGCAGAGGTGGAGCTGCTGCCGTCCTTTGATTTTGCCTCCATGTTTTGCATTTTGTGTTGCCAGATTTGGTGCTTTTCACCGATATATTAAGGCCTATTTACGATGTGTTTTAGCCGGGATTTTGCCTGGAAGGTTTCATGGAAATCTGTCTCTCTCTGGAACGAAGATTAACGCTGAGAGACGCCGTTCACACACGCCAGAATGAGCGCGCTCACAGTAACGTTCATCAGGCAGAAATAGAGTACGTTCAGTTCACGTTCACCCAGAATATGAGCGAGTTCACGAACGATCGCTCAGTGAACTCGTTCAGGCTGATTGTTTTTAAAGAGGCGTTAAACACTGCATAACTCAAAAGATGAATCTACTGTATCAACACAAAACAGGCCACTTAGCAAAATCTAAATAGATAATTTTGATTTTGTCTTTAGGAACTTTGTTACTAGCAGCCTGCCACACCGACGTGGTTTGTTCAATCTCTAGTTGCATCTGTGGCCGAAACATCTGTGTGGAGTCTGCATGGGTTCCCCGGCTTCCTCCCACCCTCTAAAGACATGCATGTTGGGTTAATTTGGTCACTAAATTCTCCCTGGGAGTGAGTGTGAATGGTTGTTTGTCTGTCTGTGTTGGCCCTGCGATGGACTGGTGACCTGTCCAGGGTGTACCTGCCTCTCACCTGCTAAAATGCTGGGATAAGCTCCAGCTTACCCGCGACCCGTAATGGACTAAGTGGAACAGATAATAAATGAATATTATTATATAAATTATTATTTCTAATATGTTATGTTAATCACTTTGAGCTGCTTTTGTATGAAAAGTGCTTTATTAATTAAGTTTGATTTAATTTGACTACACAATGAATTGGCTCAAATTGATTGTAAGTAAAGCGCCTGAGATGATGTTATGACTTGGAGCTAAATAAATAAAGCTGAACTGAATAGATGCATCTGGACCTTCAGCGGATCTACTGAAGAAATGTCTCCATGAAAGGATGGCTGTCAAGCCGTTATTAAGGAAGGGAAACATGTCACATAACACAAGAACTGGACTGATCTGTAGCTGCAGGTCTGATGGAGGCAGACAGAAACAAGAGAACTATTCCTGAAGACTTCTGCAAGATACTGTATAGTGTTAGTAGGATCTTCTGCTGCTTCGTGTAAACTCGCAGCAGAGAATGGTTTTAAGGGTAAATAAGCGAGATTCTTGTTCATGCCAAGTGCACATTTTAGGCAAAACTGAGGCTAAAGTGATTCAGTTTGGATCAGAGTAACAAAGAAAAGGCTATCTGGTGTTACCCGACAAGGATAACACTCTATAAACCTTTTCCATTACATGACACAGTTCCTGCTGTGCTTCAGTTGCTATTTAGCTCTCTGCTGACGGTTTTCTTGTGTCATCTTGTCCTCTCTGACATTTCCTCTGCTTTCAGTTTTTCCCCAGAGTGAGAGAGGAACTGAGTGATCCTGTGAATGAGCTGTTGAGTGAGACAAATGATGAAGAATAAAGAGAAAATTGATATAATCCACTGTCCTGCTTTTCTCCCTTCATCAGATGGTCTCTGAGTCTGCAAGTCACAAAAAACAATTCACATTAGCTGTTAGCATTAGCTTGGTACTAAATACATGGAGGGCAAGCGTGTAACTTATTGGCATGAAAAATAATAATTATGTATCGTTCTTTTCCTAATCACCTGACGGGACACTCGAACTTCACATTTATGAATCTCCGCAGCTGTTACATTAGCAACAGACGTACTCGCGCCGTTGTCCATGTTGAAAGTCTACTCCCCTTTGAGAGCCTGCAGCGGTGCGAAAGGTCAGGAAGCCGTCTGCTCTCTGATTGGATAATTTAATTTGTCACCATCCAATCAGATGGATGTTTAAAGTTATGGACATAATTCGCAACCGCAACTTCAGTCTTGCACAAAGTTTTGTGCTTTGCATCTGTGGAAATGGTTTTTTCCACAAGATCTATATGACTTAATATTGAGCCCATAAAGCAGTTCCAGTAGTTTTTTCTCACAGATCACTCCTCTTTCCCAGCAAACCAATACCCTAAGATCAAGAGAAGTTTTTAAATTTTATTTTAACCGGTAATATTTGTAAAAACCCCTTATAACACATCTATAAACACGGAATGGCATTCATATGGGATTTACATTAACCAGCCAGTTTATTACATGTTTGGATATTAAGTCATTAAGCAAATAAATAATCAGCCAATCACATGTCAGCAACTCCCATTTAGTCATGTAGACTTGAAGACGACTCGCTGAAGTTTAACGGGGAGCATCAGAACGAGGAACTAAAGGCATTTAAGTTATTTTGAATGTGGGATGATTTTATTTCAGAAACTGCTGAACCTATTTTAACACACAACCTCTAGGGTTTACAGAGAATGGTCTGAAGAAGAGAAAATATCCAGGGAGCAGCAGATGTCTGGACCAGAATGTCCAGTTGGTGTCAGAGGTCAGGGGAAACGGGCAGACTGGTTGGAGATGATAGAAAAACAACAGGGACTCAAATAACTACTGGTTACAGCCATAGTATGCAGAATAGCATCTCTTAAACATAACAGTGAGTTCATACTACTCCAACGGCCTCCACAGTCACCAGATCTCAGTCCAGTAGAGCAGCTTTGGGATGTGGTGGAACGGGAGATTCTCATCATGGATGCAGCAACTGTGATGCTGTCATGTCAATATGGAGCAAAACCTCTGAGGAATGTTTCCATCACCTTGTTGAATAAACTGTATAAGGCATGTCTGGAGGAAAAAGTTTTATCTTTTTAAAACTGATGCTCTGCATGAATGGACCGACACCTCTAACCCAGTGAATGGAGCCTGTGTGGATTCATGAGGTGTTGCTGGGAAAAGACTGGGCTCAGTCATACATTATAATGGCCTCATAGAGTGTCGGCTGTTGCCTGTCCCAGTGGGCTGCCATGTGCTGTGTCAGCAGGGTGTCAGGGTGACCAGAGACAACGATGGAAATTTCCACCGGGCACGGGTTTAACCCAGAGCTTTTGTTTGTGTTTAAATGAAGACTGAAAGGTGATGTGTTTTTCCAGAACTGATGTAAAGACCTCATCACTTTTTTTAGTGGCTCTGAAGCTGCAGTGAAACAGCTGTTTGTTTGATTTGTTTAAATTGGTTTTAAAATCACAACGTCTCCACGATTTAGTCTAGTTTTGTCTCCGTTTTCTGGCCGATTTTCGGTCGAATAACAGATGTGATCAGCCAGATAGGATTGTGTTGTGCACGAGGATGGAAAAGGATGCTGAAATTCTTGTCCACACTTGTCATTTAATCACATATTCACACACATATGAACAGACAACATGCAGCCCGTGTATATACCAGAGATCGTGCTTATAATGGAGTGTGAAGCATATATGAGGAGAAAAAAAACGTCTTAGCACTCCTAAACTGAGAGTTTGGTTAATTTTTGTAACTTAAAAGGTGTAAAATAAAGTCAGGCTGCTTATAAAACCTTGTTTCCTCGTGGAAAATAGTTTTCATTTTACTACATTTACCTCACAGCTTTAGATCTTAATTACTCTATAAATTTGAGTAAATTGTATATTATTGTTTTTATGGTTTTGTAAATGACTCCAGACGTCTGCATCTGTTAAATTCTTCTGACCTTCTTAAAGAGGCCAGCGTATGGAGGCTTTATGTTGCTGATACTTCTACACATTCACAGATATGTTATCATGTCTGACCTCCTGACCGTCTCCTCGTCCTTATCTTCAGCTCCGCAGTAATCTTCATGATTTACTTAACTGACTCTGGATGTTTCTGCCATTTTTCCGTCACTTTAGGTTTCTACAAGCTGCTGCGTTTAGTCTCTGCCGCTTCACTTCAACATCAAGCCACTTTATAAACTCGTTATATTTCGGGTATTTCGGGTATTTCTGTTGTTTATGCTTTAAAAATAATTAATTTTCATCATTTCAGCTGGTTTTTAAACAGATATTTCTTTGCCAGATTCAGCTGTATGAAAAGGTTTTTATCACAGTTGCATCAAAGATGAGAAACTTGGACATGAATAGTAACAGTTCACAAGTCTTTGTGGTCACCAGTGCAAAATAGATTATCAGTAAAAGAGACTGGCCCCAAAATGCTGACTAATGCTTAGTAACTCTGACCTGTCAACTATCTGCTCTTCCTCTTGGTTTGTGTTTTGGCTGGTATTTTCATTACATGTGTTTTCATGGACAAACATTTCACGTATCTGATTGGAATCAATCTGATCAGAAATCCCAGCTGACATGTTTACATGGACGCCTGATAGAGTGATCCATGCAGTGTTTACATGATGGAAATATTTAAAATACGCAGTGCATAATAATTCAGAAAAGGTTTTATTATTTAAACCTTTTTACTGTCAAGATGATCAATAATCCTTAACTCTGTCAGTTTCCAACAGAAACGTATCTGGCACAATCCAGTTCTGTTTGCCGCCATTTTTCAAGTCTTCCCTAAAACTCATTATGTCAGGGAACCCGAACCCTGGACCTCAAGGCCCACTGTCTTGCAGAGCTTTGATGGTTCCCTGCTTCAACACACCTGATTGTCATTAATGGCTCATTAGCAGACTTGCGCAGAGCTTGTCAGAGAGCCGTTTAATTTAAATCAGGTGTGTTGCAACAGGGAGACGTCTAAGACCTGCAGGATAGTGGGCCTTGAGGACCGGGGTTGGGGACCTCTGTATTACATCACGTAACCCCCACATGGTTTAGCATGCAGAGAAACAACAACCCCCACAGAAACCATCGAAGGTGAGTGTAAACATGGTTGTTTTTTCCTGCTGATCCGATCATGAAAAGGTTTAAACCTTCCCGCTCGGTCGGATTGAAAATTCTTTTCGACCGAGACCGATTGGTTTGGCTGATGTTAGGGCTGGACGATATGGCTTCTATCACGATATATTTCCTAATTTCGGTCGATACGATATAATTCCGATATCGATATAAACAACATAAAAACCTCAGAAAAACGGCCAAAACTGCCACAACAGATGCTGTAAAACTAAATGATTTTTCCAGGTCTATGAAACTCCCCCAGTAAAACATTTTAGAAATAAAAACTGTACAATAAATTAAAGTTCGCCATTTAATTGTATCTAGCAAGGCTAAATTAGCCTTCAAACAAAGTAAAATCACCATCAAAGGTCAAATAAAACTTTTTACTTAATAATAATAATAGCTTTAACTTTAAACTATAACATAGGCTTATTATGTTTTTCTTATAGATTTAAACAAAACTGCTTCAACTAGGCTTAAAAATTAAAGTGCTCAGAATGGCTACAAAAACAGGAAAAAAAGAGAGCAACAATTGGTGCTTCATCTTCTGACTCGGCATATTCTGAGTGGAAATGCTTCAGATGCACTGTTACTGATCAGCAAAGAATAAATTCTTGAGTCAATATTTTATTTTATTTTCAGTTGAATTTTAGTAGGTGTAATTTTTTTTTAATTAGGAGTCTGGAACAGGTCAACACCTTAAACTTTCAAAATACTTTTGTCCACACTCTTCATTAATAGACATTAATATCTGAAGGTAAGCCAGCGAGGGATCAGCAGCAGCAGCTTTGCACGTTTCATTTTAAGCCTGGTGATGAAAGAGAGCTGAACCGCTCTGATGCAGCTGAGAGCTGCGTCAGGACCAAGTCTCGTATGAGTGCTTTTGGACGGGGGGCGTCAGTCCCCA
>JBAMHW010000023.1:7769037-7785575 GCA_037177495.1 Rhadinocentrus ornatus | reverse complement strand
AAGATCTCACCTCGTGGGGTGTCAATGATCCTAAGAAAGGTGAGGAAACAGCCCAGAACTACACGGGAGGAGCTGGTGAATGACCTGAAAAGAGCTGGGACCACCGTTTCCAAGGTTACTGTTGGTAAAACACTGAGACGTCATGGTTTCAAATCATGCATGATTTCAAGAGGACCGTGATTTTTATGCAGGACAATGCTCCATCGCATGCATCGAAGTACTCCACTGCATGGCTAGCCAGTAACGGGCTTAAAGATTAAACAGTAATGACATGGACCCCATCCTCACCTGACCTAAACCCTATTAAGAACTTGTGGGCCTTCTTAAACCGGAGATTTTTGCTGAAGGAAAACAGTACACCAGTCTGAACCGTGTCTGGGAGGCTGTGGTTGCTCTGTTGAGCAACCACAGCCTCAGCCTCAGCCACAGATCAAAGGTTGATCGTCAACAGATCAAGAAACCGACAGACTCCATAAAGAAAAGGCTTTTGATCATTATTGAGAAGAAGGGTCATTTGGTCATATTGGTCATTTCTGACATTTTTTTAAACGTCACAAATGTTAATTTGTATGTTTTGAGTTTATTATTCTGGTGTTAACAGATGAAAATAAGAAAGTGAGATGGGGAAGTTCTTATCTTTCATTTAGTTGCATAATATTTCTGCACACAGATTTTCTCAGAAGAAAGACAAAACCTCACTTGCTTAAATTTTCAGGTTTGAGGTTTGTTAACATTTTTGGATTGATCGAGAGCGTTTTAGTTGTTCAATAATAAAATGAATCCTCATAAATCCAAATTGCCTAATAATGGTGCACACAGTGTATTGTGGACTAACGACAGGACCAGTCCAGCGGAGTATTTACTGTAGAGGTGATGGCGACCACCGTCCTCTGGTCCTTCACCTGACCTTCTACCTAAGATCATCAGGGATTGTGGAAATTAGTTTTCTATATTCATCTTTGTATGTTTTCTTGGATCAGAGTTCCAGCAGCATCATCTCCATGTCCAGATTCATGATTCATCATCATCATCACTTTGATCCAGTCATCCACAGATTCTTCTCTTCAGCCCTTCACCTTGTTTTCTTCAGGTTAGATGTGAAGGCCCATTTATGCTCCCTCACGTACATAAACAGCAACGTCCATTTCAAACATTGTCATGCGTCCCCGTCCTCTTACGTCCATGTGTGTTTTGCGTTGCCATGGTTATTAAACCAATAGGCAGAGCTGAGTTCACTCCCGCGAGCCGACGTCGGTTTCACCGTTTAGCAGATTGAATGCTTCGCTATGAAGTTGTTTCCAGCACACACACATCCCAACATGACCTAAACATGTGCGTATAGTCTTTCTCCAAAACTCACACAATTTCTACAGCTCTTCTTCATTCTTCTTATTCTGGTTTGTTACCTTCCCGATTCTTTTCTTCTTCTCTGGTTTGTGTCAGCTATTCAGCTTTGCGCTGCCCGTGCGATTTCTGGTGATGTTGCTCCATTTTTTGCGCCAAGCGACAGATAGGTAAAGGTACAGTAGAAACATGGAGGGTCTGAAATTTTCATCGTAGGTGCATGTCCACTGTGAGAGACATAATCTACCAAAAAATCTTGAAATCACAATGTATGATTTTTTAACAATTTATTAACTTAAAGGTACAGTGTGTAGTTTTTTGGGAATTTTCTTAGCAAAAATCAAGAATTGCTTTTATAAATACGTATTTTGCCAAAATATAATCACAATCGCATCCAAATGAAATCGTTCTCGTAGCTTAGAATTGGAAGTTAATAAATACATAGGTGGCGGTGCACCCAACTGGAGGCTGCCATGTTGCATCGCCATCTTTAAATACAGTAGCCGAAAGGGGACAAACTTGTTAGCCTTGTACGTTTTACCTGCGAGTCCCCGCTGTTTCAGGGGGAGGGGAAGTGCCTGGGGGTGGTGTAAACAAGCAAAGATGAACGTAGATGATTCAGCTTGCCAGCTGACATTGATATGGAGGACCATCCATTCTCTTTGGGTGGTCCAGCAACTACTTTATCCTCCCGTTTAAGTCGCATCATTTACTGTTACTTGCTATATAAAACAGCAGAAACAGCTAATTTGTTAGCTAGCCTGCAGTAGAAAAGCTACGTTGCAACAGTTTTCAGTTGTTACTCTTCACAGAAGTCGTACCAGCAGACGACCGTGCACCACTAGATGGCAGTAATTTTTACACACTGCGGCTTTAAGCTCCCTAAAAAAGGACCAAATTACAAACCAACGCAGAAGACGTACAAAACTCTCCGTCCATCTGCACATCGTCTTGTGCATAAATGGGCCTTAAGTGAAGGTTTACTTTTGACTTTTCTGGACTTGAATCTCGTCTCTATCAGCTGGCTTCTTACAGTTCAGTCACCAGCGTTGGTTGTTCTTCATCTCTTATTTCCAAAGTATAATAATTTCTCTACCGTTATGTTTCCCTTTTACAATCTTCCCATGTTGTTTGTATTTGCACCAAACCACTAACACACTGAGACCACCCACACATTTTCCACTGAGCTGAATTAGCTTCTAGATAGTTTTACAATCCTCTCTGTTGTTTCAGCAAACAGCTCTCTGTTGGGGCCATGTTTCGGGTTAATCATACATTCAACTCTGCAGACACTTCTAGCAAACTCATCTGCATATTTTAGCTTGTTTAGAAATAAAAGGACAAGCTGATTACATTTCTTTTATTTAATCAGAAAAAGGCAAAAATCATGTGGTTTTTTTTAAAGGTGTGTTTTAAAAACAAGAAAGTTAAGCTCCGGTTTCCCCTCCTTATGAACGGCTTCTTGACAGCCGCCCTTCATTTCTTCAGCCAACAGTCGATGGATCAACCGAGGGTCTAGAGGCAGCTCTCAGGTCCTGGTTCAGGACTTTGCTGGATTTGTTCCCGTTTCTTCAAGACCTCACTTTCAGATCCGGTTCATCTGCTGCAGATAGTTCATTTAAAACTTGACACGCCTTCTTTTGTCCTCCACTTGTCCAGGTTCTACATGTTTTAGGGACACGCTGCACACCATGCGGAGTTTCCAGCTGTTTGGGAATCAGGTTATTTTATGTCTATCAAACTTTTTTATCTTGGAGATTTTCCACAAATGCAAGTACTTGACCAAACAACGTCTCTGTAACGACTGCTAATAAAAATGTACATATAAATCCTATTTAGAATCAGTTCGTTGCTAGTTGTGTGTTACATGTTGAGTTAAGGGTTATCAGGACTGACTGGTTTTAGAGGCAGAAGCAAGAACTGATCTTAATAGACCATGGGCCAAAGTCCAATATTTCACTTATTGGGCTTCAGAAAACGAAGTCAGTATCTCACCAGTCGTCTCCAGTGTTAGGAGTAACAAGTTACCCAAAAAAGTAATATCGTTACTGTAACGAAGTAAAGTAGTACGTTACTTAAAATATTGGTAACGAAATGACTTTACTGGACTACAGTAACGTGTTTTTCTGTTACTCAAGCCGTGTTTGCTAACTAAGATAGCACTTGGAAAGGTGTTTGAAGTTAAAATATCATCTTAAAATGAAGACTGTTTGAAAATACAATAGTGATGAAAATTCTCGCCTGGGCCCATGTTCTACTTTAGGTGTCATACTCACCCCTAATAGTGGGATAATATGGGAAGATTATACATTTCCTGAATTGCTGCAGTCCTGTGAGTATTTTAGTGTTTGTTATTTGTGTCAGTGTTGTTCCTACTTCTCACAATGCTCAAATAAAGACTACAGTTTAGGCGAAAATTTAGGGGAAATAATATTTGTTGATAGTTTGAAGAGCCCATGCGGCTTCTGTATTAATTAGACAAATACAAAACTGGGTTTAAATGAAAGCTATGAGACTAGCCTTTAAATACTACCAATGATGTCCTCTTAAAAGATGAATAAGGGTCTGGAAAATATTAAGTAGAATATGAACCAGCGCCAAGAATCCAATTTCTTGTAGGGGGTGAGTAACTTCATGTGCTGATATCTGTGACTAAGCTACCACTTGGGGCAGGTTATCACACCAAAATATAATCTATGGACATGTACTTTTTCAAAAACTGTTGCCAGATTTTGCCACCTTGAGTGGTACCGAAATCTCGTCTGGCCCATGGACTAAAAGTCTAAAGGAAAGTCTGGAGAACTATTGATCTGGATCAATGCAAGATTACAATCAAATCTAAGTGTTTGGAGGCAAAATCTTCTCATTAGTTAATCTTCCTCCTCGTCTGTACCTATGTTGCTCTCCAGGACGGCCCGTGCAGCAGAGGGTCCGGTGTTCACAGGCGTGTGTAAATGTTTCTCCCGCTCCAAGGGCCACGGCTTCATCATACCATCCGACGGAGGCAGCGACATCTTTGTCCACATCTCAGAGTAAGTGTGTGCGTCGTCTGAGGACGAGGAAGGGTGTGTGCGCCTCTTTTTTTTTTTGTCGCCGAGGATGAGGTGTGAGTGCGAGGGCTGCTGTGGTTTTCATCGAGCTGTGTCAGGAATGTGTGTGGGAGTGGATCCATGTGTAGGAGGACAGCAGATTATCTGGTGACCTTCATCACGGTGCCTTTTGTTTTCATCCACGCAACTTTACACACAAAGCGGCATCATTACTAAATAACACTGTTAACAGAAGGTGTGTGTGTGGTCAGACATCAGAACACAGATTGTTTGGAGGGATGAAAAACACTGAAAACAGGTGTAAAATGTGACAGAAGTAATAAATTGGTTTGATGAAGTAATTTAACCTTGAAAACACCACTAGATTGCCGGTGCCCTCGAGCACTCTCACTTATAATATCAACAATGTCTCTGGAAAGTAGTGTGTGGATAGTTTATCCTTTAGGTGATCTACAGAAGTTTTCCAGGCATTTATATCCCGTCCAGGTTTACAATCCAGATGCAAAATGTAGTGTTTATGCTATATGGTTAATCCAGAATGATTGATCCATGCTAACCGCATTGTTTATCCCATTTCATAACAAAAATAAAAACATTACTATCGCCACTGTGTTGCTAAGAGACCGCTATTTTGACACAGAAATAATAATGAAGTCACTTCCTGTTAAACCTTCGACCAATCAGATCAGCTTAAATGGAGGATAATGTCCAATCAGGAGCAGCCAAAGATCAGCCAGCCTTTGTCTGCAAAGAAGGAAGTTAATGCTCCTCTATGGCTGGAATAAAGACAAGATGATGCTCCGTGTCACCAAAAAGCAGCTGAGTTGGAGATGGTTTTGTGAGGATAGTAGGTGAACAGTAGCATGATTAACTGTAAACAGTTGAAAAAAAGGGTGGAAACATGGAAATAGTTTCTATTTTTTCTCCTGAAAGCCAAGACTTGAGAGAATGATGCAGATGAGGAAAGGCTTGGTCACCGTTGATCTGTGTGTTGTTTCTACAAAGTTCTGTTAGTAATAAAATCAGCTTTTTTGTTTTTTTGCATTGAGATGTCAGAAGTGGTGCAGGTGTTAATCCACACTGGGGATATTTGTTGGGTATTTCTTTGTTTGCAGTGACTTTGTTCCACTTCAGCAGAATCCCTGCAGCAGATTTTTATATTTCAATAAAGATTTCATCAAACATGTACCACTAGTCCTTCATCACAGGGCCTGGAGGAGACTCCTCGCTGGCCGAACTAAGACCAGGCTCTTCTTTTCAATAACTCGGAACCTCTTCCTCTTCCTCTTCCTCTTCCTCCAGCATAGAGGGAGAGTACGTCCCAGTGGAAGGTGACGAAGTGAGCTACAAGGTCTGTCACATCCCACCCAAACACGAGAAGGTCCAGGCAGTGGAGGTGACCATCACCCATCTGAAGCCGGGAACCAAGCACGAGACCTGGTCCGGACACATCGTTCATGACTGAGCGCGGGCACTGGGGTGGGGTTACAGAAGAAACTGGGAGGGATGAAAGGGAAGGCCGGTCGGGTAGAGTTGGAGGGAAAGCAGGAAATATAATCACTTACCCAAAACTTGAGGAATATCCTGATGAGGAAAGATTGGAGAAAAAACATGTCATTATTGGCTGTTGTTTAATGGGAGCAGCTTGCTCTGGCAGCAGTTAACCACATTATCAGGAAAACACATCGTAGGTTTGAGACACGGATCTCAGATTGCTGTGAAAGCCGCTCATCACAGAGAAACTTCACTTGCTCTGCTGAGGACTGGAGCGCTCTGTGGTGACCTTAGTGAAACTGGACTGCAGCTACAGTTAATCCTGGAAATCATAGCTGAGATTCATTTTTACGAGGTTAGCATCATGACACAGTCAGTCCATGTTCACTACTCGCCTCTTTTCACGCCTACATATCTCAATCTCTAATCTGTGGCTATAAAAAGTGAAATAAAGTGTTTTGAACTGATTCTGTCCTGACTGTTGTTTTTATGACTGTATAGTCCTCACCAAACGTTTTGGTGGTTGGTTGCTTTGATCCGGTCCACCTTGCGAGCACCAGGCTGGAACCCCTTTTTAATTATTGCTGTCATAGATCCAACAAGGTGATGGAAACTTTCCTCAGAGGTTTTGCTCCATATTGACATGAAAGCATCCGTTGCTGCACATCCATGAGAATCTCCCGTTCCACCACATCCCAAAGCTGCTCTACTGGGCTGAGATCTGGTTGAGGCCGTTGGAGGAATCTCTTTTCCTTTATTCTGCATATACACTCATTAATGTGCATGTTTGTACAGTCTCTGTGTTTAGGGTTAACATCACCATCTACAGTCTTATTGCTGATGCTATTTGTGATTTTTTTCTTTTTATAGGTGCTCCTGATGATTGTCTGCTTTGTTTTCTTACAGATGCTGTTAAATTTCTCAACAGGTGCAACAACAGTTTTTCTGTTTTGGTTCAACAGTTCCTACATCCTTTAGGCCAGTGGTTACCAAACTTTTTTTGCTGGGCCCCCTTTTCATTGACAACAATAATGCCCAGCCCCCCGATCCCAGCACCACACGCACCCCAAAGCCTAAAAAGGAACATACGAAGAAATGTGCCTTGAAATAGTTTTTACTTTATTGGCTGCTGCTTCGTAACTACAGTGAAAACCATGTCAGTGGCAGAAGGAACCATCAACTCATCTGCTGTAGTGTGAGATTTATTAAAGCAGGAAACTTCAAACTACTTCAGGTGAGCTGAGCTTTCAATAAGACAGATGCTGCTTTAGTAAAACAATCTGCTATATGTGAGAGGTGAGTAGTTTATTTCTAATGTCATCAACAGTCTTTTCTATGTGTTCAGGATGAAAAGTCCCCAAGTAGCGTTATTGTTTGGCTTCATACTGTCAGATGCTAGTATTTTAAGACATAAAACACGCTGTGGTCTGTCTTCTTTACCCACCACTGATCATTACCGTTACCTGGTCATGCCTAGGGAAGCAAAATATGTTGTATTTTCTTCTGTTGTTTTTTTGGTACTCAAAATCTCTGTTCTTGATTTGTTATTGTTTGCCCATTGTTACTTTTACAAATGTGTCCATGTTTTCCTAGCAGTGTAAAACTAAGTTTTATTTAGCCTTGCTGTGCCCTCCCCCAGTTTGGGAACCACTGCTTTAGTGTATTTCTCCTGTTACTCCCTTTTCCCTGGTTTCCGCTTGTCAGGTCCAGCCCTACAATGTAACTCAGCAATGTCCAACATTAAGAACAATAATCAAGTATCAATGGAAGCTGTACATCCTCCATTAAGTCCCCATGCCTGGGATAATTTGTTCAGCACAAGGCAGCCAGTCCATCTTCTGCCAAGATGCTAGACAAGACAAGGAGAGAAAAAAGATGCTACACTATGGTCATAAAGCAGTTTCTGAAACAGACCAACAGCCATGTCGGGGTTAAAATCACTTAAATCTCCTTTCTCCCTTATTCTGATGCTCAGTTTGAACTTCAGTCGTCACCATGTCTGCATGACTAAATACGTTGAGTTGCTGCCATGTGATTGGCTGATTACATATTAATGTTAACAAGCACAGAACAGGTCAACCTGATAATGTGGCTGGTAAGTAAAATATTTTGATATATTTTTGCACCCTTACAGACTTTTACACGTCTGAACTGTGGCACCTTTCAGGATTGATCGATCTCCCTTCTGTTTTGTTTTTAAACCTTCGGTTCTTCCTGTTTGGCAGCAGGATCGTTGCTCCTTTTCCTGCTTCTAGGCTCATGTTATGGATCATTATCTGGTGTAGACTGAATCAGACTGACATTAGGCTCCAGGACACCTTGATAATGCGATTCCGCTTTGTTCTGCACAGATTCAGAGCACACACTCAGCCAGATGCAGCAAAGCAAGCTAATTCAGTTTAATCTGTACAGGAGACCAAAAGTCCTCTGCCTGAACAAAACATCTTTTTTCAGTCCACTTATGTTCAGAGCGACGTTTGATGCAGCCACAAAGAAAGAACTGGATCTTGTAGGTCAGTTTGAATGTGTGTTAAAGTCCTTTTTGTTTCTTTTCCCTGAATTTTGACTAACCTCGTTGATCTTGGTTCAGTTTTCCTTTGTGGATCTGTAAGAGGAAGTTGGAAGTTGGCCTCAGTCCCATGGATCTTAACCCTCCTGATAACAGCAGCAACATCAGAAAAAAGCTGTTTTAGCCTTTTGGTAGTTAACTCATTTTCCCAAGTACATGCCTCTGTTTAACCTCTAATAAGTTGACTTATTCAACAGTTTTATTTTATAAAACTTTTTTTAAGTGCAGGCTTGTATTTAAAATATTTCTTCAGAAAAACACAATCTTGTGTTACATTTTTAACCATGTTTCCATAAAAGAACATTAATGAAACCAGCAGGAAACATGAGATCTGCTGCCCCCCTCTGGTTGTATTTATGTACTACATCTAGCTAATCGTTTCTCCTGTGAGGATGATTAATCTGGACAATAAAATTAAAACAGAAAAGCCTCCTGTGGTTAGAATAAAGCGCCGGTCAGGAAGTCTTTTTTGGAGTGATGTCATCTTATCCTGCTGGAAAGGAAGGTTGGTTCAGAAGTGTCAGTAAGAGTGTTTCAGCTTTAATGTAATGAAAGTTTAGGTGGTGTATTTTAATACGAAGACGTATACAAAAAATATAATTTGTTTTGGATATTTAACATCTTTGAATTGTTCAAACATGAGCTGAGTTGGAAATATTTGAACATAAATTTAAGTATGTGCCTAAAAAATAAACAACAACACAGAAAAATAAAAAATTTCTATAAGTTGGCAGCAGTCGTCTGGACCAAAAGGTCTCGTTGATATCGGAGGAGATGGGCAGACTGGTTGGAGATGATAGGAAGGACACACGAAGTCAAATTACCACTGATTCCAACGCAGAATCCCATCTCTGCCAAACTCCTGTCACACATCAGTGCTGCTTTTAACACAGTTAACAGAAAATCCCGTTAGACCGACTGGAAAATTGTGTGGGAATCTCCGGTCAGGTTTAATAAGAAAATGAAGAAAACCGCTTAAACTAAAGTCAGTTATACGACCTCTCGAGGTATCTCACGCATCAGTGTAGAGAACAATCTTAAAATGACTACAATTACTATAAAACTTACTTTGTGCTCCACTGTGTCTTTTAAATTGCCCCTAAGGGGCTAATAAAGTTTATTGAATCTAGACCTTTTCAAACACTTTTTAATATTTTCAGGAAAATACACCCCAGTTTTACACCTGCAGCTACACAGTAACATTTAATGCTGGTTCTTTAATGAGGCCCATTATTTTAAAACATTTGAATGATTTTCTCACACATTTATTGATCAGCAGGTTGATGAATTGATCGCTGCTTCAGCCTTTCATGGACGCTGCTTTTATACCAAATGAAGTGACGTCACCAGCTTGAAATGCAGCTTTATATACTTTTTAGCCTTATAAGTATCCATAAACATCTCCACTTTTTTATGTGTGTAAAAAGATTTAATGTGTATGGATTCATTTAAGATTCACTGATCAGACACCACTGTTTTATAAATGACTGAAAGTTGTCTAACTGGGCTTAGTTATAGTTATTTCTATAAATACAGTCTGAATTTAAACTAGTGTTGCATATTTTTATTAGTGTTTATTACTAACATCTTCCTTGTATTGCGGTAAAAATGAAAGCGTGCTGCCTTGTTCAGTAAAATAATAATAATAAAAAAAATCTGAGTATGCATGCTTCCTTGTACTTAAACTTTCTGCAGCACTGTTATTTATCACTTCTCTGTCTGTATTGACAGTGGCAGCAACAGAGGAAGAGGAGCGCAGAGGCCAGTTATCGAGCTGTGGATGTTGCAGTTGCATAGCAACCAGAGGAATGTGTTACAAACTGCTGTCATGTTGAACAGTTGCTTTGCTTTGGGTGAAGATGAGCATAAGAAATTACTTTAAATACTGTACCAATCACAGTTGTGAATGGATGGTGGCTGTCAGTGGCCAAAATTCCACCTGACAGAAGCATGTTTTAGTCTGAGTGGATCCAGTGGCCTCAGGTCCAGCAATGACTGCTCTACAGGTAACTACTTCAACTTTGTGTACATGTGTACTGTCTTCTTCTGTGGTCCTTTTAAGGTGTTTACCCAAACGGTGCTCCAGCATCAATCAAAGCCAGTATTGCGGTTTGTCTATTTAGAGACACCGTAGTGAAAATGGTGGCAAAAAAATGGCAGCTGCCAGGTATGTGAACCCATAGATATCTATACAAAAGCTCGATGCTTTATGGATAAGCTGTGAACAGCTGCACGTGGCGGCCATCTTACCACAGGGTAGCTCTTTCAAGGGATCTATTGTATCTAATGGAAAGTGAGTAAACTGCACAAACATAAATGCTCTTAATTCGCTGAAATCTTGACATATTTACAAACTGTTTGGTTTCTTAAAAATGTTATTAGAGTGGCTATAATTCTGGATACTTGATCATGTTGAATTTAGGCTGTAAGGCTCATCCACCAGGCATCAGCAAGTTCCAGACAATCCCAGCCCATCAGACTGCTGGAGGTCTGTACGCTGTACGGAAGAGGATCCGGTCGGAGCATGTGTTTTTGCTGTTTATGCTGCTGACATTAGTGTTTTTTAAGCTAAGGCCAAGATGACTCCACTTAGCTCCAGAATAAGAACATGCACCAGAAGCTTAACAACACAGTTCTGTTCCAGGGTTTTAGCCAAGCCATGTTTTTTTTAGGTTGTTTGCATGTATATCTCCATGTGAATTTCTCCACAATCGTGTAGTTCTCTACAGGGTGGGCATTTCAACAAGCTGCATTCCTGGATGTATATGTGTAAATCTTGTACGCATTTTGTTTTCCAAATAAATGTTATTTTTATGTCCGAGATTTTACAGACATGGAAGAGAAAGCAAATAAAGTATTATGTGTTATGATGATATAAATATTACTAATATAATTAAATAATTTCAATTATTAAATGTTAAACTAAACATGTAATAATTCAAATTATATATATATAATATGTTGTCATTCTGTTTGCTGAGTAGCCTAAATATTGATTTAACATACCTTGTGTGTGTGTTTGTGTGTGTATTCACTGCACCTATCAGTTTATTATCAGAGGAAAGTCCATGGTTAAAGATCTGCTTCTTTAGCTACATCTCTGGCATTTATAACGAACCAAACCTTTTTAAAATTGCTATAAAATTGAGCAAGTTATAATTATTTATAAAGTTCATGCGCCATTAAAACAAAGCTATGACTTCACAAGTTCACTGTGGTAAGATGGCCGCCAGCTGCGGCTGTTTGACCCCATTGGCCAAAATCATACCAAATTTATAAAATATTCTGTTATATTAAGAACTTTATGATAATGTTCTTTTTATGCAGCAATAGCAAAAATATTTTAATTTAGATCTAAAAGACTGAAAGATGTTTGATGAATAAATGCTTTCCACTCCCCAACACACACAACCCACATAAAATTAAGCAGGCTTATTAGATTAGTATAATATTGTCTTCATATTTATGACTTTAAAGCCCTGCTACAGAACTTTGGCAGATTTTCAGGCGATGGCGAATTTGGCATCCATCTTGCATTCTGACGTTTCACCTGTGTGCTCTTGGTCTTCCTTCACTCCTGTCAGCCTGCAGGATGCGATAGCCTTAGTGGCAAAGATGAAACCGTCCTCGAGCCCTGCTGACATTGTTCCAAAATCGCTGTTTTTAAAAGCTTTTGGTGTTGTTGGCCTCTGTTTGGTAACGACTGATTAATCTCTCGCTTAAATCTGGCTCAGTGTCCAGATACTTCAAACATGTTGAGGTAAACCCCCCCAGCCTCGACCCATCAGAGCCTAAAAACTACAGGTTAATATGAAAACTTCCATTTGTTTCCAATAGTATAGAAAAGGTAGTGGCAAGCCAGCTGACATCCTTTATGGAGCAGCAGGATTTCGATGATAATTTTCAATCAGGTTTTCGGACTGAGACTGCTCCAGTGAAACTTTCCAGTGATGTGATGATGGCCGCAGACTCGAGTCGTTTCACAGTTTTGATTTAACTGGATTTAACGTCTGCTTTCGATACTGTAGTTTGCAGTATTTATATATTAATATAAAAAAATGTAATAAGTTGTGTATAAAATGACTTGAATCTGTTCTCCAGTGGTTTTCTTCAAATATAAAAGAAAGATCTTTTAATGTTATCAGCAATGTAACGTCTGATGTGTCCAACCGGTCTTGTGGAGTTGCGCAGGGTTCTGTTCTTGGGCCTCTTTGTTTTTGTTGTACCTGAAGCCTCTTGTTCAGCTGATTTGTGGTTTTAAAAATGTGTCCTGTCACTTTTACGGTGATGATATTCAGTTGCATTGTTCCTTCAATGACTCAGCTCCTGGAATGTATGTCTTGCATCAAAAACTGGCTCTCTTCAAATTCGCTTCAGATAAATTTAAGCAAAACAGAAACTCAAATCATGGCTCCGGATAAAAAGATCCCCCTGACCAAAAACCATCTTGGTGCTCTGGGCTCATCTGTTAAAACCAGCCTCAGATTCCTTGGGGTTGTGTTTGATCAAGCTGACCAAAAATTGTTTATTTTGAGAACTATCTCTAAAGTCAGGAGAATGTCGTCAAAATCAGATCTTGAAATGATCGTTCATGCTTTTATCTCATCTCGTATTGATTATTGCAATTCTGTTTTCACTTGTTTCAATAAAGCAACTTTCAGCAGACTTCAGTTAGCGCAGAACTCTGCTGCCAGGCTATTGGTATGCCCAGAACAGCCCACATCACCCCTGTTGTATCAAAACTTCATCACCTTCCAGTTAAATTTAGTTTTGACTTTAATATTTTAGTTTCGACTTTAAGGGCATTACTTGGTCTGGCCACCAATATATTGTCGACTTGCAGTTTCCCTAGACCTCAGGGCGCACCCTTTGGTCTTCAGGCCAGGTTCCCGTGAAGGTCCCAAAGACAAGTTTTAAAACCTGAGGAGACCCGGCTTTTCAGGCTATAGCCCCCAGGCTCTGGAATGACTTGCCTTTGTCCCTCTGTGTGGTCGAATCTGTGGACTTGAAAACCAGTTGAAGACTATTTTATTCAGGAAAGCTTTTGGTTGATGGATATTTATTTTATGCAATTATCATGTTGTTTTAATGCACCTATTTTCTGTGCAAGACTTTGCAAATGTTATCTGTAAAAAAAGTACTTTAAAAATAAGCTTTTACTTTACTTGACTTCTCTAAAATCTCTCCAGCCGGTAAAAGTCTGATGTTGACTCCTGTTGGTCCTTTTCTCTCTTTCTTGTCCTCTCTCCCTCCAATAATGTCCTCCTTTTGTTTTGTTTTTTTGTTTTTCTGAATCAGCCATGGTTAGTGTTCAAAACAGCCAGTGTGTTGATATCCAGTTGCTAGCATGTGACAAAGTGCCTTAAAGTGAAATGCTGCTGTACAGTGGTCCATCAGGACTGAAAAGAAAACAAGTTATGAGCCTCGGGACACTTCTGGCAATGATAGAGCCAAGAATGCACATAATTTTTCAGTGTACCATCAAAACAAGACACAAATTTTCAAGGTTGATTGGATTTAATAGTTGAAATTTAACCATGTTAAGAACATGTTATCAAGTTAATTCAATTACATATCTTTAACATTTGTTTTTTAAATATCTTATTCCACAAAATGTTACTATTTAAACCATCAGTTAACCATTTTTAAGGCCGAATTAAACTTTTATCTGATATCTGCAGTAGCAGGTTTTGTCCAGCAGGTGTCGCTTCACCTCTACTGTAACTTAAATGTCCCCTGCTCGCACTGAGCTGTCATTTCCTCCCACACAGAATTTAAAAGTCAGTCAGACACCATACCAAGATTCATACTTGTGTTTATATTTCATAATGTCTGACCTTGGGTTAATTAGTGAGTATTGGAGGTTAAACATTTAGAAATTAGGTGGATTTAACCTCCTGGGGGAGCAGATTGTAATACACCTGATGGAGCGAGGACTGAACGGCAGTTAGAAAAATTATAAGTGAAGGATAAACATGGAATAAAAGATCGGATTGGGAAATAAGAGTTCAGGGTGAGGGGAAGGGCGAGGAGAAGAGAGAGGGATGGAGGAAAACAGATGATGAGAGAAAGGAGGAGGAGGAGCGGAGAGGAGGCAGGCACTCGCAGGAGGAATCAGCAGCAGGACAATGGATTGTTTCTACCGCGGATCCTAACGGGCACCGGGCTGCTTCAGCAAACTGCAATTTAAGGTGAGGCCGGTGAGAGCATTAACGGTTTTTAACGGTTCCCCGTGTTCGAATCTGCTGTTTGCTTGAGGCAAAGGAAGAGATTGCAGGAAGGAAGCGACGCAGCCCAGCAGCAGACTCCCAGCTGGGCCCGAAAACCGTCTGTCTTCTGCCTCATAAACCAGGCGGTGAGACTGTTTTATTCCGTCACAACTCCGACTGTTCGCCTACTGTTATCGGAACACGCTGGACCTCAAAGACGCGGTAAATCTCAACAGGACGACACAACCGGAACACCCGATAACCGTTCACTTTCCCCCTCAGAAAGCGTCACACCGAACCTCATTACCAAAACCTGCTATTGTACGTTCCCGCACGTCCTGGTGGGTAAATAACCTCTCTGGACTTCAGCCAAGACTTGCATAGATTCCGCAACGCCTTGTGTTGTATTCGGCCTTATTTTAATAACTAGACCCCGTTTTATGTAAATTAAAATCTAAGTATAGTGGACGTCGCCTCCACTAAGTGTATTTTCCCACTTTAACGAATGCTTCACTAAGGTTTCCATTTACGCCGAATTATTAAGTGTAATATGACTACAGTAGCTTTTATATATTGGTGAATAATGGATGTACGCTTATTAAAAAACCCCAAACAGGAGGTGGGGTTCAGATGGGAGTCTGGAGTGTGCGGCATATGTGTGTACGCCAACAAAGCTTTTATCCTGCTGGCCAATAGCAGCAGGAGCACGCAATGTGTCTACCAGATTGAATCTTTGCACTAGGCCAGGCCTGGGAGTCTCCTCCACAGATGCAGGGATTGTGATGTGAATAGATGGAGTCATTGTGTTTACTATAATGTGCCTTCTGTTGAGGACTGTGTGCGTGACGTACGCGGGCACGCAGTGATACAGAGATGCTTTGCAGGCATTGAGGGTTGAAGGAAACATCTACATCACTGACTGCAGTGTCTCATAGTCTGTGCTGACCATATTGTTGACAACACACGCAGACAGATGTGACTGCTGACTGGATTTAAAGATGGAGGGAGGTGTTCAGGGACCACCCCTAGTTGGATTAGCTGTCAAATGTCACGACTGGTGCAGACAGAAAAGGCTGCGTTGTTTCAATCCAACATTGCATTGGCCTAACTTGCATATTGAGTGTGTGTATCATCTGTGGGAGGAGGCTGGGAGCTCAGTTAAGAAGGTAAATACAACTCACTGGAAACCAGGCTGCGATTAGATAAGCCACTCGGCCCAGAAAGAAGTGATTTTAGGGAAGTGTTGTGGCAGAGATCCTTATGACATGAAGTAAACTGGCATTGTCATGTAAAGCTGCACTGCTTAATCCTCCCCAAACAGGAAAAGCAAAGCGCAGTTAAGAGTGAGAGTCCAGACTGAATAGCAGGAAGCAAACCCAAACCGTGGGGGATTAAGGGACCGTTCTTGGAAAGAAGAGCCTGCTGTTTCTGCTGCTGTATATTGTCGTTTCTTTCTTTCTAACTGGCTGCAGCCCAGCAGAAGAAGAGATGCACCATATCATGCATAGATGAAGTTACAGAGGAGACTGTATTCAGATTGTGTGCATCTGTGTTGTGTATCTAAGGGTTTGTGTTTATCAGTTAGACCACCAGCACCACCAGTTAGAGCCACCAGCTTTATCTTAACAATAACAGGAAAGTGGGCAGGATAAGTATGGAGCTAAGATTGGGACATAACTTTTTTTTTAAACTTGTATCTCTAATTTTGCAACTTGTATACATGTTTTGTTACATGTTTTTCCCTTTTTGTAACTGTAACAAGCAATAAAAGTTGTAACATATACAGTAAGGAAAGTAAGTATTTGAACACCCTGCTATTTTGCAAGTTCTCCCACTTAGAAACATGGAGGGGTCTGACATTTTCATCGTAGG
>JBAMHW010000023.1:7742163-7757588 GCA_037177495.1 Rhadinocentrus ornatus | reverse complement strand
ACACACATGTAGCAGAATACACACATGTAGGCAGAACACACACATGTAGCAGAATACACACATGTAGGCAGAACACACACATGTTGGCAGAACACACACATGTTGGCAGAACACACACATGTAGCAGAGCACACACATGTAACAGAGCACACACATGTAGCAGAACACACACATGTAGCAGAGCACACACATGTAGGCAGAACACACACATGTAGCAGAGCACACACATGTAGCAGAACACACATGTAGCCTACAACGTCAGGCATTACTTGTGAAGAACACAAGTGAAGCTTGTTGGGCGTTCCTACCGTTGCCATCTTGGCAGTGTCACACCAGCCGCACCTGGAAAATACAAAAATGGGCAAAGTGGCTGTGAGCGTGGGGGTGGATGATTGACGTCTATCAAACTCCGAGCTGCCTGTAGCTAAGAGCTAACTGATCCAACTCGGATCTAACGTGAGCAAACTGCTAATGAAGGTAGGCAGGCTGTTAGCTGGCTAAAAACCGCATTTGTGCTGCACTCTACCTTCTTGCCGTGGATATTGGATACATGTCAATCAAAAGGACACGCCCCTAATTATGCCAAATTTCAAAATTAAATAACAACGTAACAAATAAGTTTGCAAAAAATTAATCTCTCTCCCAGTTGTCATGAAGGTAAACTTGACCTAATGATCCAAAAATGGATTTTTGTACCAGGCTTTAAACATGTTTATTTCTGCTGTGAAGTTGTTCTTTTTAACATGGGAGTCTATGGGGATTTGCTCTGTGTTGGAGCCAGCCCCTAGTGGATGAGGGCTGAACTGCAATTATTTGCATTTCCGCATTCACATTTCACCGCCGGAGGTTACCGCTTGGTTTACACCAGAAAAGTCCAGATTTGGTCCTCCCGGGCCACCATCCTCCAGGTTTAAGACGTTTCACTGCTTTAACACACCTGATTCAAACAAGTTTGTGTAATTCTTACGTTTCATTTCATTACACAGCTCAGCTTATCTTTGCAGGTTTTCTGGAAGTACATGGACCTGCAAAAGTCACACGAAACCCAAACCCAAATCTGCAAATTTCAAATATTGTTTAAAGATTTTCACATATTAAGTTTTTATCGTGAACCACTGCTGGAAAAAACGGTTTCTCTTAATTATTCAGTCAATATCTAGGTGTCACACTAGCTAGTTGTTCAATGCACGTGAGGTAATGCTGCCTCCAAACTAGGGCTGCTCGATTATGGGAAAAAATATCACAATTATTTTGATTGAAATTGAGATCTCATTGTTTGTCTCAGACCAGCAGCAGCTATGTTCTGCCCGGTGTGATCTGGAATATATGAGACTGGAGACATTTTGTTTTCACGTTGAAATCTGCGTCATATTCGGCTTCATGGTGCGGCTTGACCACAGGTCCGTAGCAGTGGCGAAACATTGAACTGTAGCCACGTCCTTCACATCACCCTCATGACCCTCATCATACAGGACAGAGAGAGACACGATTAAAATAGTGACAAGATGGCCGTGATGCTGTTTGTCCAAAGTGATGATGAGTTTTTTAAATCCGGGTTGTTCACTGTGTTAACTGAGCTGGTCTTTGCCGAGAAAACAAGTTATGTTTGTTTATAACGTTTGTTATCTCTCTGTGTCTGGGAGCTGGTGGATTATTTAGTCACGACAAAAATGTAACATTGTTCTATTTCCTTGTGTCGCATCGTAAGCCCCGTGTGCACGTCTACATGAACGAGTGCAGCATTTCACGTGCACGAATGTCGCCAGTCGCTCGGCTGGAGGAGGGCAGCGATTTCTGCCTCATCGCGCCATTTCCATAGAAAATTAATGGAGAAGAAGCAACATCGCCTCCCGTGTGTCCAGCCCATAACTTGAGAGGCGTTTGCATCTGGAGCTGAATTAAACCAAAGCGGCTGGAACTGTGGGAGGAGTCTCCAGCTGTGGGAGGAGTCTGCAGCAGTGGGAGGAGTCTGCAGCAGAGCGCAGCAACGCCAGTGGCGATCGATTTGCAACTGAAAACAGCACAAGAGTAAACTGCGAAGGAGCAAAATAATCGGACCATTTCATTTTTATGATCGTTGAAAACCCAGATCGTAATTGTGATTAAAATTTGATTAATTGCACGGCTCTACTCCAAACTTCACTTGCTTTCACTGCTCTACACCTGAGTCATGGTTGTTTACCATGAAGTGGAAACGCTGCCGTTACTGAGTGTGGTGCACGTTGTAGGTGGATTTGTTGCTTACATCATTGATTGTGTGAAGAGTCCAATCCTCCGATGTCTAAGTTGCTCATCTCTTGTGTTTAGAGGTTTTGTTGGTATGCATAATCAAATGTCCCTTTTTTTCTATCTATCAAGATAGATTTTATCTATTAATAGTACCTACTATTAGATTAAAACTGAGAACAAATGAAGAGTAGTGTTTTAACAGTTTATTTTTCTAGAACGTGCCCAAAACCAGCGGCCAAACTCTGCACAGCAGGTTTATTTAACAGAAAACCGAAGCAGGTGTAAAGATTTCCTGCAGCTTAAAGAGAAAAAGGAACACAAGCTAAAGATTTAAGGCTCGTCAGACTTTCTACTACTACCTACTAATAATAGTAATACAGTACATATTTGGTTCAGAAAGGTGCTTCAGCTTAAGGGGTAGCGTAGCAGCTTTAGCCACTAAAAGCTGATTCTGTAAGCATACTTACCACAGTGTGGGTATCAGAAAGCTTCCTGTCTGCCTACGCCAAGCTCAGATAATACACACAACCCACTTACAAGCTTGCCATAATGGATGGGATATCATGTGTTAAACAGACCTGGGTGAGAGTTGCCATTGTCTTTATACGGTGCAAACTGCTATTATTGTATCTCAGAGTTAGGTAACACACTCACTGGCCACTATATTAGGCACACTTGTTCAATAGGTTTATAGTATCTATGTTTGGTCTGATGAGTCTCTGCTTCACATTCAGATGCTAGGCTCAGAATTTTGGTGGAAACATCATGAAAACATGGCTCCATCCTGCCTGGTATCAATGGTTCAGGATGGTGGTGGTGGTGTAATGGTGTGGGAGATATTTTCTTGGCCCACTTTGGGCCCAGTACAACCAACGTCACATGATTTAACCACCACAGCTTATGTGAGAATTGTTGCTGACCATGTCCATCCCTTTATGACGACAGTGTAGCATCTCTCGCCACCCTGCCTTGAACACCTCCTGCCAGTCACAGAGGTGTTCTGCTGCATCTGTTGGGACGACTTTAAAACTGGCAAGAAAAGCCGTGGTGATATCTTGATTTAAGAGCTCAAACCTCCACAAACCATCATGTTGTAAAACTCCCCATGCTCTTATAATCCCATGTGACTACAGCATAGCCTCAGTGGACGACCCGGAGGAGTTTACACTCACACATCAACACACCATTGGGTTAAAGTGTAGCTGATGGTTAATCAAAGTTTATAAAAAGGGGGGAAAGCAGAATCTGCTGCTGCAGGCTGTCCTGGATCACACGGAAATTCACACACGTACAACGGGAACGATCTGTCCTGAGCACAAGGCTACCTCTGTGAGGCTGTTAAAAGCAGGTGGAATGTGGTAGGGTGTGTTTGTTTTCCTTGATGAAAACGTACACACACACACACACACAGGTGAGCAGTGGAAGCTGCTTGATAAGAATCACAGAATGAAGCTTTGTTGGGATGAAAAACCACCTGGTGAGAGTATTTACATCAGCTGGAAAGTTTAGTTTACTTGGACTCAGTTCTGACTAAAATAAAACCTTTTTCTAATTTTAGTCATCAGGTCTGATTGCAGAGGATCTATTCAACATGCTGGAAAGAATATTTGGAATGAAAAACCTGAAATGGTTCTTTTGTAGTTATTTTTCAGTGGGGACATTTAAAAATGTTTTTTTTTCTTCCTCAGTTTAACATCTTAAATCTTATAAGTTATTACTGAAATTGTCACAAAAAAACATGCAAATCCCCAAAGGAAGTCTGTTTTAAGGAATCCCTTATGTTCCCTGTCACATCATTAATTAAGGTCGAATAAATCCCGCGCCTGCTGTTTATTTATTTTCAGATCTTCAGGGTTCAGCCGATGGTCACTTTGCTCGCATTTCTGTGTTTCCATATATTTTCCAGTGGATTTTTGATAACTGTAGAGCCATGCAAAGACTCTGAAATGAAACAGGCTTTTATAAAGAGGAAATTCTGTCCATGGAGTCTGTTTTAAAAAGGACATTCCCTCTGCTTTGTGTCATACCTTCATTCACATTATTGATGGAAGCCCATCGTGCATCGTCCAGTAAAGCATATTGGTCCCATTTACAAGCTGCTAGGTTAGAGCAGCACAGCCTGTTGAAGATGATTAAAGTGGTAAACCCCGTGAGCTGTGAACTCTGAATCCCAGACAGATGCTGCATCCCAGGGGGGTCTGTGGATCAGCGGCTCAGATATCCACGCTGTGACACTTTGCATTCAGAGCCGTGAGGTTTCATTAGGTCTGCAGTGATGCTCGCTGCAAACTAGCCGAGACACGAAGAAGAAAGATCACAGCAAGTCTTCTTTATGGAGATGTAGAGTCAGAAAGTCATTTCTTTAATTACTCACTTTATTTCTAGATTTTCCACATTCCAGCTGCTATTTATTTATTCATTTATTGGTGTTTGTTTGGTTGTAAGTTGCTGCGTTCCTGACTGACAAACAGCCTGCAGCACTAAGCTCAAAGCTGCATGTGCCTGTGTTGCCTTCTGCAGGACTTCTTTGTGGTCTGGCTTTTATCCAGAGCAGAAGTCATGTGACCTGCTGGCCAGGTTCTGCAGAGACAGTCAAGATGCAGCATTGTGTGTTAACAATACGAAGCCCAGTCCAGTAAGCAGCAAGGGCTCAATGCTGATCTATTAGCTGCTGGTTTGTGACTTTTCTGTGATGGAATCAATTAATAAGCCAACTAATCTAAAAATCTAAAGAATCCACAGCAAACTAAACAAATGAAGCAGTAAGAGAGTAAAAACACAGAGTGTGTGTGACGTTCAGAGGATCAGATCAACAGATTTTGGATTTATAGATTTAATTCATTTATAGCCCTATATGCATATCTAGAGCCAAACTTTATAAGGCTGTAAAAATTTCACTATCACCTCCGTTCATATCAAATCACAAAGTATAACCAAATAATAAAATCTCTATTTCTGAGCTCGATCTGGTAAAATATCTAAATATCTTAACAAAAAATATGCTGACACATTCTCTTTATTGAGTCTTAAAGTGCTGACATCGTGCAAAAGATTCATTGATTACATTAACATAGAACTTTGTCTCACAATTCTGGAAAAGTTTTATTAATATCGTGCATTGTAGTTTTCCACAGCCGTTATTCCTCATTATAGAGCTGAGTTAGATGGGATGCAGCCCTTTTCCATTAAAGTGTCTCCCAGGAATGTCAGCAGTCTCTTTCAGTCCATCTGCATCAGTTCATTCTGTCACTTTTTTCAGTCTTACATCGTTTATTTCTGAACTTTGGACAAAACTCCTCCAATACCAGTCCAACAGCTACAAAACCGGATCACAGCCACGTGTTTTTGTTTCTGTTTTCACCCTTAACGCGTTTCTGCTCTTACCAACACACCTGAGGCGTGCAGCATCTTTAGCCAACCTTTCCCTCTAGAAACTTTCTTTTTGTTGATATTTTATGATGCAAACACTTTTTTAGTTGGTTCACTGGGAGTTTTTTTGTTTTGTGTTGACTTTGTGAATGTCTGCAGGGAACAGCAGAGGTTTTATGCACACACACGTTTAAAGTTGCTCACAGGAAGGAAATGTGACAACAGGAAACAGTCTAACAATCCTGCCCTATGACCCTGTTTCTTTTAGTGTGTGTGTGTGTGTGTTCTACACTGGAATGTAAATAATACTGTAACAAGCGCCGCCCACACGAAGGCCACCAGCTCCGTCTCACACACACAGATACATATATTAGCATATGTGCCAGACGGGGACAGAGAGAGAGCACATTGGTGCCAGTGCCAAAATCACACCGGGCAAGCCTGTGGTTGCCATGGCGATGAAGCCATGCGATCGCAGAGATGGTCACCAGGGAGACAGATGCTGCTGACCTTTATGAGTTGGGGGAGGGGTGTTACAGGATACAGCAGAGGGTACTGTGATATCTTATGGTCTCAAAAGAAATGTTCAGATTTGACTTAAAATAATGTAAAAAAAAAAAAAACATATTTAAAGGAAATTTTTATTTCAGTTAATGATATAAACTTTATTACGATGGCATCTGTTTCTTAAATTTTGGCTTTTAATCCCACGTGTGCAGGTTTTCACCACCTACTGTAACGAAGACTACGATCGACGCAACGATGACGTCGACCCCATGGCGGCATCGGCCGAATACGAGCTGGAGAAGAGGGTGGAGAAGCTGGACCTGTTTCCCGTGGAGCTGGAGAAAGGTTTGCTTGCTTCCGTCCAGTCGTAAAGAGTCACTCAGTCAAGTCTCTTATGTAACCGCACACCCTCACACACACTTACTGGCAAGGTTTCTGTGAGAGAACGTACACGTCTGTCTGCTTGCAGCTCCATTATCTCCTTATGGGATTAAACTTAGCGCAGATTAGCCTAATTAGCTGCTAGTAATTCTGGAGGTAATGGATTTGAACCAGCAACCGTGTGTGACGGCCGCTTTCAAAACAGCACAATAACTCCAATACCGACTAATGTGGAGCAGCTGTGAACACATTGATTGCTTTTCTCACTATATGACAAAAAAATGTAATCCAGTAGTGACTTTTTCTGTCTGTCTCTCAGACAGCGACGGCCTGGGAATCAGCATCATCGGGATGGGAGCGGGAGCGGATATGGGCCTGGAGAAACTGGGAATCTTTGTTAAGACGGTGACTGAGGGTGGAGCCGCCCAGAGAGACGGCAGGTACCCTGTCCACCTGTCTCTACTTGTTCCTGAGACTCGTTCAGACTAGCCTGGTATCAACCTTACCAACTCAGAGACTAGGAAGAAAATAAGAGAAAGATACTTCAGTCTAAAGCTGACACAAAGTTTTCTTAGTTTTCTGGTGTGTAGAAACTGATAAAAACTGGTTTTAGGAGGCTTGTGTTGAAGGCTTGTAGTTATAAATAAGGATTTAGCCGCATTTTCGCCACAGGAATCTTTTCCCTTTCCACTGAGATGATTTCTATTAGCGACAAGAAAAAACACAATAAAGACACAATCAAATACACCACAACTCTTCAGGGAAGCTTGTAACACAAATGGATTTTAAGTGAATGAAGCTGAAGCAGGCTTCCTCATTTAACTTCCCTGGTAACGCAATGAAGCAGTAAAACATGAACAGAAACCAAATAAAACCCACAACCTAAAGAAATGTGTAACATAAACTGATTCCCCTGATTCTTAAAAGTTTACAGCTGAAGTTCCCTGTCTGGCCTAAGAAGCTGAAAATTGCTGCAGCCCCCACACTTTACATGCTCACATGTTCCTCTCCTGAAACCTCAGACTTCAACTTCCAGAGAAAAGGTTTTCTGGTTGGGGTCCAGAAGAAGTACTAGTCATAACATGGTTATTACTCCTGAAGCAAAAGAAAATGGACGCTTTATCCAAACGGGTGTTATACGAAATAATGTTTCAGTGAAAATTGGTTCATCGTTGGCTGAAGGCTGTGTTCTGTCACCTATCTGATCTTTTTCAGAGCAGCCTCAGTCTAACGGTCATTTCATTTGACGTCTATGTCATTAAAGTGAGACAGAGGAGGGAATGTAAACAGTGGACAAGCAAGATTACGATTCTGTCTTCTTCTGGGCATGCGGGTCACTTTATGTCCGTAGACTGCTCCTACTGGCGTCCGATAGCCACACTGAATGCAGGTCGCATTATAAATTCTAAATGAACGACCATGCAAAAAGAAAACTGGATCAGATTTGAGCATTAAGACCTGCAGTGTTGACAAAGTGAAATTCTTCCATGATATTTCAGTTGGATTTGATTCTAGATCCAGTGATCAGTGAGACGATGTCACGTCATCACTTCATCGTTTCTAATCACAAAAACCAACTAAAATATCCAAATGTGCTCTCGACTGAGTAAAGGAAACGAACCAGAGAAAACTGGCAACGTGTGGAAGAACAATCACAAAACGACACACAAGGTGTGTCACAAAGGTGGAGGGAATTGCCATGGCAACGTCTTATCACCCCTTAAGTGTAAGCGTGAATGCTTAAACCAGGGAATTCCATGTTGGAGAAAATGTGGATCATGTATGTTGGACGTGTTCAAATCTAAAACCATTTTGGAAAGAGATTGTTAGTTTTTAATGTCTCTTTTTCTTAGCTCGGGAATCTTTCAGGTGAATTTGTACAGGGGGAGATCGATATTAGGCTAAAATCTGAACAGTGTCTTATAAAAAATCAGTACCAAGGAAATTAAACCAGACAGATCCACTGACTCTGGACTAATGGAGAATTTGGATTCAAGCGATTAGATCATTGATTACTGAATCAATGTATCGACTATCGATTAATTGTTACAACCCAAGTTTACGCTGTTAAGTCTAAGGTTAAGACAAGGCAGTGGGGGGGTTAGGGGTATGCAAAATGTTAGACCTCAGTGGAAAGACCCAGGATTTAAATCTCTGGGAGTTGTGGGTTTTTGTTGCTCTTTTGTGGAAAACAACTTTGCATACAGGGATTTCTTCATTTGTATGTTTCCAGGATCCAGGTGAATGATTTGATAGTGGAGGTGGATGGGACCAGCCTGGTCGGTGTAACTCAGAGCTTTGCTGCCTCGGTCCTCCGCAACACCTCAGGCGCAGTCAGGTGTGTCCAACACTCACACAGCCAGCAGCCAACCCACACTAACAACCTCTCATGCTTTATCAGGGAAGGTGTTTGCTTGCATCACATCTTTCTTTGGTGGGATTTATTTTATTTCTAGAGCTCAGTAACTGGAATGGTTTTGTCTAATGCTTTCTAGGTTTGTGATTGGTCGGGAGAAGCCGGGGGAGCAGAGTGAAGTGGCTCAGCTGATCCAGCAGACTCTGGAGCAGGAGAGATGGCAGAGAGAGATGATGGAGCAGAGGTACAAGCAGTACATGGACGAGGATGAGGAGGTACATCCTGAGACAGACGCACAAAAAGTATTTGTTTGTCTTCATTAAAAAAAAAGACCCGTGAAGTCACATCAAACTAAATCTGCAGGTTCTTTATGAAACTGGATTCAAGTCACCTCATGTTCATAACTAAGAGGATTTTTAGCTGATGTGGTTTTGGTAGCCACAGGAAACCAGAAGTGTTTGTGTGTGTGTGTGTCTGGTGTGTGAGACAAAATGTCGCCTGCATGCAACTTCAGGCTGTCGTTTCAAACCCGGTCCAGCTTCTCCACCTTGTGGCCAAAGAGAGGAACTACATCTCATATAAAACACTAATATTTTGTATGAATATAAGAAACAATTAATGGTTGAAAATGTGATGATGTATTCTAGTGCCGCTCTCCTTTTTTCATAGGAATGGACTTAGCTGACTAAAATGATTTCTTTTTATAATTAAAACATGCCTCAACAGTAAATAGGAAGTGATCACTGAATGATGTAAGTGCTCAGGGCCAAAGCGGTCAGTGAGGATCCCAAGGCTACATAAGTCCCTGTTCTGTTTCTGGAAATACTCAGTTTACACATGTTGGATTGTTAAAGTTCTTTATTCTGATTTTAATCAGATTATGGTCCTTAACTGGCACAAATAGCCTTGGTTTCATGCATAATAATAATAATAATAATAATAAAATGCATAATGGAAGATATAAGCAGAGCTGAGGATCTAATATGGAAACAACAGCTGGGAGTTATAAATCGGGTGTAGTGTTGTTTTTAAGTTATTGCCCATTTGTATGCTGTAGAACATGCTGTCAACCCGGAACGACAGGGTAGACACGAGCTGTTAGGCTAATCTGCTTTGTGATGGAGGAGTTAAGGAAGATAAATGCTTAGCAGATTGTTATCGATCATGTGGATCCTTGTAATAAAAGCCAAACCTCGTGGTTGCATCTAGTTTCAGAGGTTCAAGTCTTGCCACAAGCAAATTTAGTTTAGCTAAGTCTACCTCTCGTTTTACACCACAGTTCCACAACTCTTTCTATAATGTAGCATGACACATATTCCGAATAAAATGATACCTCATATTACAGAGCGATGGATGATTGGCTATTGTTTATTAGCATTTTGTGTCACCATGTGCAATAACTATAAACTAAACATTAGCAGCTTGTTCGCTCAGCTGAACACAAAGACAGGAAACAGCTAAACAAATACCTTTATTTCAAGGTAGAAAACAGTGGAAAAAGCACTAAAACAAGAGTTTATTTCTAGTATATTAAAAAAAAAAAAAACATAGCTGCTGGGACAACTTGGCCAAAAACTATTTAAAATTGTGAAGACATGGGTAGCGTGTAGCTCAACAAGTTGAGCAGCCAACCCATGTACAGAGGCTACAGGTTCTATTCTATTCTATTCGACAGTCATTTAGCAGACGGTTTTCTCCAAAGCAGCTTACATCTCAGAGCAAGAATATCACAAGCAAGAAATCCAACAGGAGGGGACATCATAATTAAGTGGTGGTCAGACTGCCGGGAGTCCCCTGTGCAGCTGATACACGTATAGAGGCTACAGGTCCCCTGTGCTGCCGGGCCAGATTCGAGTCCCGGCCTGGGACCCTTTGCTGCATGTGATTCCCTGCTCTCTCTGACCCACCTTCCCGTCAAGCTACTGTTAAATAAAGGCCAGTAGGGCCCAAAAATCCTTAAATATATTGTAAAGACACATAATTTGTCCTCTATTTTTTTATTCGATGTATAAAAAGTACCAGAAATAAAACAGCTTGACAGACATGAAAACGTATTTTTGCAACATCAAGGTGATTAACAAAAAACTATTAGCCTAAAAAATCCAGAAATTGGCCAAGTGTGAAAATAAAAGATACGGTCTTCAAAGACATAGTAAATAAAAATGAATCAGCTATGGCAGGTGAATTGTATCTGACAGTGATGCCTTAAGAAATCCAGCAAAGACCTCACAATAACTTGAGAGATGCATCTAGACTCAAATGATCCACCTGAAGCCTCATCAGAAATGGTCTCCATGAAGGGCCGCTGTCCAGAAGCCATTCTGAAGGAAGGGAAACTGGGAGAAAAGGCTGAGAGGTGCCACATGACACAAGACCAGAGCTGAAAACCAGAAACAACAGGTCTGAAGGAGGGATGGATCCTCCCGAGAACCCAGACTTCAGCATTACTGAAAAGTGTGGGGTCATCTGGACAGAGAACATAATAAACAGCAGCCAGCTTCCGAAGAAGAGCTTTGGAGATCCCAACTGGACTCCCTTTCCTAGAGGTGCAGCTGCACTCTGCTCAGGCACTGAAGGATTAACATGATCTGGATGACTAAGAATCTACATGGATGCATGGCCTTTAGAAAGTCCTTCAACAAGCCTGGAGAACTGTTCTAAGGAAATGCCAAGCAAGATTCTCTCTGAGGTTCAGATTGTGTTAAATAAAAGTCTTAAGACCAAAAATTCTTTTTTATTTAATTGCACAAACAAGCGAGTTTCCTTTTATTTTCCACATTTACATGCAAACACAACCTGCAGCAGCCATTCAAATCTTCCTGGAAATATGCAGTCAAACGAAGAGTAGCTCGAGATCTGTGCGTAGAACTGTGTGAATAAGTCTAATTATCTTTCAGACTGGCGAATATGCAACAGATGAGGAGGAGGAGATGAGCCCAATGTTTCCAAACTCCATCGAGGTTTTTGACCTTGCAGAGAACCAGGACATGCTGTCTCCTGTGGAACTGGACCCTGAGAAACTGGCCCACAAATACAAGGAGGTTAATCTCCATCATGCTTCATCCATTTTCCACTTTTACCTCTACCAATCCCCCAAATATTTAACTTTGTTTTCATCTGTCTGTTTCTGTAGCTCCAAATTAAACATGCCGTAACCCAGGCAGAGATCCAGCTACTGAAGAGGAAGGTGAGCACACGTAGAATTCACTTCTTTTACTTGCAGAAGTAAAAATCTTGTCGAGTTAGTGTTACAGAGAATACGTACACAAGCCCATTATCATTCCTCTTGCTGGTTCTGCCTCCCACATCCCACCTCCTCTCCCCCACACTGACCTCTTCGCCTCCAGCTTGCTCATGCTGAGCAGGATAAGCTGCGTTGGCGAATGGAGCGTGCTCAGTTGGAGCAAAACATCCGAGACAGCAAAGAGAGGATGGAGAAACTAGAGGGCTACTGGATGGAGGCACAGTCCCTGTGTAAGGTAATTCATTCAAGAATGAACTTTTAAAACCAGAAGGCAGCCACTGACCACGAAAAGAGGAAGTTATCTTTTTCTCTGTGTTTTTTATATTAAGTTCTCTGTTCAAAAGTCATTTAATGACACCGAGTATGTGTTTTCAGGCCGTGGATGAACACCTGAAGGAAACCCAGTCTCAGTACCAAACCCTGGAGAGGAAATACAGCAAAGCCAAGAGAATGATTAAAGAATACCAGCAAAAGTAAGGAAATGGTGCAAAATAAGTGGTTAAGGGGAGGAAAAGACTTTAAAAAAGAAAAACTTGTATCAGTTCCAAGGTTTTACAAATAAAAACTTAATAAAAATCATCTGGTCCTTTCAGGGTCCTAAAATGAGGAAAAAGCAAACTCAGATAAACACATGACATGTTACTCTGTTTAATTAGTAAAAACTAAACCAAAAGTCCTTAAAACGTCTTAATTTGTTTCTTTTTCAGTCATTTTGTAGATTTGCTGTTGTGTCTGATCGAAGTCCTGTTTCATGACCCAGTTTGAGTCCAGTTTTAGCTGTCAGACAGATGGCCTCACATTTAACTTTAGAGTTCATGAAACTCAAGCTCAAATTTGCCAGCAACAGAACCGTAGTGGGCCTGATTTCTGGTGATCATCTCACTTAGTAGTGTTGTGTAGAAGACCCGGTCCTCAACACCTTCACTAACACACACACCCCTGACCACATGCATGTGGAGATGCTGGAGGAGGTGGAAACTCTGGAGTTCCTGGGAATGGGTAAAAATAAAACCTCAACAGTGATTTTTCCTTCCTGATAAAAGTGAAGTGGGCCGGACTACCTCTGAAACTACTCCTCAACTTCGATAGAAGCACCATCGCCTATCCAGACTTTAACAGAACCACACTGTGGTATGCCAGCCTCTCTGCCACAGAACATAACCATCATGTGGTGAAGGCGGCCCATCCGGTCATCCAGTTGGAGTTTCCCGGACTGAATAACATCTAAACAAACTCAAAAAGGAAGCCCACAGTACCCTCAAATACATCACCCATACCTACCACTCCATGTTGGAATTGTTTCCATCTGGAAGGATGTTCGGTAGAAACTGTTTGATTTTGTTTTGATTGTTCTGAAGTCACCACACAGGTGCCACTACTGCTATTATCTTGTTTATATCTCTATTAAAGTAGCATTATGTTACTTTCTGACTAGCATATAGTTCTGAAAACTATATGACAGTACACTGACATTTATTATCTACATTCCTGGAGCCATTGTTGCTCTGCAGCATCTCGAGGCTGAGAAACCACACTCCATAACACTTTTTCCCCCATTTTTTTCTGGAGGCTGCATCACTTTACAGCGTCGCATCACATGCTAGCAACTGGATATCAACACACTGGCTGCTTTTAATGCACACCGTGGCTGATTCAGCAAAGAAATCCAGGAGGACATTACTGGAGGAAGAGAGAAAGGAGAGCAAGAGATAAGACGAGTCAACATCCGACTGACTTTTACTGTGCGGAGAGAGCTCAGAGACGAGGCAGGATGCAAGATGGATGCTGAATTTAAAAAAAATAAATAAATAAAGAAGAGGCTTTTCCCCTGCAACCCTTCCAGTCATTTTTCTAATTGTCCTGTAATGAACTTTAACATGTAACATGCTAACTGAGGCCTAAAGAGCCTGAGATGTAGCTCAAACATCTATGTTACGGTTTCATGTACAAGACAATTCAAAGTGCTTTACCTAAAACAAAAGAATTACAGATATTAAGAAATAGTAAAAGGCAGAAAAAAAGCAAGAATCACAATAAAATCATAAATTACATTAAAATGATTAAGAAGAGAAGTTTAAAAGTTATCGTGCAGAATTAATTTATAGGTACATATAAAAAGAAACGTTTTTAACCTGGATTTAAAAATGTCTACATTTGCTGAAAGTTTAATCTCCACTGCAGTTTGTTCCACTTGTTTGCAGCATAACAGCTAAATGCTGCTTCTCCATGTTTAGTCTGGACTCTGGTCTGGACTCTGGTCTGGACTCTGGTCTGGACTAGTTAGAATCTGCTAGGTTTATATTCTCTGAACTATTTCTGCATTAACTTAGTTTTTTATCAGAACAATGACATAATAAATGCTGTTCCAGTTTATCTGAGGTTACTTTGAGTCCATTCTAAAGATGATTTTATCTTATGTTTATACTGTATAAACCCTCAGAATTAAAATAGTCTAGTTTTTTAGTTGTTTTTTTTACAATGATTAATTATGCATGTGTGGGATTTATAGGGAAATCGAGTTTTTGAAGCAAGAGACGGCTCAGCGTCGTGTACAAGAGGAGAGCGAGGCAACACACAAAGAGGAGACAGACAACCTGCAGGAGAAGGTGGGTCATTTATCCATCTCTACCACACTGGTCATTACATAACACTCTGAAGCCAGACTTTCTGTTTTCACACCAGACAATTGACAGTTAACATGAACAACCGCATTTCATCCAGGCGAACCTCTACCTTTTACTGGGCCCAGACCTTTACATCTCTCCACTCTTTTAGGTAAAAAAAACTGATTGATTTCTCAGGTGGAAAAATCGATTAGTCAAAGGAAATAATTACCAATTTTCCTGTTATTAAAAATGATGATGTTGCTTGTCAGGCAAAGGGTTTGAAAAGATCTCCAAATTATTACAAAAAATATTAATTAAATGTTCTACAGCTGGAAAAACTTCCTGGACTTGATGCCCTAGAAAAAGGAGCACAGCAGTGAAAGGTTACATACAAAAAGATGTCTCAAAGGTATTCAGGTGACCTTTGCAAACATGCTGGTAAAAAATAAGAGATTTTGGAATATTATGTTTTCTTTAAAAAAGTGGTTGATTGATGGAGTTGCTGCTGGGTCATAATATCAATAAATATCAGCTACTTTATCAGGTCCACTTTGCTAGAACTAGAACTGTTTCGCTTCAGAACTGCCTCCATTCTTAATGTCATAGATTCAACAAGTTGATAGAAACCTTTCTGAGGTTTTGCTACATATTGACAAGACAGCATCACACAGTTGCTGCATCCATGATGAGAATCTCCTGTTCCACCACATCCCAAAGCTGCTCTACTGGACTG
>JBAMHW010000023.1:7675529-7690366 GCA_037177495.1 Rhadinocentrus ornatus | reverse complement strand
GGGAACTACCTGACTGGGATCTGCCTGACTGGGAACTGCCTGACTGGGAACTGCCTGACTGGGATCTGCCTGACTGGGATCTTCCTGACTGGAAACTGTCTGACTGGGAACTACCTGACTGGGATCTGCCTGACTGGGAACTGCCTGACTGGGAACTGCCTGACTGGGATCTGCCTGACTGGAAACTGTCTGACTGGGAACTGCCTGACTGGGAACTGCCTGACTGGAAACTGCCTGACTGGGAACTGCCTGACTGGAAACTGCCTGACTGGGAACTGCCTGATTGGGATCTGCCTGACCGGGAACTGCCTGACTGGGAACTGCCTGACTGGGGACTGTCTGACTGGGAACTGCCTGACTGGGATCTGCCTGACTGGGAACTGTCTGACTGGGAACTGTCTGGCTGGGAACTGCCTGACCGGGAACTGTCTGATTGGGAACTGCCTGACTGGGAACTGTCTGACTGGGAACTGCCTGACCGGGAACTGTCTGATTGGGAACTGCCTGACTGGGAACTGTCTGGCTGGGAACTGTCTGATTGGGAACTGCCTGACTGGGAACTGTCTGACTGGGAACTGTCTGACTGGGAACTGTCTGGCTGGGAAAGGGATAACAAATCAACACAAAGCTGAACTGTTTCAAGTGATTAGCGGTAAAAGCTTTGATGAATTTCTGATCTAATCAGTGTTGTCCAATAATTCAGTAGCATTGGACTATACCATTTACCCAGGGCCCACTGCAGGGTGGGGGCCCTTGAAAATTATGAATTGAAAAAGTTATTTTGCGTTTTGTTTTAAAACGTCTAATTATGATTATAAAAGTCAGTTTGCCTGAATTAAGGTGCAGACATACTGAATTTTCATTATAACAATGATGGATGTTCTTAGAGGCCTTTCACCCCTCTAAAAGTAAGATAGGAGGTACAATACAAAACATGACCCATGTGTTGGTGTATCCTAGCAAATTTCAGCACCACTGTAACATTGTAACATCAGTATTGGCAAAGATTAACATCATGAACCACATGGTCCTCGGTCTCAGACCCAGCAGCAGCAGGTCTGTCACTTTCCACATACTGTAATCATTTTCGTACTTTCTCACCACCTCGATCATCTTAATTAAGGCCTTAAAAAAGTCCAAAAGCCAGTTTGACAGCACACAGATCTGAGAAATTGTTATTATTGTAAAGCATCAGTGTCCCTTCTCTTGTGTTGTTGAGTTGGTTCCTGTTTTATTTAAAAGTTTCCGTTGGTACTTTTAAGACCTATTAGTTAGCCGTTTTTTACATTTTGTTACTCCTGGGTGCTATATTTTATAATTAAACCTGCACAAAATGAGTCAAAATGAGTTTTGTGTCTTGCTACCGTGTATGTGGCAAAAGTTTGGTTGGTTCCACCAAATCTCACTCCAAGCGTTATTGAAACGTTGGCAGTTGGTAGCCATTGCTGCTAGCGGCTGCACTGAGCAGTTAGCCTGCTTATTCTTATAATTTGCCCTAGCTTCTCATTTAAAAATTCATTCATTCATTCATTCATTCATTCATTCATTCATTCATTCATTCATTCATTCATTCATTCATTCATTCATTCATTGATTTCATTCATTCATTCATTCATTCATTCATTCATTCATTCATTCATTTAATTCTCTACCGGTTAGTCCATTGCGGGTCGCGGGTAAGCTGGAGCCTATCCCAGCACTTTAACATGTGAGAGGCAGGTACACCCTGGATAGGCCACCAGTCCATCACAGGGCCCTTACAAATTCCTTTCAGTGCTTTCATATTAGGGTTAAAGCTACACCCCCCAAATAGCTAGGATTGACTTTTGAGATTGTGGTTGGTCTGCAGATTAAATTCAGACTAAATTTACTTAAAGTCAGCAGTTAGTAACTAATATGACTGGTAATTTCCACAAATGGCCAGAAACAGAAGGTTTAGGCATGCGCCTGGTTTTCTGCTCATTTCCTGACCATGACTTTTTTGAACTCTTACAATGGAAAAATCTCTTGTTTTAATAATAGTTTTTAAGAACAATTAAAGCATAATCACAGGGAAACAAAATGTTTTCCTTGAGATAATGTCCCTTAGTACCAGCTGAGCAGGGTTTGAACACCACAGCCTACCTGAATATTGTCAACATGGATTTATTTAACACCTTGTGTAATGAATGCTACTGAGAATTTTGGAGGCAAAAGGGGTCAAACTTGGTACTGGCAAGGTGTACTTTATAAAGTTGTTGGTGAGTTGTGTGTGTTTGTGTGTGTCCATGCATGGGGTGGTGAGCAGAGGCCGGGTGAGGCTGGCCAACAGGACAGATGTTGAGTCTGACCCAGCGTGTATGTGTATGTGTGACCAAACATCCCGTATGTTTGATGCAGCAGTTGAACAGATGGTTGGTGTTGGCTTGCTGCCCACATAGCTGCAGATTTGTAGAAGATTCCACATGATATACCTGACCTCTAATACTGCACGTGTTTACAGTTTGTACTAAATGTGAAGAAGTGTGTGCAAAAAGGTAGACCTTGATGCCACCCTCCTCCCCTCCCTCAGTTTTGCCATTTTCTGGAATTTTCTGCCTCTTACTTTATTAAAGTGAGCCCTGTGAAATCACTTTCTCTCACTGCGATGTCTCTCATTTCCTTTTAAAAGAAAAAACTAAAGATCTATAAACACTGTACAGCTTTACAGTTCCCAGACACTTCTGAAGTCCTGATGTAAGATAAGATTTGTTGGTATGATTTAGGATTTTATACTCACGTACAGAGCTGTTGCCAGCTAACCGAATTATTTGTCAAATGCTCTTCCAGCTGTTTTTAATTTGTGCCAATTACCTTTCCCCTGTTCTAACTTTTCAGAGATGTTTTATCATCTCGTATGTTGTTTATATTCTTTTGGGAATAAAATATTGCTTTATAAGATCTGCAATTTATTCATTTATGTCTTTATTTACATCTTACACACGTGCTAGTCTTTTTTGGGAATTTGGACTATAAATTGAATAACAATGCACCTTGTCATCTCCTGTCGACCGTGCCCGATGACACTTTATTGTACTGCAAGACAATGTTAACATATCTGCTTTCTCTTGACTTTAATGTATTGATTTGATGGAGTTCAAAGCCCAAATCATGTTTTCCTCTCACCCAGTGTTGCTAAATTAATTTAGCGAGTTTTCTTCCTTTTACAAAAGCAACTAGCGATAAAACTAGTGACTTTTTCTGGTGTTGTTGGAGACTTTTAGAGACTGACTTGAAGAACGTATAGTTTACAAGCCCGCGCTGGCTTACCATCAGATAGAAATGTCTATTAATGAAGAGCGTGGAGGAAAACATTTAAAAATTTAGAAGTGCTGTGACATGTTGCAAACTTCTAGTTGAAAAAACATAATACACCTAATAAAACTGAACTTAAAAACAATTTAGTTTTACTTTATTATTATTATTATTTTTTCTATTCTGAACATTTTTAGATTGTGTTGTACGTCAATTACAACTAAAAGTACAAGTTTATTATGCAGGTTATGTGATGACGTCATTTCTGGCGACTTTTAGGACAGCCAATAGCTACTTTTCTTATTGAGGAGTTGGCAACAGTGCTCTCACTAGTGAATTTCCTCTAATTAAACCTGGATCAAGCCAATGTAAAAAAGCAAGTGCTCAATTAAGGAAGCTATAAATACTTGCAGAATGCATTGGATGCACCAGATAACACACATTCTGAATCAACCTCACACACCTGACTTATACGTTTCTATATGTTTTGAAGTCAGATTTAATTCTGCACCTCTTCAAAGATCATATATTTTTTTAAATTTTTTTTTACAGTCATTAAATGACGGGAAAAAGACTTCACGTGCAATTTTCCAACCATTTGACTTTTCTAACAACAACTTGTGTACATTTTAATGTTATACTTAGTAAATACTGTTTAAGATAAAGCTATCTGACCCTAGATATGTGTGGACAAATGAGTCCATCGTTGGGAAATGCCGTTGAAGGTGGGATGCGAAAGTGGCTCTCCTTCACTTAACCCAACAATATTATTTAGATTTCGTTTTTGTATTCTGATTGTGCTTTGAAGAATCCTGATTTGGAGGAAGATATCTGAGTCAGTTTCATTTTACAAAAGGCCTGAACTCCCCTAAGATATGTGGAAATTGTTACATGATCAGTGAACTTGGGTCAAGAATACTTTTAGATCATTTGAACCAAGTCCTCCCAGCAGCCGGGAAAGCTTTTGTACATCGAAAGACTGAAAATCTCGTCCTCCCTAATCAAAGTAAAGTGGTTGGAAGAGAGATAAATAAAGAAAGTTGGCTTAAAGGGAAATTGTGGAAAGTTGTGATGTCTCCTTAAACTGAAATACCTCAGCTTATGCACTAAGTCATCAAAGCCCTCATGTTAGGACCTGCCATCCATTTCACACATGCAAACACATCCACCAAGAGAGATTTTGATAAGAGACATATGATGATGGAAATAAAACTGGATCACACCATAATGCCAACTAAAAGAAGAAAAGAAGAACAACCAGCAAAGTAGTGAAAGTTTGACTGATGTTCATGTGGAACGAAGACTCACACATGAGGTTTGATGCCACAAAAGAGCAACTGTGGAAGAATTTGTTAAAATCCTCTCAAATGGAAAACTGTCAAAAGACATAGAAGAGGTGGTTGTTCCAACACTTGTCCACCAATAAAAGGGCCTGCTATTGGCACATTAGCAACAGGACCGAACCATGCAGCAGTGGAGGAAGATGATCCGGTTTAGCCAAGTCTAACAAAAAGAAAAACAGGTTTAACAGTGGTAAAAATGATGGAAAGGGGCCTTGCACACCATCTACGAAACCACTGCTGCCATTTTTTTGCTGTGGTCTCAAATTTAACTAAGTCCTAACCTCCTGTGTTGCCACATTCCAGTGGTGGAGGAAGTACTCAAAGATCGTACTTGAGTAAAAGTACAATTTAACAGATTTAAAAAAGTACTCTAGTAAAAATATAAGTATCATATTAACCTTTTTACTTGAGTAAATCTGAGTATACTTGAAGTATTAAAAGTAAAAGTACTTGCTGAATGCATGGCTACTGCTATGGTCTGCAATAGTATTAAGTGCGCTAGACTGTATGTATATTTTAACACATCAATATTATGGGCTGTGCCATTTCATTTAGCAATGATACAGATGATGCTACTGGTAACACTGAATTATATGAAGTTTTATTCTTGTTGTGACACAGTTCACACTTGCACTTGTGGTTCTGGGAATGTCATTAAATGTAAATAAAATTGGAAAGAAGACTTGGAAAGAATCCATTTTGGTTGTTTTACCACTGGTTAGTGCTGTCACCGTTTGACTTTTCATTACCCCGCTTTCATGGAAAAAGATAAAATTATTTTAGTTATTTTATTGTCTTGCCATGGCTACCGCTGAAAAAAAACATCCTTCTAGCAAAATGAACTCTAAAGTTGCAGGCGTTGCCTAGCAACATGTCAGATACAAATTATCATGAATGTCTTTTTGCTGTAAAGTAAAAGTAAAAACTTCAACTTCATCTACATAAGTATAGAAACTTAAAAAACATTCGTAAGTACAGTAAAAGTTGTACTTTGTAAACAAAGTACCTGTGCTCGTACTTGGTTACATTCTACCTCTGTCACCATGTTTATTATTTTGTTTACACACTATAATTTCAGTTCCGCAGCTCTATCTGGTCTGAGTTCTCTAATGCGCCCTGTAGTGCAATCCTCTAGTAACAAACATAGTACACAAGCAAGTATGCAAACAATTACACTGAGCATACCGCTCTATACGAACACAAGGGTAAAAAGCTAGTATTTTCTCAGCCTACGGTTATGGCGAGGATTTATGGATGTGCAGGTGGTCTTCTGACTGGTGATTTATTGTGTGGTTTCCTTGTTCTTTATGGTGATTTTGTGCTGTATTTTGTGGTAATTTCTCAGGTGGTAAAGATTGATGGACAGGTAAAGTGGAAATTGTTTAAAGTGGGACTTTTTTCACTGCTGCGCCACTAAACTTGCAGCAGAGCTGCTGTGTCACTGGAGATGTTGAGTGATAAAATTGGACTGAGAAAGTTCAGAAAGTAAAGCTGTAACTGTATTTCCTCATCATTTCAATTAATTTCCTTTTTTGTCCCTTAAGGTGGAAATTTGGTTTGCAGTACAGTACAACAAACAAGGGACAATCAAGACATCCATGACAATAAATTCAACAATCACAACGACAAAATGAGAACATAGTTACTGTTCAGAAGTCTTTTTGACTGGATAAGGGGGACCTATGCAAGATTTGTGCAGGTGCTTTTAATGTTGCGGGTGATTCCAGATACAAGCAATCCAAAACCAAACATGCTGAACTAAACACACACACATACACAGTCATTAATCACTTTCTTTTTATTCCAGTCTCATCAAGTTCTGGGATTGATTTCCTCCACTGCAACCATTTAATTTCTCATGGTTGCTGCAACCCATTCCTCCTCTATCCATTGACCAATCTGTCTTTCTGTCTCTAAATTTAATGTTTTTTCCCCCTTTCTCTCCACTCTACAGTTTCAGCTTTCACAGTAACATAGTCTTTCAGTAACTACCGTATTTTCTGCACCATAAGGTGCACCGGATTATAAAGCGCAGTCTCAATTACAGTCTATTTCTTTACTTTACCCATACATAAAGCGCGCTGTATTATAAGGCGCATGCTAAAACATACGGTCTACAAAATAAAAAAGGTAACAGAAGCAAAACAGTCAGTTTAGTTAAACTTTATTCTACTATTTAACAATACACTCACAAAATTTTTTAATCAATCTTCTCCCACAAATCCATCAAAGTCCTCATCTTCTGTGTCTGAATTGAACATCTGGGCAATTTTGCCATCAAACATGCCGGGTTCCTGCTCATCATTGTCGGAGTCAGTCTCGTTGCCAGGTGGCTGTTCAGCAACGATGCCGGCTTTCGCGAAAGCTCTGACAACAGTTAAAGCAGATCCCTTAGCCCAGGCATCCACAATCCATTCACATATGGTGGCGTAACTCGCCTCCCAGTCTTAGCAAAGGTGTGTTCGCCGTCTGTCACCCATCGCTCCGGTCTCTTTACATACACCTCTCTCAGCCACTCTCTCCTTTTCTCCTCGTCTAATCAATAGTATTATTAGTAATATAATAAAAAGGGATGATAGAGGGACTCCAAAATTCTCCAAAACATGCCCCCCCAAGCCTAAAAATAAAAAAATAAATCACATTGCAATCTAGTTTTCATGACTGAAAGCTAACCATATCTGCCTACTGCAAGTTAAGATTAATGCAGTGTAACTAGCAAACGTTCACTTTCTTTTCTAACTTTTAAAATGTATTTAGCTAAATTTGCTTATATAGAAATATTTTCAATATTTTCAATAAATCAAAAGGACTGCCACATGACGTCAATTTCAGATTGTCCATATAGCCACAGGAAAACTTAGACTTTAATTTAGTCCCATTATTGCATCATAATTTAGTAGTTTTTGTTAGGAATTTTTAAATGTAGAAAAATATATATATATTAGATCATGTATTGCAACAATAATTCATTAAATGCTACCCTAAAAGCAGTATTCAGAAGCTTTAAACTATATTAGCTATGAAGCTAACAGAGTATGCTAATGGTATTGTATTGAGGGTGTCCGTTTTATCTCAACTGCAAAGTAAGTGTACATTTCTGAAGGTCAGTGTAAGTGCATGAATTAACACAAATTTATATTTTCAGCTGAGTCAGCGCTGTTTGTTAAAGCTCAACTTTGGTGAAGATTATTTTAATGCTGCACTAACCGCCCTGCAGCTACCTGCTCTGTGTCTGTGCATTTGCTAGCGTGGTAACACAGACATTGCTGCTAGATCGTTCACTGTCCCAGTTTCCCTGCACCTGTATTGTCACTGCATGTTTTTCTTTATGCTTCCTGGTTATTGCCCCAGCCCTTCACCAACCCTCCATATTTGTCCCTGCCTGCCCCATGAATCAGTCTGGCTGGCAGAGTGCTGATGTCAGGGAGCTGGTGAAAGTGATTAGTCATGTCAAACTGGGCCAGGATCAGGCTCGCCCCAGTTTACAACAGGAAAGTAGTGATTTTGAAATAGTTCACAAAAGCTGCAACTGCATTTCTTGTATTGTCTTGGAAAGGTTAAAAAAAAATAAAAAATCAGGAGTATCAGACCAGATTCTCACCTTGAAAACTTTATCCAGATGAGCTACCATCGTGGTCCAACATCTGCCCTTCCTTACTGCGCCAGGAAAAGCATGTGCTTGTGGGGTATTGCTAAGTGTTTGCGTGACAGCAGCTTAGTGTGTATCTGCCTCTTAGATTGTAAACAGTTCAGTGTGCAGATTGCTTGCATGTGTTTTACGTACTTTTGACTTCAAGTCCATATTAAACGCCAGTGCAAACTTCTATTTGTGTATGTATTTGACACATAGGACTCTGGTGACATCTGATGGTTGGTTGGTCCACAACTTTGATGCACACGTCTCAAGAAGTTTTGGATAAATTGACACAAAGTTTTATCCAGCAAATGATTCATTCAGACTGGTTTGGATCTTTTTATAATTAAATACCTTTTCAGTACAGATTGATATTTGGTACATGTATTTGTGATCTGCTGTTAAATTCTATGAACTTCTGTTAAAAAGCTTTGGGCAACGACTTGGAAAGCATGAGCAGACACAAGCTCCTCTGTGTAGGATGTGTGTTTACATAGCATCACGCCAACATCCGTGTTTATCTCCTTTGATCCCTCTGCTACAGTATGTTTGTGTGACTGTGGGCCAATTAGACAGTTGTTTTGTTGCACATCAGCCAATGGGGAAGAAGTAGTGGCGCCTCATGAACCAATGAACTTGGTTGTTAATGGGCTGGTTGTATGCAGCTGTTCAACACATGCAGACCATGTGGTTTGGTTCTGCATGCTTGTGTTCGTGTGGCGAGTGTGTGTGCATACTATGCATATGTGTGTGTGTGTGTGGGGAGTTGATGCCAAACTTGGCGTGGTCCCACCTGGTTCTGGTCTCAGTCTTTGTTTACTGCTTTTCCATCCCTTCCCTTCCCTCTCATCACATCTTATCTTCTTTTACTTTTCCTGCTCTCTCTCTTTCTCTTTCTTCCTGTTCCCAGAGCCATCGCCATGGCAACAAGAAGCAATGTTGGCCAGAAAAAATCTAGATCAACATCGCTTACTCCAATTCACCACTGCAGGGTCGCGTCAGACTCTTTACGTTGTGTGTGTGTTGGTGTGTTTTAGCATAGAATTACAGCACAATCTGAAAATACAGATGAGTTTAGCAGACCTCATGGCCCACCGGCTATTTCACATACAATATCTATTGTCTTACTTTCTTTTCCCTTTTTTCTTCTTCACCTAAAGATGAAAATCTGCTCTCATCATTACCGTCTTCTTAACTCTTTAACCTGTTTTCCCTCCTTTCCAGCTCCCCCTCTTCTTCTCTCATGCATCCAAACTCTTGAGGGAAGACAGATTCCCTTTTACATGCTTTCTTTTCATCGCTGTTGATCTTGAGACTTTTATCTTTCTCTGTATAATCTTTTTTTCATTTCTTTCATCTCATCGTTGCCCTCCTTCCCGTAACCCTGCCTCTCCACCCTTTCTCTCTCTTTGTGCTACTATGGTTGCAAGGCCAAGTGCCAACATAGAGGGGGATGGTACATGCTGGGTTAAATTCAGCATCGAAGTCAATTCTTGTATTTATTTTTTTCTTTTTCCTCAATTTTTGGTCTCTTTTGTTGAGTTTGATTGGGGGAAAAACCCAAAATTAAGCTATTACTGTTCAGGATTAGTCCAATATTTAAAAATAAAAAAAGTTAAAAAGATAGTTAATCAGGTAAATTAGCGCAGCATAGAGCTGGACTATCAACACAAGGCAGACATGGCTGCAGACACAGGTACAATAAGCCTATTGTTCTCTATGTAACTCTATCACAGACATGCATGAACACACTACTCTGGTCTTCGCAGTTCTTTCTCAACGTCTAATTTACGCACATGCAGCGCTTCTAATTTCTTAGCCAGTAAAATTGCACCGGTGCACAGAATGAACTAGGACATCTCGGCACACACACACTTTTTCCTCAGTCAGTGCATCAGTCCAGAGCTTTCCATGGGCTAATGCGCGTGAATAGGGGAGATACAAAGAGACATTTAAAAGGTTGACAATTCAGAGAGAGGGAGAATGTAAGATAAAAAAAGCAGTTGGATGTCTGGTTTCAAAGAGCTCAATGTGATCTTTAAAATCAGGATACATGGGCTTAACTTTCACAGTTCCAGAAATTTAAATGAGAAAGTCAGTCCGGTCTCTATTAGAACACCGTCTCTGTTGGGCTTGAAGCTCATGAACTAGGTCCAAACTGTCACATCTACATCATATTATTAACTGTTAGTGGGGAAAAAAGCAACTTCCTTTTGGAAAATGAGTGTCAACGTACTAACATGTCTTGGTTCATGTAAACAGCGCTTCATTGTTGCCACATTTGTTCATACACTTGTTGATATATATCTTATACTACACCTGTCACAGCAGGTTTCCGCTAGGGGGCATAGCAGTCAGCTTCATTCATGACTGCACTAAGAAAAATGTTTTATTTACTTGGGACAAGTTGTGATGGAGTCTGACTTAGGACTGCGGGAGGGGGTTCCTTGGAGGAGGTTGCAGAGGTAAGTGAGGGCTAGATCGTGGAGAGCGTTGCATGTGAGGAGGAGGTTTTTGCCGTGGATGCCGTATTGAACCGGAACCCAGTGAAACGGGAGTGAGAATAGGGGTGGTGTAGTCAGTCGGTGATGATCCGGGTGACCGAGTTCTGAATTATTTGCAGTCTGTTGATGACTTTGGTGGTGAGTCCTGTGAGGAGAGCGTTGCATTGACAAGTCTCATCATCTAGCAAACAACAACTCTGGAGGTTTGTCTTGGAGAAGTTTTCACACTTCCTGACAGGGTTTCAGTGAGTTTGATCCCAGCAGTTCATGCTAACCCGTGTTAGATGTAATTGTCAGATGGTTCATGTGAAACACTTTTCTCCTGTGGTTTGGTTGTGTGTAGCCAACCATCTGGTTACCATGGAGCTGAGGTGATAATTGGCTTCATCACTATGAGTGACAACTTTACCCCACAGATTCGTGATGGAAATACTGTGGATGTTTTAAAGATTAAATTAAAGCTCTCCCCTTATCCGTCTTTGCTTGCTCTTTTTCTTTTCTTTTCTTTAATTGTTTCACTCGATGTACAGTTCTCTCTCCGAAGGTTAACCTTTGGTTGTAAATTAAGGGGCCACTGCTGACGCTACATAATATCATTCATTACATGCCCCAGTGGACTCCACTCACAGTTTAGCCCATCACATCATCTCTTCTCCCGGTTATTGAGGCAGTACAAACCTCCTAAACACGGTCTTGTATTCTGCATTTTCAAATCCAGACCCAGATATAATCCAGATTATATCAAAGGTTTTTAAGGAGGTATTTTTAAAATAGGTATTGGGAGGACCTTGTTCACATTCTGTTTAAACCTCACTGCTGTGGTTGTTTTGGAAGGAAGGTGAAAGAGATAGGGGGGGACAAAGAAGTATTAGGTAGATGTAGTTTGATGCGTTCTGGATGCGGTTCAGACCAGGGTCGGTTGGGGGTTCTGTGTCTATGGGATTGGCTTCCTGTGATTATAAATCTACCCACTATATCTGTAATGGATGTGTGCATTTGCCAGTGAGATTGAGAGTTCAGGGTGTGCCGTCAGGATTTCAGAGCAGCAGATCAAACCCTTGACCTGCTTGTTTTATCTCGGAGTATTTTTCTTTGGCTTGTTTTCAAATTGTCTGCAAACTGTAACAGGCTGAATACTCTCTACTTCCCTCCACTCTATGGTGGATGCATAAAACTCAAGAAGCCAGCTCTGGAACCAGTGTAGGATTTGTCCATTCAGAGCTACCGTAGTTACAGTGATGTTAAACACAGGCTGAAGGGGTCCCCTTTTTTCCTTATTTCATGCTAACTATCAAATATTAGCAAGCTAGCAACAGTGAATCTAAGTTTAATCTAACAGGGGAACATGTTTACAGTATACATTATCTTTGAAACATGCTACCATGTTGCTGTTTCTTTCACACTAAGAAAAAAAAGCAAGAGAAAAATGTTTCTTTTCTTGTGGACAATAATATTGAAAATCCCAATTTTTTACAAATGGTTGACATTGACCTTCCCTGGTAAAATACCAGAGGATATGAACTTTTACAGGCTGCCGTCTGCAAAGCATTTTAAAATGGTAATGTCAGTCAGCGTGGCCTGTTATTGTTGCCCTTGTTATTTTATATCATTAAACCAATTCTCAGGAAACTTGTATGTTTGACACGTTAATGCAATAAGTAGCAGCTTTAATGAAGGATAACTATTGAGCCATTCCATCAGCAGATGCTTTAATCTAAACTTCTCATCTTATCTGTTGCTGTTATTCTTCAGCTACTCTTTCATTTCCTCCAGTCCTCTTTCCCTCCCTCTCTCTCAATCTTCATCCATCCTTCTGGGCTCTCGTTTCCCAGCCGACGGACAGAAATAGCCCTGTGTGTACCAGTAGTCAACTGAAGTAGATCCATACCAGGAGTCACTGCACACACACACACCCACAGGGTGAGCCTTTCAGCCTGGGCGTTCTTCGTTAAAACCTGGCATTTATGCTCTGAGAAGGATGCATCATCTTGGCGATCAAAGCTCCTCCTAAACGTAGACTTGCTTGTGCATCCTCTTAAATCACATATTCTGTTTATTTTAACACTGATCTTTTTCTATTTTGAGATCCAATTTTTTCTAACAAAGGAGAGTTTTTTTTGCGTTGAGATTTTCACTTTAAAATCGCTCCTTAGTGCTTTTCTTTGTTACATAATGTCCCACCTGTCTCCACGAGGAAGAAAAACAGCTTAGTGTTTCCACTGTGGAAACAATTCTGTCTCTAATCTTTAAAGAAATAAAAAGGTATCACTGTTTTAAAGCGTTTGGAAAGTAGGAAACTTTACTGTGATAAGAGATTGTCAGAAATCCCAAAGACTTACTGGTTCACTTTGATCCAAATCCTGAAAACTGGATGTGATCATTTCCCTACGTTTGGTTAACAGGATAAAGTCAAACTAAAACCATACAGGCCTTAACCCTCTGGGCTGTAGGGTGGAATTGGCTGTTTTTGACCACATTAAAATCTTACCTTTATATTTAGCCTTTAAAAGCATTTAACCGGGTTTGGTATTATTAGTTTCAGCACAACTTCTCATGACTGATTTGGAATTTTTTTTACAGTAGAATACCATAGAATGACATTTATTTACTATCGGTACAACCTGTGCATCATTTACCACCACAGAAGGATAACTGGCATAATGCAGCTGTAAAGCAGCTACCCAGGCAAACCTCTGTTTTAAAACTCTTTAGTTCCACTATGTGATGAGTTTTAATGAAAATTGTGCTGATCTGGTGCATTTGCAAAATGGTCTAGTTGAATGAATGTGAGCAGGCCTGTCTGCTCGGACATCTCAGGGCATCTTAGAGATTCCCAGATGGCACACAAGTTGTTGATGGAGATTGCTGCAATGGCTGGTTAAGATAAGAAAAACTATCAATTTTTACTTTCTGCACATGGTATGTGTATTTTATTTTGTGGTAACATTTTACTTCAAGGAAACCACTGCCGCATGTTGCAGTCAGATACGCCTCAAGCATGAGTGTCAATTCTTTGTTCACAGCATAGTTTGAATGTGCAATGACCATCAAATGAGTCCACAGGCTGAGACAGCTCTTCTCTTATAAATAATACTGAACAAATCACATTTCTTATTTTAAGATGGTGTTTGGGGCCAAAAATTTCACTAAACAGAGGTCAGCTGAAACTGATAATTTTGGAAATATAAAATCTGAATTATCTAATGTACTATGACCACTAAAGGTGTTTTATGAGAAGCTGCTACTATGCAGCTAAAAAAGACAGCAAAAACTGAATATCTTCAAATTGAGGTCAAGAAAGATAATGTAATGTGCTCCACACTATTGTCAGAACCAATAACTGATATAATATCTAATTTTCCAGTTACACGCTGTTATCTTTATTGAAATTCAACTACCTACTGAACTATCGAGGCGTAATTATAATATATTTGATTAATAAAGTACTTTACAAATCATTATGCAAAGAAAGAACTTTACACACACACATACACATCAGGTTTTGCTCCACTGATTCTTGTGTTTCTGATAATTATGTGAGCATAGCATTGGGCTAATTCACTGGTGGGTAATTTATCTTTTCAGCAATCCTCGATACACATCTGCCATTAACACACATTCACAAACACACCAGCACACAGAGAAAGAGAGTCAGTGAGCCACTCAACTATCAGTGCACTCAACCTCGTTTATGAGCTATATTTGAGCATCCCTCTCTGCTGAATTTGATGCCCATATAGTTCAGGGTCTGCTGTCAGTGTCACGTGTACGTTTAAAAGCCTGCATGAGGCTTGCACGTCTGTGTAAATTTTCACTGCGTAAAAACTGTCCAGTGTTAGCATGACTAGCTTGACGTACTGTTCAGAATCAAAAGAGAAAACCAGAGTTTGGAGACTTTAGGTTTCTTTTAGTGTTTATTTAAAGCCGTCCACACCCCAAAGAGCAACAGACTGTATCTAACATCTTAAAGAAGCTAGAGCTGTTAGCTTGTCCTGCTAACTATGCCACTCTTAAAACAGTACTAGTTACTATCTAGAGCTGTTAACATGTCCTGACAACTATGCTACTGTTAAAACAGTACCA
>JBAMHW010000023.1:7658171-7672250 GCA_037177495.1 Rhadinocentrus ornatus | reverse complement strand
GATATATATTAGCCCCAACAGTCCATTATTCACAGCAGACTGACAGCTGAATTTAGATGTTGTTAGTTCTAGAGAAAATCTTAATAATGAACCACAGCAAAACAACATGATCTTCCCCTAACTGGGAAAATGTTCTATTTAATCCACCTATGCTTTTCCTGCTGACCTACAACTGATAACGGCTTTAACTCTGCAGTTTCAGTAAAGCTAATATGTGTATTCTAACATGCCTTAGACATTATCACAGTATACTTGTAAAACTTCAGCATATTAGCGTTGACTTTCTGAGTTTAGCATTAGCATTTATTTATGTGTGAGTTTCTAACATGTCTACAGAACCTCAATCTTGCACAATTAAGGACAGGGTCAAGACAAAAGGTTAAAGTTTAAGTATCGGATGTGAAAGAAAGGTGGTTTAAGTGAGTGAACATGGCATGTTTGTCTGATCTGCTGGGATTTTCACACACAGCCATTTCTAGAGTTTATAGAGAATGGTCTCAAGAAGAGAAAATAGTCAGTGAGCAGCAGTTGTCTGGATCAAAATGCCTTGTTAATGTCAGAGGCCAAAGTAAAATGGGCAGACTTGTTGGAGATGACTAAAAAAACAAATAACATCAAATAACCACTGGTTCCAACCAAAGTATGTAAAATATCATTTCTGAACACACAACACATCCAACCTTGAAGCAGGTGGGCTACAGCAGCAGAAGACTACACCGGTCGCCTCCTGTCAACTAAAAACAGGAAACTGTGGCTACAATTCACACAGACTCACCAACACTGGACAATTGAATATAACAGGACAATAGAAGACCTTTCTATGAATTGAATCCACACTTAAAGCACATTACAATTGCCTAACCCAGTGGAGTCCAAACTGGGGGCAGGCCCCCCAGGGGGGCCCAGAGTCATGGGGGGGGGGGCACAGCAAGGCTAAATAAATAAAACTAAATTATAGTTTTACACTGCTAACAAAACATAGACAAATTTGTAAAAATAACAATGGGCAAACAATGATGAATCAAAAACAGAGATTTCCACTATCAAAACAAACAAAACAAACAAACAAAAAAATAATATATTGAGGTATATCTTGTAGGGCTGCTCGATTATGGGAAATAGAATAATCACGATTATTTTGATTAAAATTTAGATCCTGATTATCTAACTCGATTAGAGAAAGAAAAAGAGCCGGGGGTGGGGGGGTATTTTAAGTGTTGTCTGTGGTAAAACAGACTAGTTTCTTTCCACCAGGTCCCAGCAGCAGCTATGTTCTGCCAGGTGTGATCTGTAATATATGAGACTGGAGACATTTCTTTTTCACAATAAAATCCGCGTCATATTCGGCTTTATGTTGAGGCTTGACCACAGGTCCGTAGCGGTGGCGAAACATTAGACTGTAGCCACGTCCTTCACAACATCCTCATGACACTCATCATACAGGTCAGGGAGAGACACGATTAAAATAGTAACAAGATGGCAGTGATGCCGTTTGTCCAAAGTATTGATGAGTTTCTTAAATCCGGGTTGTTCACTGTGTTAACGGAGCTGGTCTTTGCCGAGAAAACAAGTTATGTTTGTTTATAACGTTTGTTATCTCTCCGTCTCTGGGAGCTGGTGGATTATTTAGTCACGACTCACAAAAATTAAACCTTTTTCTATTTCCTTTTTTTTTTTTCCTTCTTTTTTTTTGCTATTTTTTCATTTTTCTATTTCCTTGTGTCGCATCGTAAGCCCCTGTGTGCAGGTCTACATGAACGAGTGCAACATTTCACGTGCACGAATGTCGCCTGTTGCTTGGCTGGATGAGGGCAGCGATTTCTGCCTCATCGCGCAAGTTCCATAGAAAATTAATAGAGAAGAAGCGACGTCGCCTCCCGTGTGTCCAGCCCATAACTTAAGAGGCGTTTGCATCTGGAGCTGAATTAAACCAAAGCGGCTGGGACTGTGGGAGGAGTCTCCAGCAGTGGGAGGAGTCTGCAGCAGAGCGCAGCGCTGCAATGCCAGTGGCGCTCGATTAGCAACTGAAAACAGCACAAGAGTAAACTGCGAAGGAGCAAAATAATCGGACCATTTTATTTTTATGATTGTTGAAAACCCAGATCGTAATTGTGATTAAAATTCAATTAATCGCACAGCCCTAATATCTTGCATCCCTAGGCATAACTAAATAATGGTCAAGTAATGGTAATGGTCAATGGTGGGTAATGATGACAGACCACAGTGTGATGTATGTTTTAAAATATTAGCATCTGACAGTATGAAGCCAAACAAGTAATAACGCTACTTGGGGGTTGGCATTATTGTTGTCAATAAAAAAGGGGGCCCTGCATAAAAAGGTTGGGAACCACTGGCCTAACCTATGTTTTTAAGTTCTATTAAAAATTCCTTATCCACAGCAGTAGCTCCATGTTGTCAGCTGTAGTTGTACAAAGCTATAGTTAGCTTAGCTTAACTATAACACTTCTCTACTTCGAGCACTACATTTAAATGCTTAGTGCGCTGACACAGAAATTTCCGTAAAAATTCAGTGCACTAAAAGTACCCGGATGCTGCCCTAAACTCGGCCAAAAACGCACACTAAACGGACGCCATCTTGCTCACGTAGCGGAAGGGGAGGGACTTTTAACCAGTTTTCCAGAGCTGAATAATGGCGGCCAGCGACTAAGCGGTACCGATGCAGGCGGAGGCTGTTTAGTACAGATGTAAGTATGAAGTTATTCTATTAAAATTCTAATATAAAGGGCAGCATGCTGCCGATCTCTTCTATCCCTGACGACAGTTTTGGATCTGATCATTTGTTGGAGGCTGCAGTTCTACCGACTCAGTAGAGTTAGCGCACGTACATGTTAGCAGTTTTTTAGCCGGTTTCACGGACGTAGATCGGCTATAAGTGTTAGAAATAATTAATTCTATAGGTTCCATATGTTTATTTATCGTTGTTGAACCTCCAGATTAAGCACGGCGGTGTCTGTGGCAGAACAATCGCGTCAAATGCTGGCATGTCACTACCAGTAAGTGCAAAGCGTTAGTGCTCCATTTGGGTCAGCACTTACCCACGATAGTGTGCACTACAGTGGGTAGGGTTTAGTGCGCACTACGCACTACCTTTCAGTGAACTCACGTGAGTGCGAGGTTTGAGACACTCTTAGTTTAGCTCTGTCCAAAGATATTGAACTTTGCCTAACAATTCCTCTAAACATTTTATCTACTGAGCTTTAGAGGAACTGATATCTACAACAGTTTTTAAAGCACTGCCATGTACTGTAAGACTATTATGGGTCATTTTTTTTGTGGTGATTTTTTGTTTAATCTTGTCTTTCATCATCATCTCCTTCCTCTTACGGTCTGTTTTATTATCCAACCACTCCTCCCTTCGTCCTACTTTTCTCCTCCCTCCCTGTCTTTTTGCTGAATGACAAACATGTGGCTTCGGTGAGAAAGGAAGGAGCCAAAAAGGAAAACATAAAAACATCCAGTGATTAAAATGTCCTCCAGGTGTTGTACAGTGTCTCCTCATGTGTCTAGTCGTCTCTTTTGTTTGTAAGTCTTTAAATGTAATATATTACATGTCTACATGTGTGTTTGTGCATGGTTGAGTTTATGTTCATAGAAAACACACTGTAACTAGTTATTGGCGCAGAAATTTGCCTGGAAATGACAGTCATTTGATCATTTTTGGGTGAACAGAGTGGAAACTGTGGTTTCAAGTTGGTTTAGTCTCATTTTTAGATTTAGTGTTTATGTCTGTGTGTGTGTGTGTGTGTGCGTGTGTGCACTTGTTTATACTACATGATGGGGACACAACTCTGACTGAATTTTTTTTTGTTTGTTTCTGTTTTGTTGTTATTTTTTAACCTGTCCTGTCCCGCATCATAACAAGCAGAATGATAGTATGGTTGCTGTATTGTGCCGAACAAATTTAAGAATAGATCATTCTGTTGTCATTAGAATTGTACATTGTACAAAACACCCAAAAATAGTTGTTTGGTCCACGTTCCAAAATTTTAAAACCAAAGCCTTTCCAAACAACATGTCACTCCTTTTTTCTAAGCTCTCTATTTTCACTGCTCAACATCTCCAGTAACACAGCTGCTCTGCTGCATGTTTAGTGGTGCCGCAGTGACAAAAGACCCCCCCTTAAAACAGGTTTTCTTTCAACCACGTTCTGAACATTGTTTGGACTACTTAAACTGGTGTTGCGGTATATAAAAAAAAAAATTCTATCACAACAAAAATAAAAACTGCTTTTCAGTATGGATCAGTATACTGTCCAGCATTAGTACAAAGTGATTTTGAAGGATAACCTTTTAAAGCCTGAGGTCCTCCAATTGGGGGAAAATGAGAACAGATAGTGACAAACTGTGCCACAATGGCCAATTTGAGGTGGCTGCTCAGTTCTAAAGCCTCTGTAATTTTGTTCTGCTTCACTTTATCAGAGTTGGCCTTTGAAAAGATAATGTTTACATTTCATTCTATGATTTGTTAGAGGTCTGGAGCTACAACTGCATATGTTAGGATTTCTTGTATGGCAGAGCCCTTAATCAGTAACTGACTTGACTGGCCTATGAATAATGTTTATTGACATTGGATTAAATATGTTGGTGCTGATCCAAAGTGTGGGTTGGTCTAAACTACTGATGGGCTGAGATTTTAAGGCCAGTTTTCACTTGTAACTAAGTTAGTGATCCTCCTGAGAAGTTGGAACAGCAGAGTGGCTTGAAAACAGGTTGTAATGCATAAAGGAAAGAGAAAAAAAAAACATATTTTGAGATATGTGCCATATCCATTCCAAGACTGAAAACGTCCTCTCCCACAATGAAAGCAGACAAACTGGAGCTAGAGAGCAGACCCAGGCTTAAGAGCAGGAGGCAATTAGTCAAATAATTGCATCAAATAGTCAGCCACTCCAGAAGAAACGTCTGTGGAAAACTCAAGAAAAGAAAAAAAGAAAAAAAATAGTTTAATTAAGTAAATTTGAGTTTTGTGTGTTTCACTGTTTCACTTCTTAATGATGTGGGCGTTTATTCCTACAAGGTCCAGTATGGTGTATGAATCCATCTCTGCATACCAGCTTTTACAGAATACTTCCACAAAATCTGATCCAGAACAACGGGAATCTAAAAAAGTACAGTGCGGTCAAAATAACCACCTGTAGCCAAAATAGGTAGAAATGATCATATTTCTTTTGTTTTAATTTCTTTTTTTAAATTTATATTTAAATTTAATTTATTTAAATATTAAAACTGGTTTTATTACTAATTGACATAGTTTCAGGAAAAGTCAGGGACCAGCAAGCCTTAATGATTTTATTTGACAAAGTTGTCAAAATGACCATCTTGGCCATTCTTGCTTTAAATACATCTTAAGATTTGGCATCCAGATCTGTTTTAGGATATAATTGATCTGTATCATTTTCTTTACTTTGTTTGTGTGGAGTTGACAAAAACTCTAAACTCAGAGTTTAAACAATTTGATCCGGCAAATCTGTGTTGTAGATACTTGTTCCTTATTTTAAAAAACTGGATCAGGAATTAATAAGGGAATCGATAAAGAACCAAATCGATAGCCAGAATTGATAATGACATTGATATCAATAAAATCTTACCAATTCCCATCCCTAGTAACACATACACTGATAGTAACACGTCTGAACAAATCTAAGAAGTATTACTTTCATTGTAACTCCAAAAGTATTTAAATAGACTTTGCAGTTGTAAAGATATACTTATTTAATTCTGGGTATGACATTTTTGAGATGCTTACAACATAGGCACTTAGTTGTGATGGTTAAAATTAGTAGAGGAGGGAATGCATTTTGTCAATGGAGAGTCCCTACCAGCAACATTCACTAGACCTGTGTGTGTGTGTGTGTGTGTTCTGTATAGTAATTACAGTGCTGCCCTGAGGACTGTGTTGCAAGGGAGGCCACCGAGTCAATTGTTAAATTGAAAAAACAAAAACAAAGAACAAACAAACTTAATCAGCACAATTTATAGTAAAAAACAACAAGAATTTACTTTATTACACACATTACAGCGTTAAAACTTAATTTGTAAGCAGCTAAATTAAACAGAGCAATATAACGAACTTTGATAATTTTAAGTGGTTTCTGAGTTCTGACATCACACCAGGAAAACATGTCTGCTCTTAATAACTTCCGGGCTTCTTGTCTTGTCTTCTCTTTGGACTTTGCTAGTGTATTCATGGAAACTGAGCGCTTCAGTCCTGACAGAGTCAGAGAGTACATTGCATCTGAACTGCTTAATCTGAAGATAATGAAATCCTCCAAGTTGATCAACAGCGGATCTTCTGAGCTATCATCATAGCTAGATTTCATTGTGTGTCTATTTGCTTGACCACATTTACTGCCAGTTTATTCTAATGTTTAAAATGTTTGAATGACAATATGTATCTGAGGTCTGCAGGAGTGTCTTAACTTTCTGTACAGATATGTCTATCCCAGATACCATCTACAGTAATATTGCCCCACATTTATTCTGAGATTGTGTTGCAATAATTGTCCAATACGTGTGTAGAAAGTAATGATTGCATCCTGTATAATTAGTTCTGGGTTAGACTGTCAGACAATGAGCATGGGTTCTATATTTTCACCACAAATGTTATAGCATGCAGATTTACTGATGTTCCACAGGTGATATTTTTAACTCAGGAGCAAGCACTGGTATGTGACATCTTGAAAGTACATGGAAAAACTTGAGGGGCTGATGTTGCTGATGGACAATCTGAAATCTAAAAAACATAAAGATTTCACAGACAAAAACACAGATAAATTTAGACTAATTTAAACACTTTAATGAAGTACTCACTTCAAACTATGTTTTTACTGCTGGTATTATTTAGGTACATAAAAAAACATTGATATTGAGACATGTATAAATAAAGATATAGATGTATGCTCACTTTATTAGGTACACCTTGCTATTACCAGGCTGGAACCCCTTTTTAAGTCTATGTGTTGTAGAATCCACAAGGTGTTAGAAACATTCATTAGAGATTTTGTCCATATTGACATGATTGCATCAGGCAGTTGTTGCAGATTTGGCCGTGAGGACATCTGGTGACTGTGGAGACCATTGGAGTCCAGTGAACTCATTGTCATGTTCTTGAAAGCAGGTGGAGATAATGTGAGTTTTGTGACATGGTGCATTATCCTGCTGGAAGTAGCCATCAGAAGATGCGACACTGTGGTCATAAAGGAATGGACATGGTCAGCAACTAGGGGTGGGCAATATCATATCGTTCGCGGTGTTACCGGGATAGTTTTTGACACCAGTAGAAAATGTAAAATCGTGATATCACATGATCCCACGTTTCCAGGTAAATGACATTGTTTAACACAGCACAGTGTGCCACTCTGTGGAGCTCCGCTGATCTAGTGAACAAGGAAACATTTGAAGAGTAAAGCTGGATGTAGATGTACAATATATAGAATGTTGATTTTGGCCTCAAACAAAAAAACAACAACTGTAATTCACATGTTCCTAAAGAGAGCACACTTCTGCCGGTTTCGATGGTGAATCCGGGCAAATACCGTAAGTAGACCTGCCTCCATTGCTCTATTAGACCCTTATAGCGAGTCTTTGTTAAAGCAGGAGTAGCGACAAATCTAGCGATTTATTTGGGTGTTATAGGAGACTTATCTCTGTCTGATCTCCTGGATATTGGCTGTGTTGTCTGCTGTAATTTCTCTAGACGTAACGTCACCCAGACGTGTCTGCAATACCTGCAGATGCTAACATTAGCTTCATATTACAGTGACTAACCTCTCCAGGTGTATTTTAAGTTGGATGAAGGTGGATAGCTGCGGCTTCAGTACCGCTGTAAAGAGGGACCGGTATAAGACCAGTAAAACACAACGTCTATGGCAGGATCCACCATATCCACCTTCATCCACCTTGAAATACACCTGGAGAGGTTAGTCACTGTAATATGAAGCTAATGTTAGCATCTAGATTAGCAGCGAGCTTAGAGCCACAGCTTCATATACGTTAGCTTGTAACTACTTTTGTACTAAAATAATGTTAATTCATCAGATTGGCTCTACTGCACTGTTCAGAAAAAGAACGGGACATTTACTGAACAGTTTCCATAAACAGCTGACTTTGCCATGATGACGTTAAACTGGGATCAAACCCACTGTAAACAGCGTGCTTTTACTGCATCTCTTTGTTAGAAAAATCCAGCTGTTGCTGATTTGGGAATATAAGTATTATTTATTGGACCTGCAAGTATTGGATCTAAATTAATAAAATATAGAGGGGTTTTTTCTGTTTAAAAAAAGTTTAGAATGAATACTTTCAAGCCCCTTTAAAAAAATATATTATTTTTTCTGACGCACCAGTGCAGGGATCACCAACTGTGGACCTGTTGAGTCACTGTCCTGCAGATTTTACATGTTTACCTGTTCTAAGAGACTTGAATCAAATTTTTAATGGGTCATTAGAGGCTTGTGCAGAACTTAAAACCAAGCTATCGTATGGACCAGGTGTGTTGCTGCAGGAAAATGTCTAAAACAAGCAGGACAGTTGGTGCAGCATATTGGTCCTCCTCTCTACGTTTCAGAAGTTCAGAAGAACATATTTACTAATCTAAATAAGTTTTCATGTTCACCTCCATGTTTTCCAAATTTAGTAAAGTAAAGAAATAATCCAGAGAAGAGGGACAGGGTATTTCAGTTTAAGCTACAAATCAATGCTGTTACTAATGCTGGCAGATGAAGGGTGAGTACAGATTTTAAATACCTTGGATATTATAATGCATCTTCTAAGCAGACCATACGGCAGGAGTTGCTTGGCAGATTACTCATTACAACTGAAAGTGACTTGAGACTTGGACTTAGAAAAAAGTCATATTGTTGTTGTTGAGTCTGTGTTTCCTGTTCTTAGCTGAAAGGAGGCACCCGGTGTGGTCTTCTGCTGCGGTAGCCCATCTGCTTCAAGCTTGGACCTGTTGTGTGTTCAGAGATGCTATTTTGCAGACCTTGGTTGGAACCAGTACTTATTTTACTTTCTGTTGTCTTCTATCATCTCCAAACAGTCTGTCCATTCTCCTCTGACCTCTGTAATCAACAAGACATTCTGGTCCAGACAACTGCTGCTCACTGGATATTTTCTCTTCTTCAGACCATTCTCTGGAAACCCTAGAGATGGTTGTAGTTCTGAAATACTCAGACCAACAACCATGCCAGGTTCAAAGTCACTTAAACCCCCTTCCTCCTTCTGATGCTCAATTTGAACTTTAGCAAGTTGTCTTCATCATGTCTACATGACGGGATGCATTAAGTTACTGCCATGTGATTGGTTGATTAGTTTATTGTGTCAAACAATTGAACAGGTGTATTTGATTAAGTGGCCAGTGAATGTACATTTGCAACTTAATTGTTTTGTAATAATAGTTTTGTCTTACATTACTAACAGATAAACCTTAAAGATCCGCCTGCCATCGGTGTTGGCTAGGCTTCAGGTAAAGTTTATTGTTAGTCATTCAGTTAAGGTGATTACGATTAGCGTAAGGGACAAGGGAATGGCAGAACCTTACAAAGTTAAAAAGACAAGGCTGTACATGTATGTGTGCATCTGTTTTAGGGCATACTTCTGCAAGCATCTGCATCATACTGCAGACAGCATTTGGCCCCTTGTTGATCCCTAAAGATCATATCTTTGGCAGCACCACTATAAAACTTATGTTAAACAACGATGACGTTTTTCTGCCTCTAGCAATGCTTTACCTCACATTCAAACAGATGAGTTTGTGACATTTTAGCAGTTAGTTAATTAAATAGTGGCCTTGACTTTGTTGGAGTTGATTCTACCCCAAAAACCCGAGAATTTTTGCCAGAGGACCTGCAAGGGGGGATCTGTTTCCATCATTCATATATATCAGGTCTCTACAAGCAGGAGTGCCGTCTTAGCAGAAACCCCACTCATCTTTATGAATATATGTGAGTAATGCAAGATCAGCAGTCCTATTCTAGGTGATTTAAAACATACTGGGCAAGATTTACTGTCAGTTATTCAACTATCTCAAACAAACTTAGAGTTTGGGGATTGAGACACTGTTTTATTATTCTAACTCCTCTATAGTGCTGGAAAGTTTAAAACATGAACTTTTAAATAATATACTTCCAGTATACTTTAGCTGTTATTCTCATGCCTTAAACTGGTTTGTTGAAGTGAAAGTAAAGATAGAGTGCATGCTAGATTCTCAAGTGGGCCATTTTATGCTTCATTAGCAATGAAGAAATCTTAATATAAGGTCAGATCAGGTGGTGGAAAAGTGGCCACGGATGATTATAATCTCCTACTTAAAGATTTAAGAAAAATATGGCTGAAATTAGTGAAAGAGGATTAATTCAACAAGAGTTGGTGAGAATACAGGAGATAAATAAAAAGAAAATATTTGTTTTGGGCTGATAATGAGGGATAAAATGAAAGGAGACTGTAAACCATTGCAGATATTTAGGTAAAGAGCAATGAAAAGCAGCAAGAGCAGTAGGAGAGACAGACGGGGAGGCAGAGAAAGATTTCTCTACAGCTGACACATGGTCCCTATTGATCACTAAGCCATGTGACTGTCCCCCGGATGTCTAAGTCTTTCTCTGCCTGAGAGCATGCTGGCCTGTGTGCGTGGGTGTCGTCATGCCGTCTGCATGTCTCTGTGGTCAGTATTCAAAGTGGCATTGTTGTCTCTTCTTCTTCTTTGTTGTGTGCAGCATTTCCTCAGGCAAACAATCTGAGATCTAAAGCAGATTGAGGAGTGGATGTGTGCATCGGGGAAAAAGAACTGAAAGAAGAAATCCTGTTTTTGTGTCTCAGTCTAAAATTTAGACTCAGTGCTAAAAGCTTGGACAGTTAGTGTCATTAAAAGTGTCCACCACTGCCAGCACCACTGCCAGCACAGTCAATAGTCGTGGATATTCAGGGACTGTAATGGTGACATTGAGTCAATTAGTTAGTGAAAACCATAGACTGTATATAAAGATTCTGTAGGTTTCTGAAGAGCTGAATTGAAGCTCATTGGGCTGTTCCCACCGCCGCCATCTTGGCAATGTCACGCGTGTCGTCAATTCCAGAAAATCCAAAAATGGGCAATTTTCATAAATATATTATTCATTTTTAATTATCAGTTTTGGCCCTCCATAGTTACGAAGTGTAAAGAGCAAATTAATGTTTTGCAGAGCCTGAGAACCTTTTTTGAATCATACATAATGTTATTCCTTAAAATTAGTATCTCTGGTGAAGAAAATCATTTATTAAAGATATATGTATATATATATATATATATATATATAAATAACTAAACATTTTTTAAAACAGATTAAAAGTGATGGCTCAACATAAAAAAGCTTTTTAAAATGCTGTAAATCAGAAAAATAAAAACAAACGACTTTCAGACAAGTATTTGTATGCATATGTGTGTGTACATGGGAAATGTGTTAACCATCAGGGCGATAACCTTGGTAGCGGGTGAGGAAGCTGTTGCTAGGTAACTACTGTGTGCCTCTTACTGAGACGTCTGTATTGCTTCCAATTCAAGGTATAACGAGCAATGATAATAAATTTATATAACATATTTTTTTATCGGCTCTCTCATTGCCTGCTGTTGATTAGGCTTTGTTCAAATGAGGCTGGAAATGCTTTGAGAAAAAAAAAATGACCAAGAAGTGGATTCCCACTCATGAACAGATGGAGCCTTAGGCACTTTACATGTGCAGGATACGCAGATCTACTACTAGAAATCGGAGTTTCAAGAGAAAACAGCAACACCAAACATATAGTCAATATTTTTTTCTGGAAAAAAATACTTATTTAGCTAAATACTTTACATAATAGTTTATCTGCCCAATTTGAGTTATTAATTTTTACCACACACAATTTTGGTTTCCATTTCATCTTGAAGACTTATTAGTAGTTAAAAGAAACGTAACCTTTTTGTTTTAGCTTGCATTGAGGTTGGCAGTAATACATCAGGGTCAGTGAGAAGCTATGTTAGGCCTCTCAGCTCTGTGTTCAGCCCACCTTATCTCCATTCTGTATCTTAGAGATAGAGAATAAAGACATTCCTGCGCTGATTGGTGGTGGTAACGTTTCAATGGGGATGGCCTGTAGGAGATAAAGAAGGCTGCTCCAGGCCTGTTCCAGCAGCAGTTTAAGAGCAGTGTTGTAACCATGGAGACCGTGGTAAGGTGTGTGTTTGAATGTGTGGTCAAAGCATAGGTTAGAGTTTCACTGATGTATAAATAGGTTTTACTGGAAACAAAGCCACTGTCCGGGTATGAAGAAACAATTATGTACAGTAGAGTGCACCACACACAACCTGCTATTCTTGTAATTTTCTCCTATAAATTGTTACATCACAGTCACATCTTGATTGTAAAACGCAATATATGTTTAAAAAAAAAGAATCCCAAAACAAAACAAGAACATTTGTTTTGTCATCTGTTGTACTTTTCATTTGGTTACTTTTGCTCTGATTCTTGTTACCTTAGAGTTTAAACTCTATTCTAATTCTGATTATTACAGTCAGATGTAAGAAAACCCACTTTGATTTCAGCTTGCTACAGCTGGGTTTATTTGCGTACCGCATGCAGCTCAAAAGGAGAATAAATGGCTGTCACAAACGAGAAAAGGCATCATTAAGTTGTGGTGAAAAGTCTCATACATCAAGCTGTCGCTGTTCATTAGTTGTAAGTGTGCACACTTAAAGTAATGTTAAACAAAAAGGCTGTAATGCAGTGTACAGTATTCCAGCCTGTATTGATTTGTTTGTCTCATAATCACTTCCTGTATCACTGCTTCCTGTCCCATCCGCTGTCTTGACTGTCCTTCCTTATCCATCTCTGTCTTTTCCTCTCCGATGGCCCTGGATCTGCTCGGAAAGTCTCAAATTGAATCACCCTCTTCCTGTTTACCTGCTTCTGCAGTCACATTCATGGCATCGTGCTTGGATGTGTGTCTGTGTGTGTGTGCAGCTGTGTAAATATGGATTGGTAGCTCAGAACTAATCGCTACTCATCATCCTGTTCTGTTCACTTTGCCAAATGTTGTGCCCACAAACAGGTGAAAACACACCCAGAGATGCATGAGCTGCAAACACTTTAAACAGGAGTAACAAAGTAGACACCCCCACGTTCACTACCTTAATTAAATTAGTTGCTTTTCAATATCAATTATGATATATATTAATTATTTTTCTTTTTCCTCCACATAGGTAACTAATAAAGATGTAAATGATACTAAAAGCAGGCTAAAAGCCTCACCGACATCACTTCCTGGGTTTCATGCTGTCACTTGTAGATCTCAAAAAGTTACTCTGATCCAAATATTTTCACTCCTAGACACGTGTGATTAAACGCTTTGTGATCTTGTAGATTCATTGTGATATTTAAGTTGCCATGAATGTGTAGATATGTTAAATAATAAATAAAATAAAAATAAAATAAGTATAAAAAATAATATTGATACAAATATAAATTTGAAATATGATATACATAATAAAATATAAAATTTATAAATTTTCTATACTGCTTATTGTAAAATATAAAATATATTTAGTGTATATGCAGTTAATAAAACTTTTATATATTTATTTAATCAATTTTTAAAATACAGTGGACCCCCGCCATACGACATTAATCCGTTCCGGAGTTGGGATCGTAAGGCGAAATCATCGTATGGGGGATATAGAAACCAATGGTAATTAGCTAATGCGTGCAAAACCCCAGGTAAAAACATCAAAATTTTATATACATATTAAAAATTAGTAACAAAATAGTATAGTAAGTTCTACTTATATATAATATACATGTATATAATTAAATAACATTATAAATAAAAAATATATAAAGGAAAAATGAAATTTTATTTAGCTTTGGAGTGGGTGGAGGCAGAGGGGGGAGGAGATGGCAGATATAAAAACGTATCAATGCTAATTATGTTACACTTAATAATAAATTTGATTTCCATCCATCCATTATCTGCCGGAGTCGGGTCGCGGGGGCAGCTGCCTAAGCAGGAAAACCCAGACTTCCCTCTCCCCGGCCACATTCACCAGCTC
>JBAMHW010000023.1:7643836-7658071 GCA_037177495.1 Rhadinocentrus ornatus | reverse complement strand
TGCAGCGTCCGCATCACTGCAGACGCGGCACCGATCCGCCTGTCGATCTCCCGCTCCATCCTTCCCTCACTCGTGAAGAAGACCCCGAGATACGTGAACTTCTCCATGGTCTTAAGTTAATTTATTAAAGACTTAAAATTAAAAATGCTTTTTAAAAATTTTTTCTTTTGTAACTTTTTTATGAATTTTTTCCCTAGAACTTAATTTTATAGCGCTTCTTCATCTTCTCTTTCTTTTGTAGCTTTTTTACTAGAATCACTCGCCTTTGCTTTTCTGACACTTTTCTTTTGGAGAAATATCTGTCCAAAGAAGCCTCTTTCTGACGACTCCTCAAAATATTTCTAAAATGACTCATGCACCTGTCATTAACACTGTCCATAAGACAACCTATGAGAACTTTTTCTGGGTGTTTATTTTTCAGTGAATCTAGTAAGGTTTTCATACCAACTGATAGCTTCCCTTATTTCTGCCGATGTCGTTTCTTCTGTCTCCCCCACCTCCTCGCCACCACTAGAGTGCTGCTCCTCTTGAATGATGGTCACCTGCATGGCCTCCAACTCCTTCAAGTCTTCAGTCGTAAGCTCCTCCCTGTGCTCCTTGATAAGGTTATCGACGTCAGCCTCATCGACAACAAGCCCCATGGACCTCCCGAGTGAAATTATTTCCTCAACATCACCCTCAGGGGCAGAATCATCAACAGCCTTGCTTCGGATGAGGGTTCGAAACCTTCGAAGTTGCGTTCCGCCACAACAGCTGGCCACAGTTTCTTCTATAAGGAGTTCAAGGTGCGCTTCGAAACCTCATTCCAAGCTTTCTCGATCATCTTCAGGCATTGAACGATGTCGAAATGCCCCTTCCAAAATTCACGGAGGGTGAGTTGAGTACTTTCGGTCACTTTGAAGCATCTTCTGAACAGATGCTTCGTGTAAAGCTTCTTGAAGTTGGCAATCACTTGCTGGTCCATAGGCTGGAGGAGAGGGGTGGTGTTCGGTGGCAGATAGAGAACCTTGATGAAGGAGAAGTCCGGATGTATGTTGGCCTCAAAATACCGAGAGCCTATCCTTCATGATATTTTGTGCCTTGAAGGCACGAGGATTGTCTGAGTGGTACACCAATAGGGGCTTAATTTTTAAGTCCCCACTGGCATTTGCACAAAATGCGAGGGTATGTCTGTCCTTCATCGGTTTATGGCCAGGAAGTTTCTTTTCTTCTGCTGTGATATATGTACGACGGGGCATTTTCTTCCAGAAAAGGCCAGTTGCATCACTGTCAAACACTTGCTGAGGAATGTAGCCTTCTCTGGAAATTAATTCCTCAAACTTCTTGAGGAATTTGTCTGCTGCTTTCTTGTCAGAACTGGCCGCCTCTCCATGCCTGACGACTGAGTGAATACCAGTCCTCCTCCTAAAGCGATCAAACCACCCATGAGAAGCCTTGAACTCTGGGGGGGGGGAGGCTGCGACGTTCCTTCGTCTCCGCCGTCTCTCTGGGCTTCCACGAGATCCACGAAGATGGCGCTCGCCTTGTGCGAAATTACCGATTGCGTGAGTGTATCACCAGGGATTTCCTTCTCTTTAATCCATAATAGAGTCTCTCCATCTCGTCGTTGATTGAGGTCCTTCCACTGGCAAGGATAGTCATGCCCTTAGAAGACTTGCTTGCTTTAATGGCTTCCTTGTTCTTGATAATTGTACCAATCGTCGACTGGTTACGGCCATATTCCCTAGCGAGGGTAACGATGCGGGTTCCTTCTTCGTATTTCTTGATTATCTCCAGCTTTGTTTCCATAGTAATCATCTTCTTACTTCTCCCTTTAACATCACTAGCAATCTTGGGACCCATGGCTAACGAATTAAAGTTTGAATTAAGCACTAAAATGCACAAAAAATACGATATCGCAAGCACTCACACAAGATCAAGGCTTATGCCGTAAGGCGGGAAAAATGCCGTAACAAGGGGAAGAAAAAACTTTGTATTCCACTTCGTAACGTGAAAAAAACTAAAGCTATGGACGCCGTAACCCGGGGGTCCACTGTACATCTTAAATACAAATTAAAAATTTATTTCAAAACCATATTTTTATATATCTTTATATATAGATATATAAAATAAATAAATTTGAATGAAATATGTAAATAACATAAAATAAATAAAAAATATGTAAATGTTTAACTGAGGGAAAATATTGTTGAAACAAAACTTTATTTTCACAATTAAATTTTTCATTCTGTTTTACAAAAGGAAGTTTAATTAAATGTAAAGATCTTGATAATGTAGTTTTACTACTTTGTACTAAAACAAAGTGAAGTTTTAATTATTTACAGGTTATTATTCTCTTATTTTACTGGCCTGGCTCACTGGAGAAATATAAACTTACAGTACTGGGCTGAAAACTTATTCCACATGGGGTACTATTTCCAAACTTTAAAGCGAGATTACCAATGGAAACATGTAGATTTATAGTGGTTTTTTGTCTCTTTTTTTTTTGTCATTTTTTGTTGTTTCCACCAAGTTCTGACCCTACTGACTCATCAAGACCACACAATGTTTTTCCAATAATTTTCTCCAATTTTAATGTGTTTAGAGATGCTGGTCTGCAGACCTTGGTTGGAACCAGTGCTTATCTGACTTCCTGCTGCCTTCCTATCATCTCCAACCAGTCTGCCCATTCTCCTCTGACAATAACAAGATCTGCTGCTCACTGGATATTTTCTTTTCAGATCATTCTTGGTAAACCCTAGAGATGGTTGTGTGTGGAAATCTCAGTTTCTGAAATAATAATGATGCTCAATTTGCACTTCATCACATCTACATAACTAGATGTGTTGAGTTGCTGCCATGTGATTGGTTGATTAGTTATTTGTGTTAACAAGCAGTTGAACAGGTGTACTTGATAAAGTGGCTGGTGAGTATATTAAAGCAATAAACTGTTATATGCTGAATATCTTTCTTGTTTTCTAACCCCTAACGGACTATTTTCTTGTCTTACCGATCAAGCAAAACCACCTTTACAAGGTCTGGTTTTAGTTTTGGGTAAATGACTTTCAGTTAACCTAAATTTAAACTGTCCTAAAGAAGTGTTTTGTGCAACCAGAGGTCATTCAGTGCTGATTTGCTGATGTTGAACAATAAACCTGGGTATGAGCGAACAGTCAAGTTTGTTTGGGGAGAGAGAGGGATGGAGAAGATAAATAAATGTGTTTCAGTTCCAGCAATCAGGGAGGAGGAGAGAGAAACAGGTGGGACGAAGGATGTCACAAAGGAAGAGGAAAAGGAGGTAGAAAAAGAGAGAGTAGACAGGAGTAATGGATCAGGTAATAGAATCTGAAAGATTTGCTTGTCTGTTGGTTTAATCAGTGAGTCTGTTCTTCACACACCACACACACACTTCCTCCATCATCTTCCTGTCTTCATCCAGCTTCCCCTATTGGAGGCCTCAGAAACAGATGTGAGGAAGCACAGAAATGCTTCTCCTAGGGCTGTGCTGTGTGTTTGGTGTGTATTTAGTAAATTAAATGTAGTCAGTTGGCTGCACCTCTGTCTTCCTGTGACACGCCGAACAGAGTGTGTTTACCTGCTGCGTCCATTCTTCGCTTGCACATGTGTTTACGATGGTGTTGTGTTTACGTGCAGAACATCCACGTGTGGCTTTGTCCTGGTGTTTACATGTTAGCCTGCACCCATGATGGTAAACCGGCGAGTCTGACAATGTGCAATTATTGACTGTCACTTCCTATAATGCAGCTGTCAATCAATAAAGCGGTCCCATAGCAGCACTCTTAGTGAGAGACTGCAGTCAGTCATAGAAAGCTCACATGGATGTATGGGCACTGATTTAATTAGCTTTACTTTGTTCTGTCTTATGGAACAATATTTTTACTTGTACATTAGTTCATTATTATAAAATCGTGTTGTCAGTGTTGAATGAACAACAAGCCATTGGCATCGATCAAAATTGAAAACATTGATCAAACATGGATACATTCATGAATGAAAGATGAATGTATTTATGTTTGTAACATGTTAAATTGGGGGCGGCGTGGCTCGGCAAGGTAGAGCGGTTGTCTTGTAACCCGAGGGTTGCCGGTTTTGATCCTCAGCCAAGTCAAGTCCATGTCGAGGTGTCCTTGGGCAAGATACCGAACCCCTAAATGCTCCTGGTGGGTTGTGGTGAGCACCTTGCATGGCAGCTTCTGCCATCAGTGCGAATGTGTGTGTGAATGGGTGAATGTGATGTATGATGTAAAGCCCTTTGGATAAAAGTGCTATACAAGTACGGACCATTTACCATGAATTGGTTCCATTTTCCTCACGCTAACCAACATAACTTCTGATTTAAATCAGATAAGGAAATGCTAATATCCAAAGGTGTGTAACTATGATAAACTCAGCCTGTACTGCCTTGGATATTATCACTAAGGTATACAAATATTTGGTTTAAACTTCAGAGTAGTTAGGTTTGAAATGAACACTGGTTTTCAACCCTTGTCCTTGTGGATTACAATTCTCTGAATCTTTATTTCTGTTTTATGTCATGTAGCTCTTGAAAGACCAAATGTCTCTGCATTCCTGGTTGATAAAGTCTTTTTTAGACCTGTTCAGTGATTTATTTGTTATAATTTAGTGGTAAGGTAATGACCAAGGGTGCAGATGGGATTCTTTAACTGCGGGGGGAACCAAGCTGTCAACAAATGATTTTTAATGGTCCCATATTATTATTATTTTTTTAACTATTTCATATGGGTTTTAGAGGTCCAACAACATTGTTTTCAAAGTGTTTTACCCCAAATTCAGCCTTAATCCTTAATCTCAGCCATTCCAGATATGGCTCTACTGAGAACAGGCTGTTTCTATGTCTGAACCTTTAAATGTTCATGAGTGGTGCCTTTCCATGCCCACTCCACGTCCCTCTCTAGAAGAGGATCCAGCTTTCGCTGGCACCCACTCTGTGATTTTAGAGGGCAGGCTCAGCTAGCCAGAGGGCGGGCCAATGGCAGTATCCGCTACTGGGGAGAGTGGTTCTTTCCCTTTGTGATGTCACACAGGGAAAGATCTCAGACTCACCCATTTGAGCACACATTTGCTAAAAAGTGGGGCAAGCATGTGAGAGAGGAGACAGACTTTTCTAATTCTTGGGCCTCATACACAGGCTATGAGGACACAAAAGGCTGTTATAAAACCTTTAGAAAGTATATTTGCATAATATGAGACCTTTAATGTTTGAGTGCCTGGTTGCATAAACCTCTCAGTAATTTGTGTGTCTAGGCCAGGGCTCTGCAACCTTTACAATCCAAATAGCCAATTTTCCCTCAGCCCAGCTAAATAAAACTTATTTAAAGCCGCAAATGTTACCAGACCTTTTCAAAAAAGGCAACTTAATATATATATTTTTTAAATGAAGAGCCACCATAGGATATTTGTTATTTTGAAGAACCACATTTTATTTCTATTTTTAGGTTTTAAAATAAAGAAAAACATCAAACTTTTATAAAAAGAGGATAGACAGACTTAGATATTAGTGGAAAATGATGTCAAGTTAAAAAGGTCACCGGTAGACAAACAATGGCTGCAACAGGCCCAGGCGCAGATAGAAATCTCTTTAGGATCATGGGGAGTGAGTTTGCCTTTAAACATGGTGAGTCGGACGTTTGAGCTCAGGTCCACATAATCCCAAGGTTCAGTGTTCCCAGTGCTTCCCAGCCGTACAGATGTAACCTTTAACAACTGTTTACATAAGCAGCAGATAGCATGAATTCTATGTTGGGTTCTTCGCGGGGGGTTCTGATTATAATTCTGACTTGAAACATGGAAATTCCCACATTTGTGTGCATCTGAAACGCACCTATAGTCAAAACACACAAACACCAGACTCCCAATGCGGGCTGCAATGACAATAATCCTCGTAATACCGGTGATGTTTGCCGCCGCTGGGAAGGTGGGGGGTCGGATCGGTGTCACTGTGAATTCAGGGTCTGCAGACTGCGTAGGCTACGGAGTGCCCTCTGTAGTCCTCACACTCTAAAGTTGGCTTAATGTTCGTGAAAAGGGACAACCTACCTAGCCAACAAGAATTTCCCATAGCAACAACACAGGACGTTGAATCACAAAACCTCTGAAATTACTCATTGGGACACATCAGTGGACGTTAACACTGACCGGTAACGCCTGTCCGAGGCTCTGTTGTTTTCCAGCTGTAAACACTTCATTACCCCTTTAAAAAAAACCACGAATATCAAATGTTACAGAATTTGTATGTCACCATTTAACAACCGCGTTTTCAATGTACTTGGTTTTGTAACATTTCTACTAAAATCTACTTAATCAAAAAGATACTTTTTTTTTGTGTTTGACAAAAAATTTTGAAACCAAAAACGTACTCTTCTGAGCTCGGTTGCTGATTCGCCATCATCTTGTGCGCAATGAATTCTGGGATAAAAGAGGCTGCGAAGGCTGCATCGCCAGCAGCCTCTGTTTGAGGCCAAACGAAGTGCGAATTTGAAGGGTGGATTCAAAGAGTCCTTTAAATTCTGTGAATTGGGACAGTACTTCGCGCACCACGATGACATATGTAGCCGAAACAACATTGGATGTACGGTTTTAGCTTTGCCTATTCTGCATGTTTTACATGCACGACATCATATAAAAGCAATAAAAAGTTAGCAAGTAAAATTTGGATTTATTGTGTGTAATCTTCCAAGGTTTTTTCACTGGGCATTTTGCTGGACATGACGATGCAACCTCGTTTTTTCCGAACAGAGAACTTGTAAGTTGACATATGTAGCCGACGAATCCGCCCTACCAACTGTGCAGACCCTGAATTGGGACACAGGTTATGACTTTGGTGGATGCTTCTTTTATACCCAATCCTGACACCCTCACCTGCTACTGAATAATATAAGATGTAACTATATTCACCTATATCAATACATTAATTCAATGATCAAAAATCATCAATCCAAACTAAAAATATCATCAAACATTGATACAGGCCTCATTTAAGAAAGATGACGTGGAATTGTTTACATTTGTTTTGTTATAACAACCAAAATCTCTTATTTAAATCTGACAAAGAAAATGCTGAAATCCAGGAAGTGGAACTATGATAAAATCAGACTGTACTAACGTAGATATTATTACTAAGGTCTAAAAATATCTGCTTTTAAACTCTAAGGTTTACACTTTGTCCTGGTTTAATGTGCACAAATAGAATTTTGTTCTTTCAGCTTTCTTTAACATGATGTGAACATTATAAAGCTCAACAAACACAATGTGGTTGAGTTGGTTTTTGCTTATAAAACAGATTTAAATAAGGAAATATTATATTTAGTGAATTATTTCTTTATACTTACAATGCTTGTTGGTAACAAATCTAATTAAGTTGCAAGAAAGAGAAAAGAAAAAGAAAAATGCGTTTGTGGGATGAGCAGCAGAGCTCAGAAAAACTGCTGAGGACTGGAGGTCTAAACCAGCTTCATCCTGAGATGCTGTAGCAGTATTCTCTTTTTTGGTTTGTTTGTAAGGTTCCCTAATGGTTTTTATCCTTGATTGTGCTCCATGTTTTCTAGTTTCCTTCATCACTGTATCAAATCAAGCCTGCTAAAAAAGTCACATGACATGTAAACATATTGTGTGACTAATAGTATGAAACATGGTGACTGCTGAGAAGAACATATTTATGGGGATAAAATGAGTGCAAATAAACGCATAGTTAAATGAAGGATTTAAATGAAAGGATGGTTAATATGTAATATAATACCAAAATACCTTCAGTATTATTAGTTTAGCTTGCTAATTATGATTCTTAATCCACATTATGTAACATAGTCTGAGGCAAGTCTGTGCTTTTTTGGTTAATGAGATCCACAGAAGTGTGCACTGTAGCATCTCATTATAGAGAGGAGAGAGAAGTTTTCAAGACTTTACAAATGCGTGAGCAATTAGAGGTGTTAGCGTATTTATTTTTAGCTGTCTTATTGGAATAAGACACCATAGAATTACTCATTGGTAACATAAACACGTTGTTTGTCTGTTGTGTGTCATTACTTTGCATTGATGTGTTTTGCCTAGATATGTAACGTCCTAATTACACTGCATCCTGTTTTAATGGCTTTTTCCTCCCTTTTATGTTACTGTATTTCCACTGGGGACCCAATAAACGGTGAATCAAGCTGTTTAGAGGTGTAAACATGCACAGCTATTTCTGTTACTACCAGGAAAAGCTTATTTAAAGTTAAAACACTCATGATTGGGTTAACAGTGGTGAAGAATGGAGGAGGATCCGGACTCCGGAGTTCCCATTGAGTCCCATTTGTGCAGTGTGTGGTGAGCAGATTCTGCTTTAGACGGTTAATCTGGAAATAAGGATGTCACACTGTCACCACTCTCATTACAGCAATGTCTTGTGTGTGTGGGTACATGTGAATCTGATTCTGTGTGTTTTAGGTGTACAGCACACTCCTCCATGTGTAGGAAGAGCTAGGATGCTTGTTACCTAGCAACCGCCTCTGTGCAACCCAATGCTCCCTGCTTCTGAGTGTGTGTGTGTGTGTGTGTGTGTGTGTGTGAGAAGGGATGGAGAGTTGAGCTGCTGGCTGAGCGGTTGCAGTAACATCATGAAATCAGTATTTTCTCTGAGTTCTGCTGCAGCGAGCTGGATAATAGTGAAGGGTTCACTGTGTGTCAGAGTCTTTCTGACACATAATTTGTCTTCGGTACCACAATCAGCTGTTAAGATCAGGGTTTTGCTTTAGATTATTTCTTTTTATTTCATTGCATTTAAACCATCCTCACACCAACATGGATGTCGTGTAGCGACCACATCCCGTTACAATATTTAAGTGTTGGTGTTATACAGCATATGCATATTTTTATAGATAATTGCGAATAGATTATTCCTTTAATTATTCAAGTATTCTGATAGGAAAAAATTTTGTGAAATTATATTTATTCAAAGGAGAGAAAAAAAGACTAATCTCTTCAAATAAAAGTCATTGTTTTGATTTTGTTTGTGTTGTTTTTTTCGGAAAATGGAACTAATTTAATTGATTATTGAAGTATGTGTCAAAAGAACAAAACCAGTTAGATCAGTTGAGTCCCAAATTTACGGCAACATTTTCTACACATTTGTTAACAAAATCTATTAACAAACACAGCTTGATGGCGTCACCATTAGCGATGTAAAATGAAAATATTTGTTCCCATGGACAGTTTTCAGGCTGAAACTGCTCTGATGGATGAACAGTGCTAGCACTAGCAGGGGCAGTTTTGGTGACATTTCAGTAAAAACTTTGGCACTAATTATTCAACATAAGAAATAAAAGTTGTTTTTTTCTAAAATAAATGCAGGATAAAAATTTAAATGTAGTTATAAAAGCCAGTCTGAGCCACAGCTAACATATGTTCTTGACAAACATATCGATTTCCATCAAAATGCTAACATGAAATGTTAGCTTGTGTTTAGATTGTGCTGTTAGTATAATTAGGTAGTAAGCCAATTCAGTTTAGCAGTGAACACGGTAAAAATGTTAGCTTTTTTTAGCTTAAAACAGTCTCAAACTTTAGATAATCCAACAGCGATGAGAATTTATATAAATGGGGACGTCACAAAATTGGAAGACAAAGATTTTTAAACTGATTTTAAAGAAACAACTTTTCTCACATTCACAAATAAATTACCTAATTTTTAAAGCATTGTTAAAAAAAATTTAGATGTTTTAAAAACACATTTTTCTCTTTCTGTACATTTCAACAATGGCTAAGTCTCTCTGACTGATGTGTACAGATTTAGCTCCTGTCTTTTTAAGGCCCTCCCCCTTTAAACACAGTTTACTCTGATTGGCTGGTTGATTGGTTAGCTGGTGGTTCTGTGTTATGGATGCGCTAAATTAGCCACAGGGCTAATTTGATGTAATTTACTAAAAGAAGAAGAAGCAAATAAATGTGGTTTCTGCTACAGGAGAGAAAACATCATTGGATGTACGGTTTTAGCTTTGCCTATTCTGCATGTTTTACATGCACGACATCATATAAAAGCAATAAAAAGCTAGCAAGTAAAATTTGGATTTATTGTGTGTAATCTTTCAAGGTTTTTTCACTGGGCATTTTGCTGGACATGACGATGCAACCTCGTTTTTGCACTTGTAAGTTGCAGTGGAACCTGAGATTCCAGATTTAAAGATGGCTGCTCCCAGTACCACCAGTAGTTTGCTGTTCTCTTTATTTAATTTGTTTCTAGTATATTATGTGTTCACTAAGCTTCATGTGTAAAAAGCACCAAGTTGTTATTATAGATAATTATGGTGTTATTGTCACGTAAATATGCACTTTATCAACCATTAACGCAAAAACTGGCTGGTGTTTGCATGGTGCACATTTTTAAAATTGGTTTGAGATATTTTAGTTTATAGAGAATAACTGCAGATGTTTACAAATTGGCCTCAGGTAGCAGCAGGTACGCCAATTGCCTGGTCACATCACCTACTCTCAGGGGCTTAGAGTTAGGAGACAACTGGAATGCACCAGTAGACACCTGTAGCAGCCATCTTTGTGACACCAATCAAGGGTTTATAACTCAAGGCTTTTTCTATTTGCACATGCTCCTTAAAGTGTAGCTTGCAGGTTAACAGTCTGAGAAAATGTAGAAACATGTAGCAGTAATCATGTGTTTGAATAAATATCTATATGAATCTGTGTATTCACATTTTTATGTGAACTAAAGACCCACAGTTAGTTAGCTGTGGAGCTAGCAGAAGTAGTTAGCATTACTATGTAGGGCTGCAACTAATGACTATAATAGTCACGACCATTAAAACGACTAGTCGACCAATCAGATTATGTATCTCATAATTATTAAATGGCTCTTATTTTACTTTCAGCTTTGAAATCTTGCATGAGGTTGTTATGTAATTCCGACATGCCTCCTCTTTAAATGTTCGAGCATTGTGGACGTACTTCCGTGGTACGCAAGGTCCGCTTTACAAATCTCACATGTATTTAATTTATTTTGTAAGTTTAACGTGAAGTTATCCCAGACTTTTGACGTCCTCTGCCGCTGTTTGGTTCCCTTGTCGGCCGCCATATTTTCCCCTGGCGGACTTTATTGCGCGTGTGCAACTCAACAGAGATAGAAAAAGAAGACGATGTCTCACTCTGTAGGTTTTTTGTTTTTTTTGCCAACAACAGTCGACGGGTAAATTCGTTGTATTTTTATTGTTGACTATAGTCAACGTCGACTAATTGTTGCAGCTCTATTACTGTGGTCTATCTGCTCTGGAGCTGGACAGTACAACATGATACAACACACAATTACTTACTCACTATAAATCAGACTATATGTTACCAATGAAGAGTAATGAACAGGTAGCTAGTCCAACTCAGGGTTATCACTGAGGGACTATAAACCATTAACATTTACAGTATATTAACACTTGCTGCCAGTTTAGATTTACAACTTACAGTAACATGCAGGTCTTTCAGGGAGGAAACTTTTCTGTTGTTACTTCTTTTTTAACCTGAATTCAGGGGGAGGACACCTCCACTAACAGCGACATCTGTTATGTACGGAAATTATGCAACAATATGACACTACGGGGGTAAAAACGGACTAATATTTTAAATATTTCACGTCAGAGATTTTGGGTCACTCAGTCCCACCCATCCCTTTGTCCCGGACAGGGTGACCTGCTTCCATGTAAGAGTTACTTAGTTGGATGGAAACAGCAACAGATGTGAAACTAACACTAAAATTACCTCTAATTCCCACTGCTATGCCATTCCTGGCTGGATTTTCTCTTTGGCAGAACACTGAGCTCCACAAGTGAAGCATGTTTGATCTATCAACCTACTTCTCAGTATTCCAGCATCATCATGACGTTTGGGTGAAACTACAGTGAAATAATGCATAGATAATTAAGAATATATACTAATGGATGCTCATGCAAACCTGAGTAAATTCACGACATGTGTGAGCGATCCCGTCCAAATCTCCGACAGTTTGTGAGTGTGTGAACTGTGAGCAGATGGTGTGTTTGTGCTACCTGTCCAGGAAGCTCCGACCATGAGTGGTTGATGAGGGGTCAACGAGGATCAAAAAGCTCCCATCGCTTAACACGCTAACACACATGCACACACACGGTGGCATTTACTGTGTTCTTATAAATTATTCTCGTTAATTAGTAATACTGAGGCTTCAGTCCTGTTCTGGTGGACACATCTCTGTATTGTGTGTGTGTTTGGTTTGAATGTGAAGCAGCCTGTCAGTGTTTGTGCTTACGTTTATGATGCAGCACTTTGTGTGAGTGTTTACATCTGGCAGGCAGTGGATGATGTTGGCAGAGCTCCCAGTCTTACCCACTTTGCCCTTATATGATGTCTTGTAGAAAGCCTCCGTCCTTATTTGATGACACGGAGACGACTGGGTCCTTTTGTGATCTCAGAAAATAAAAAGGGAGGTTAAGGAGTCCAGAACAAATCCAGGATTTTCCGACCCTCTCAATTTATTGGTATTGCAGTCAGAATAAACTTGAGCTGTCACTTTTTCCAAAAACGTTCAAACAAACTTGAAAATAACACTTAATTCTTTAAATATATTTTAACATCTTCCACCCTTATTTCCTTAGTACACAGGACATAACGGGCAAGTTCTCATGAATCTGAAATGCATCAAAATTTATGTTTTAAAGGTCCCATATTATAATTTTTTTTCAACAACTTCATATGGGTGTCAGAGGTCCAACAACATTGTTTTCAAAGTGTATTACCCCAAATTCAGCCTTGGTCCTTAATCTCAGCCATTCCAAAAGTGGCTCTAGTGAGCTCTACTGAGAACGGGCTGTTTCTATGTCTGAACCTTTAAATGTTCATGAATGGTGCCTGTCCATGCCCCTCTCTGGGAGAGGATCCGGCTTTCGCTGGCGCCTGCTTGGTGATTTTAGTGGGCAGGCTCAACTAGCCAGAGGGCGGGCCAATGGCAGTATCCACTACTGGAGAGAGTGGTTATTTCCCTTTGTGATGTCACACAGGAAAAGATCCCAGACTCACCCATTTTAGCACACATTTGCTAAAAAGTGGGGCAAGCATGTAAGAGAGGAGACAGACTTTTCTAATTCTTGGGCCTCATACACAGGCTATGAGGACACAAAAGGCTGTTATAAAACCTTTAGAAAGTGAGATTTACATATTATGGGACCCTTAATCTTTATCTTGAGTCTTAGTCCAGTTTTAGTCAAATAAAGGTAAGGATATTATAGTCAGCAACATGTGCAGTAGAATTTTCTGCCCATCGGTCCATCTTCTACAGCTTATCCGTGGTCAAGTCGCAGCAGCTTATAGATAGAAACCCAGACTTCCCTTTCCCCAGCCCCTTCTTCCAGCTCATCCAAAGCAATTCTGAGACATTCATGCCGGCTGCATCACAGTTTTTTCCGACCTTCAGCACTTCCAGAACATGAAGCTCAGCAGTTCAGATAGGACCAGACAGGAAATTAGATGTTAGCAGTGTATAGCATTCGGTAAATTTCAAAATAAAAGCACCCCTGCAGATGTGCGATCGCTGAACTATGTAAACATTACCTCACTAATGGTCAGAGGGTCTCAGTGTTTTGTTTTGTTTTTTTTCATCATGGATAATGAGACGTCTGTCCTGGAATTGGAGAATCACAAGATTCTCAAATTCTCCTGCCTTCGCAGGCGCTTCGCGTTTGACGCGGTGTGAGCTGACGTGCCGCAGAGGTCGGAACAAAACCGCAGCGCAGCAGGAACGTGGAGCACACAAATCCAATAGAAACTGGCCATTAGGTAGCTCAGAAACAGGTACTAGGCTACCATGTAAGCAAACACCGAACAAAGAACAAGAAGAGCTAAACCAACTGTGGGCAAAAAGCAGCTTGCATTGTTTTTTCTACTACGATCTACTTTTTTCGTGACAATTTGATCCAGCTCTTCTTTCTGCGATTTCTTTTGCAATAGTTGTGGTTTGAGAGGAGCGGGGGCTTGGTAACGAACAATGGCTGGGTCTTCGTTTGTGATTGGTTAGGAAGAAGTAATGATTTATTAAGCTGCATGATAGGCTATGATGAAAAAAGAAGGGAAGCTGTATTTTTCTAATGAACCTTTTACCAACCCCCCTTTTTTTTTTATCACACCACACGTCTATCGATCGATATATATACAGGACTGTCTCAGAAAATTAGAATATTGTGATAAAGTTCTTTATTTCCTGTAATGCAATTAAAAAAC
>JBAMHW010000023.1:7628676-7638885 GCA_037177495.1 Rhadinocentrus ornatus | reverse complement strand
GCTGGAGCCTATCCCAGCATTGTTTCAGGTGAGAGGCAGGTACACCCTGGACAGGTCACCAGTCCATCGCAGTATGTTTAAAGTATGTATTTATTATATTTTTTATCACCGAGACATGAATATAATATTTCGTTCTCTTTATGTTTTCTTTCATGTTGTGTGAATAACAATCCTGATTTCTTGAAATAATCCTGCTGGGAGAGTTTTGCACCATTCCCTGGACTCTTAAAGCTGCAACAAGCAGGAAACAGGAAAAGAAATAGATACTAAACTCCATCATGGGGATTTGTCTCATCTGTAGAAAAATGACAACTTTCATCTTGTTTTCCACCACACAGTGGCACACAGTAGAAAACAGTTTACCTTCGCTTCATGCAGAACGCAGGGAAAGCGTGATGAAGGGTCCTTGGAACTGATTCTAGATGAGACATTTTCCCTATTCTTCTTTGGGTTGAGGAGGCTAGATGTGTTTTGCTGCCATCGCCTGTTGGATATTTCCTGTTCACATATCAGGCACATCTGCATGTTCAATCAAACACAGAAGTAAAGTTGACTAATGAATATTGTGTAACATGGAGGTGAGAATGCTGCATTAAAGTTGCAGTGATCAATCAGAATTGTACAGAAGGGATTTGCTATGGACTGGAAATCTGGGGAGTGGTAGCCTTGTGGGTACAGGGGTGGACTTGGGTCTGTAGAACCTGGGTTCAAGTCCCCGTGCTGGCAACTAGGGTAAAACCTCCTTCTATCCTGGGTCAGATGTTAGAGGATGATTCACTGTGGTGATTCCTCAAGGGAAAAGCCTGAAAGGGACAAAGAAGAAGACTCGTTGGGTTATTCCCTTTCAGGTTGTATTTTTGAAAGCAGCGTTGGACTGTGCTAAGTGAAAATGATTTTCCAAGGTACTCTTGAGCCAATGTGACTGTGATTCCTCATGGAGATCTAAAAGGTCATGCTAACCCAACATAGGTTTTCGCTCTTGGTCTTTAGATATAGAAATAGCTCAAGATTGTCTTAGACTCTTATTACAAAATTTTCATTGAGGATTTAAAAAGACTTTTTTTTTTTTCTTTTTCCTACCTTTCTTTTTTTGTGTGTTTTTTTTTTTTTTTTTTTTTGCATTTCTGCTTTGAGAAATATTTTTTGGGAACTTATTGGGGATTCTTTGACGGAGTTGTGGACATACAGGTGTGCCCAAACTTATCCTTTCTTGTAAAGGAACCAATTAATCTGTTGATCGCATAATTTACCAGAAGACTGATTCTTATAAATTATTTAAATCTCTCTCAAACACTTATTTTTTTCCATTAAATGGTAAAATGTTCCACTTTCGACATCTTATATGTTGTTTATGTTCTATTAGGAATAAAATATGGGTTGATGAGATTTACAAGTTATTACATTCACTATATATTTACATTTTACAGCGTCCCACCTTTTTGGGGATTGGGGTTGTAATAACATTAGCTATACTTAGAGAACTTCAAATCATGAATAAAGAAATAAAAAGACATATTTGGGGTAATTTTAAATACATTATTTATTTATTGATGGACTTCATGAATTGGGTTTTTCCCTTGAAATACTTATAAGCATCTTTCTTTTTTGTGGGATGTTTAAGCTTTCCTAAGTTAGTGTCGAATTAAATTGCTATCAAATATTCAAATTAGTTTGATTAATCTTTTATCTTTTAATTCCTGACAGAAGCAACAGCACCACTGCAGCCGGTAGCTGAAAGTTGGCAGTCCGAAAAGAATCAAGAAAGACTGCAGCACAAGCTAAAAGCTGCTTCTTGTCTCTGTGAATTATAAACAGTTGCTGACATTTAGCTTTTGTAGCACTTTATAGTGTAAACGTCAAGCTGATTTTAAAATTGGTTTGAAATGAGGTGGCAGGATACATAAAAAAACATGATAAATTATCTAACAGCTGATGTCTCTTTAAAACGACTGTGTTTTGACTAAGTTGATGGTTTGTTGTTATTTATGTTGACATTGAATCTTAAGAAAGACCCACCAAAAAAATCATCTGTGTAATTGAAATGGAACATCTAGAAATTTTTGCCATGAACAACTTCTCATGGCCTTGAAACTGGGATGACTACTCATTTAGTTTTTTTCTTTAGCGGATGCTGCTCAGACCCTGTCCAGATCTGTCGGTAGCTGTTTGCAGCTAGCAGCTGATACTTTGTCTTGTTACCTACTCGTTATTTGTGTTGTCATCTAATATCATTGGTTCTTCGCATTGCATGCAAAATAATGACAACTCCTTGACACAAGTAGTTGGGATTGGTTTTTCCTATCTTCCATGTGGAAAATATGGTCTATTCAACAGTTTGCAAACAAAAGTGCGCCCAAAATTAGTTGATCCGTCTCTACAAACATCTTTACAGCACATAAAAGTACCACAACATAAATTTCTGAATTTAAAACTCTGCGTCTCTGACTTGTTTTATTGTTATGCAGATGACATCCAGATTTATTTGCCTTTAAAGTCTGCTAGAGATCAGTGCATGGAGAATGTACAGAAATGCTTGTAGGATGTTTAAACACGGATTTTCTCTACATAAATGAAAATAAAACAATGGTCATTACTGTTGGGAATACTGACCTGCTGTCAGGATGCAGGTCAGTGCAGTAGTCCAGTCTAGTTTCTATTATCTGAGGCTTATTAGTAAAGTCAAGCCTTATCTTCACCGTAATGCCCCAGAAAGGCTCATTCATGCTTGTATCTGTTCTAGACTGGACTACTACAACTCCCTTTAATCTGGGATTTAACCAGTCTCTCCTCTGCCCTCTACAGCTGATCCAAAATTCAGCTGCCAGTTATTAACAGGGACAAAACGGTGGGAGTGCATTACTTCAGTACTGCACTCCTTTCACAGGCTGTCTGTCTCTTTTAGATTTTAGAAATTTTACTTTTGGCTTTTACATGTTTAAATGGTCTGGCACCTCCTTATCTTTCTGAGCTTCTGCACTGTCACCATCCTTGCAGAGCTCTGAGAGCTTTTCTGAACATGAGCTCTGGCTGATTTAGCAAAAAAATTCAAGAGGAAATTATTGGAGAAAACGAGGAAAAGAAAGAGAGAAAGTGATAGAGCAAGGAATAAGATAGGAGTCAATATTAGATTGACTTTTACAGGCTGGAGAGAACTCAGAGAAGAGACAGGAAGCAAGATGAATACTGAATTAGCCATCGTCAGGGTGAGAACAAACTATAGTACTGGAGCTTTAAAAGCTGAGAAGGTGCCATAAACACATCAAAACTGCTCTAAAGGTTGTGGTGCAGTTGGTACAATAACTAGTTCAACAAGTGTGACCCTAGCTTGTGGATGTTTATGAAAAAGTATACCATCATTGCTTGCACATGAATTTTCTCATAGTGGATGCTAGGTTGTTGTAGAGGCTGAGCATGTATGAACAAGTTTGAGGCAGTGGGCAAGACAGGAATACTCCACCCAGATGGGATATGTACGTTTGAAATGTGACATGTAGAGTATGAGGTAGAGCAGAGCTACTCCTCAACACACCTGCATTAAATGAAATGGATCTAACAGCTTTTCAAGTTCTGAGCAATTACTCCTTAATTTGAGTCAGGTGTGTTGGAGCAAGGTTACATGGAAACCTGTTGGATCGTGGCCCTCAAATTGAGTGTCCATGAGGTAGAGTGTTCCCATGTGAGATCACATTGGGAGCAGATGAGTGATTTGAGTTGCCGGCCTGAACTAGCTTACTTCATTTACGATGCCTGTTGACCCCCACCCATTAGAAGTAGATGTTTGCCCGTCCTAAGTCTGGTTCTGCTGGAGGTTTTCCTTCCTGTTGAAAGTTTTGTTGTTTTTTTCAAACTGTCGCCTACTGCCTTACACATCCTCAGGAGGGGCATTTGTATTAAAGAGGAGATTCAATACAAATCATAATTGGCTTTATATGAACACGATTCTATAATCAACTTGATTTAATTGGATCACAGTGAACTGGATTAAATTGGGTTATAATGGATTTGGACTGTATCTTTAAAAGTGCCTTGAGAAGGCTTTTGTCATGAATATAGCAGTCACTAAATGACACCGAACGAGGCGACTTGAATCAAAGTGCATCCATTCAACATAGACAGGAACAGCCTGCGAGGTGGATTTTTCTGGTAGCTTGTGAAAAGCAGATGCACTGAGTCACAAGGGATCGTTTTAAAGGCATGACGTAGCTTAGGGATTTTTTCCTAGTGTTCCTTTGGGTGTGTCCATTTTCCTCTCTTATAACTAGGTTACATGGAGACAGGGGTCATGGTTTATGGCTGGTAGCCATGATATTACGGTGTCAGGAGGTCATGGTTGGTGGCCGATAAGATGGAGTGGTTTTTCCTTTTTTTCTTGGGAAGTAGCCAGTCATTGTGATGAGCTTATCAGTGTGGAGGGCAGGAAATCAAAAAAACTTCATGTCTGTTTCCTTAGTCTCTTTGAACTTCTCTTTTACCACAACCTCACCTCATTGCTTTATTAGTGGACACACACAGTTTTGTCACAACACACACAGGATGTGATTTTGCCTTTGAAAGCTGTTGCGTTTGTGTGTATAAGAGATGGAGTGAATCTCTGCATTCAGTGGCCAGAAATAGATTGCAAGGAAATCAATGTTCCTCTCGCAGTGGTGCTGGGAGCTGTCTTCTCTACAATAGAGCAACTGTCCTGTTTCCTGCACCCTAGTGGGAGCATGTGTATGTGTGCGTGTGTGAGGGGAACAAGGGAAAACACTGAAAGAGAAAAAGGGAGTGTGCAGGCTCATCGTTGCTGTGCCTCAGTTTTGCATCATCAGCTAACAGGAGATATAAAAAATAAAGGGCAGGGGATGAAAAATAATGAGGGGCGAAGCCGCAGAATGTTCTCTTAGTGCATAGATGTACGTGTGTGTGTGTGTGTGTGTGTGTGTGTGTGTGTGTGTGTGTGTGTGTGTGCGCGTGCATGCATGCAGGGATCTGCCAATGTTATTTCAAACCAATGTGTGCAAGATTGTGTGTGAATAAACTTGACTGGACTTCCTTCCTAAGTTACTTCTGAGGCTTTAAATGTCACAAAGCATAGTTCAAGGTGCAGAAAATAAGGCAGTGGACTTAAAGGCAGAAGGCAAGCAGTGTATAAAAGTTTGAATCAACTTACTAATAACTAAACCAAAAGTGCTACAAGCAGGATATGCAATAATGTCCATGATCAAACACTGATGCAAAAGTGAGGCTGAGGCATGGGACGTGTAGGACATGACATCTGTTTTCTTAACCACCTACTGCATACGATACACACTAAGACAGAGGTCCCCAACCCTGGTCCTCAAGGCACACTATCCTGCAGGTCTTAGATGTCTCCCTGCTGCAACACACCTGATTCAAATTAATGGCTCATTAGCAGACTTGTGCAGAGCTTGTCAAAGAGCTGTTTAATTTAAATCAGGTGTGTTGCAGCAGGGAGACATCTAAGACCTGCAGGAGATTGTGGGCCTTGAGGACCAGGGTCGGGGACCTCTGCACTAAGGAACATACTCTTTGCAGAACATGCTCTGTGCTACGTTTGCCGTAACTTTAGAACAGGGATTGCCACCTCTGAAGCTCTAGGGTCAGTGGGCTGTAGGTTTTAGATGTTTACCTGCTGCAACACACCTGCCTCAAGTTAATGCACCATTAAGAGGTTTGTGCAGAGCTTGACAACAAGCTGTTGGATCCATTTGATTTCTATCAGGTGTGTTGATAAAGGAAACAAATAAAACCTGCAGGAGAGTGGTCCATGTTTTCTGCAACCTTAAAATTTGCAACAGGTATGGGTTTAATGTACACCACCATCTTTGCCCTTCATTATAGACATATGGAGGGAGTCTAGCATCCTTCTTCTGCCTAATTTACGTTCATATTTTAGTCTGTTTTCAGAGAGCTTGTGGATGCGTAGCTCGACGTAGCATTATATAATTATTATATATTAAATTGCCTCACAGACCACCTCCGTCTACTGTGCGAACTCTTTTTTTTGTGTCGTCCTGAGAATATACATCATCATGATCTTCATCGTTGCCATGTTGTCTGAAACTGACGTTGGAGCTTGGAGGGAAACTCTGAACTCTGCACTGCCCTCTGGCAGCTACATTGATTAACAACCATGCCGATGAATGGGAGTATATAGATAGTGATGTTTGACTGCATTTTACACAGACGTGCCTATTTATATGCATAAAGAAAGCATAAACGAGGCTTTAATATGGCTTCAGAAGGCAAAGTCAGTGTAGTAGTACAAACCTCATGGCTCATCACTTTATCAAATATTTGTTAATCAACCTAAGAGAACCTGGTTAGGCAGCTGTTGTCTTATCATATATGAACAAAACAGAAGCATAAGTAGAGCAAGTAATGAAATCCTTCATCCATCATCTATGGGGGGGCATGCCAATCTACTGTTTGACATAATTGCTCGTGGGTAATGAAGGTCTTTAAAGGGCTCTTTAATAATCACAAATTACAAATAAAAGGAAGAACAAGTTCTTTCTGTTTAAAGGAATGTTTTCAACTAAAACATTGAATCAGTAATGTTCACACGTGGAGAAATTTTCTGATGGTGCGTTTCATTTGTTTCAGAGCTCCTCAGCTCAACAAAGAAGGTGAACGTCAACTTCCAGGATACAGATGGGTAAGTAGCTTTCTCTTTCTACTCACATGAGCTTTTCATCCCTTTTCCATTTCATTCACTCTCTCCATCCTTACTCTCTCTTGTCTTTTAGCTCCCTCCTCCCTCTGTCCCTCTGGACCCAGTCATATGAAAGCTGTATTATGATGGTACTTTTACGTCGGTCTCCATGGTATTAAAAGCTGAAGGATTAGCCCTCATACCACTTAGCTGCAGGTTAGAAAAATGTTCTTATTGGTGCTTATGTGACATTGTGAGAGTAATAATTTAAGTGTTACAGATTCGTGCCTCCTCACATCATGGCTGCTGTTTGGTTAATGAAACATCTGCATGATATTTGGCTACATGCCTACGAGATTTCGTGACGACAAACTGCTGCTTGTTGCACATAAAACAATAATAGAGACGTCATTAAAGAGGAGACTTGTGTGGCCCACATTCATGCAATATCCTTTCATTATATAACCGAGAACATTTAGAGACAAGTTGCATTATATTTTCATTTATTTTTTAAAAACAACAATGGAAGAACAGATTTGTGATAAGCTAAATATTCCACTTTGAGGCTGATATAAGAAACTTTAAAAATATTCACTTTCTAAAGGGTTTCTAACAGTCGCATGTTTCCTCATAGCCTGTGTATGAGGCCCAAGAATTAGAAAATTTGTCTCTTCTCTCACTTGCTCACTTTTTAGCAAATGTGTGCTCTAATGGGTGAGTCTGAGATCTTTCCCTTTGTGACATAACCACTGGTGGTAGTGGATACTGCCTTTAAGAAAGTTGAACGGACCATGCAGCTTTAAAATAGTGTTCAACACATTTTTCCTTTTTTGTTGCCTCAAATTTTGGACTAAAATGGATTTTTGGCAGGTTTGTTTCAACTGATTAACCCGACAAGCCTACTGCATTGGGAATCCAACACATTTCTAACAAGAACCAACTTAATTTGCTTTAAATAGTAACAAGTAACTGAATTAAGTTTTTTCCAAGTTCTGTAATTTAGTTTCTTTCTATTTATGCTGACACACATATACAGATGTGTGTGTGTGTGTATTTTCTGTGACTTTTTGCACACTTGGCACTAAATTATTTGAGCAGGTCTGATTGTTAAGTTACTTTGGAAAAACTTTATTCAGTCACTTGTTAATAAAAAAATAAAAGCAATTTAATTCAGTTGTTATCACTAACCAGAAGAATTACGCCGGATTAATGAAAAGAAAAACAGCTTTAGAGTGAAATAATCAAAAACCAGAACACCTTAACGGCTGTGTTTCACCTGAGATCACATCCAATTCGTAAGTTGTGCATAACACAAAGCAGTGGTCTACGTAGCTCATTGTAGACCGGACCATGTGCAATCACTAAAACCAGGTAACAATACAGAAGCCGTGGATAACTTTCCCAAAATGATTAGCTTTGAACTGAGTGACATTGTAGACTTAAGTTAACACACGATTCACTGACGTTAGCTGACGCACTAACAAGCAGATGGAGCTGTCCATTAAAAAGTTTAACATGTTGGAAAAGGTACCACGCTCTACACAACGGTAAGTTACACGGCAAATAACGAGAATTACCTTCAAATAACCGTTGATGTCCACAAAACGAAACCTCACAGGCAAACATTGCCGTTATTCACGGGGGAAAAAACTACGCTTTGGATTTTGATACTGATGCTTTCTACCAAAGATGTTTTATTGTGAAGACGAGCTATTTCTGAAGGTCCCAACCCTGAGGGAGAGCTATTATCACATGTTTTATTCAAATAAAAGCTGTGTCACTGGAGAGAAATACACGAACAGGAAGAGAGATCTTTCTTAGAGTGCTGCAGGAGTTTTCCTTATCCAAATCAGGGGTCAGAGGACAGAGGTGACGTGCCCTTGACTAGCTCCTCGAGGATAATGTGTGATCAATAAAACTGGCCTGACCTGACCTACTACTTATAATAAATCGTGCACTCTGTATGTCACATCCTTTAAAAACATTATACATTCCCATTAGCAGGCATGCTGTTGTTTTTAAATGCACTTTTAATCATTCAAAGCAGCAGGATGTTCAGACATCAATCTAAAAATGAAAGTAAGCTTCACTCTATTTCACTGAAGTCCACTTACACTCCCTGATGAATTTATTAGGTCCACCTGTTTAACTTCTTCTAACAGAAATATCTAACCAGCCAATCACATGGCAGCAACTCAGCACATTTAGTCATGTAGACGTGGTGAAGACCACTTGAAGTTCAAACTGAGCATCAGGATGAGGAAGAAAGAGGATTTAAGTACGGTGGCCAGGAAGTGCAAAGCAATATTACGTCAAGTGAAACACTTTGTGGCGATACACATTTACATCATAGAAGCCATGTTTACATTTACAAAACAAAAGTACAATGCTGAACCACTTTTACCAAGGACTAAAAACTTTACATTTAAAAAACAACAACAACTGTACAAAACTTTTACAATCCTTGATGCAAAGCACACGTGCAAAAGTCAGTCAGTCAGTCAGTCGTTATCTGTACCGCTTATTCCATGACGAGTGAGCTGGAGCCTATCCCAGCATTGTTTCAGGTGAGAGGCAGGGTGCACCCTGGACAGGTCACCTACATGCACACATGCAAAACATTTTCACAAAATTCTGAATACATTGCTGAAACACTTTTACCAATGACAAAGCAACTTTACATCGATGCAAAACGCTTTTACAAGTTCAGAAAACACAAAATAAAGATAGATGTTTCACCAAAATCTGTGACCCATCTTACAAGACGAGCAAAGTCTTTAAAACTCTTTTGTTCATGTCTTAGTTCAATATAATGCAGGTGCAGTAAAGCTTTCCCAAATGGTGACCTCCGTGATCCCGACTATGTGAGGGTCACATTGATATTTTATAGCTATCAGAATGTGTAACTTTACTGTACTGTTGCACCCTTCGTCCACATCGATGCATGTCACATTCATCAGACAGCAGAGAAATGTGCACTTGAATGCTACATTTAGTTTCTATTCAGGTAAAAAGTGGTTTCTGCACCAGTGGGAAATGAAAGTTTTCCGTCATATGTTTTTAAGCACTCTCCAGCCTCATGTCCAATCTTCACTAAAGATGGTTATCTCCTAATATTGACAAGCTACTCAATGGTGGCAGATGCTGCAGCAGACATTTTGTGTAAGTAAATTTGGGTCCTAATGTAATCCTTTTGTAATTCTTTTATGAGACAGAAAAAAATTAAATAAAAAAATTCAGCTACATTTTCGCACTCTGTCAATAATTAATAGTTCGTTCACTGAAAACCCTGCAGTAGTAAAACTACACTAATAAATAGACGTTTATGCTTATTCAATAAATTAATTAATTGATTAAATGTAAAGATGACATTTATTATTCATATTTATTAAGAAATATTAAGGGGCTGTGGTATTTATAGCTCAGATGTGGTCCAAACTATACAGTTACTCTCAACAACAGCCTTGTGTGTGCCCCCCTTCTAACCTGGTGCATCACCTCATTCCCCTTATATTAGCACAAGGACTTCATCCTTCAGTCCTGGTCACATC
>JBAMHW010000023.1:7604686-7615482 GCA_037177495.1 Rhadinocentrus ornatus | reverse complement strand
CCCAGCAGCAGGACCGCTACCTCCGCCTTTGTGCAAGGAGGAACAGGAGGAGCACTGCCAGAGCCCTGCAAAATGACTCCAGCAGGCCACAAATGTGCATGTGTCTGCTCAAACAGTCAGAAACAGACCTAATGCGGCTGGAGTGTATCAGCAGTTCCTGCAAGACGAAGGCATTGATGCTATGGACTGGTCCGTCCGTTCCCCAGACCTGAATCCAATTGAGCACATCTGGGACATCATGTCTCGCTCCATCCACCAACTCCATCCACAGACTGTCCAGGAGCTGACGGATGCTTTAGTCCAGGTTTGGGAGGAGATCCCTCAGGAGACCATCCGCCACCTCATCATGAGCATGCCCAGGTGTTGTAGGGAGGTCATACAGGCACGTGGAGGCCACACACACTAGTGAGACTCATTTTGACTTGTTTTAAGGACATTACATCAAAGTTGGATCAGCCTGTAGTGTGTTGCTCTACTTTAATTTTAAGTAAGACTCCAAATCCAGACCTCCATGGGTTAATAAACTTGATTTCCATTGATAATTTTTGTGTGATTTTCTTGTCAACACATTCAACTATGTAAAGAACAGTAAGTTTAACATTAAGTGTTTAATAAGAATAGTTCATTCATTCAGATTTAGGATGTTATTTTAGTGTTCCCTTTATTTTTTGAGCAGTGTATTTACACACAACATTTGGTTAGATTTGGAACGACATCTTAACGCGCGTTGTGGTTGCCGTGGTGACGGCTGGTCATGTGGTCTGCGGCAAGAGAATGAGTGCACTATGTAGTGTGCTATATAGTGCAGCCCTATGTAGTGAACGAGGGTTTAGGGAGTAGGGCGGACATTTGGACACAGCCTGAGTTTCCTCCTTTGCGTATTTGTCGCATTACTTCCTGTTCCCATGTTTCACCTTGTTCGTAGTTGCTGATTGGCACACCTGCTCCGTCACCAGCTCCCTCATCATAAACACTCCTTGCTTTCCTTTGTTAAATGTCAAGTCCTTGTGTATCCTGTCCTAGATTGACTTTGTTATCCTAGCGTTACTTGATCAGTTAGTCGGTTAAAAGTTTTGTTATTTAGTTTTGGTTATCTGTTTATCCTGCCATTACAGCACCTAAGTCTTTTTCTCCTCTCCTTGATGGCTCGTAACCTTGCAACATGCAGTAGATTTCAGATTATTGTCCATGTTGTTGGCTTTTTTAATTGCATTGTGGAAGCTTTTAAAGCATATGTCATTGGTAGGTTGGTTAGCTTACCAGTTTAAGTGATACTGCAGGTAATGAGGCATTCAGCAACATTGCAGTAATTCAAATCTTATGATAAATAAATATACTCTAATTAATTCCTCTTTCCATCCATTGTGTGTGGTTTTGACCTTTCTTTGAATAAAACCCAAATCCTCCAGAAAAATTAGTGGCTCGAGCTTACAGACGTTCCTTCAGCTAGAGCAGCTCCGTGCTATCTGTCTTTTAACTTCTCTTTAATCTGTCTGAACTATTAAGATTTATTATATCTAAAAATGACTGATAATTAAGGTTGTTCTGTCGCTTATTACATGTGTTAAAAGGAAATTAAAACAGTTAACGAAACACAGTTGTACTGTAATAATGTAAACACATGAAACAAGAAACATGGTTTTGATAAAAGTTCGATTTAAAAAGTTTCTGCTATGACTTTAAGTGATACGTTGTAAATTTAAGCTATATTTTCTCTTCAGCTCTGTGTGAATATTTGTCTTCATGTAAATATTTCATAAATATTATACTTTGTCTTCAACTTTTCTAATAAAGTGGTGACCTTTCCAGTCACCCTTACTGCCACTTGTTGGATGGATTTTATCTGATCTGTCTGTTAGTGTTTGTTTTCTTTGTGTTTTCGACCCCAGTCGGAGATGCTGCTGCAGCACCAGTCCAACCCATGCATTGTGGATAACGCAGGGAAAACACCTCTTGACCTGGCCTGTGAGTTTGGCAGAGTTGGGGTAAGAACCTTTAAATAAATATGTAAACGTGTTTTTATTTAGAGACTATTGGGTGAACCAACCATCAGATAAAATGTGGGTGAAACGTCGATAAATGTGGTTTTTTAAATCATACTCAAATTTTCCTACAGCACTGGTTTCGGGAACTGACTCAAGGTATTTTTTTTATCTTGTTTGAGCGACCCAGACCAGAGTACTGCCTTGCATAGTTTGTCTCCCTGCTCCAACGCACTTGATTCAAATGAAGGATCAACCCTGAAGCTTGTCATCAAGCTCTTCAGAAGCAATAAATGCCTGATTCCAGTGAACAAACTGTAGCAGGAAAACATAAAATACAGTGCACATACTGTCCAGATCCACATGCTGATCTACTGGACATGTTGGTTATGGTTTTTTTTAATGCTGCGAGTCTTACAGTCTTTGTACACATCTGAATGTTTCCTTTAATTAACTCGGTTCCCAAAATCAATGTTGTCGAAGATCAGGGCATGATTTAAATAAACCACACAACTTTTATACAAATGCATTTACTGTTCAAAGTTAGCTGATTTAGTTCCTTGTTAGTATTACTTTCTCCATCTTCTTCCTGGAGTCTAGTCTAGGCACAGCATTACTATTATCCTCTGTAGTCTACGGAATACACTATATGACCGATCGTACTGGGACGTCTGCTTTCACACTTAGGGCTCATTTATGTTGAACATTAAATAGACGAAGCCTTCTGTCCATCCTCTGTGTTGATTTTCTGCGTATTTCAGTTCATTTTTAGAGAGGATGTGGATGTTACCCAAAGGGTGCAAACAGAGCAGTACCTCCAGACATTATGGGGGCGGTGTTGCACAGTTTAGCCCATCTGCAACCAGTGAAAGGAACACAGAAGAAAAAGAGGCCAGGGAGTATTTAATGGCTTCCCAGACCAACTTCGTCTATTGTGAATGAACAGTTTGATATTTTCTTTCACTGTTGCCTTGTTTGCTGGACCGGGTCATGTCTGTCTCTGCTCCTAAAATGTGGAACAACTTCCCTTTGTCCATTTTTAAAAGTTGTCTTAAAACTCACTTTTACTCACTGGCCTTCAACCCAACCTGAGACTTGATCTTATTTGTTTTTAATTTATTTTACTTTTTTTGTCTGGATTTGATTTTGTTTTGTATATTGTGTTATTATTTTTATTAATTTTATGCTTTTATTTTATGTATCTTCGATGTTCAGCACTTTGTTCAGCTGTTAGCTGACGTGTGTCACCTCATAAAAACAATGATCATGAGGATGACGACGATGATGCTGTTGTCTGAAACTGACGTCAGAACTTGGATGTGAACTCTGCAGAGGTCAATAACCAAGCCTTCAGGCACCGGCATGGAAAAAGAAATCTCTAAAGCTGAGAGACGTTCTGGTTTTATGGAAAATATATAACTGGTTCTACTGGAACCACTTCTTGATTCCCATCCTTAGTCCCATTACTTTAGCACGTATAGCATGTATTATGAAATAGACCGAAAGATCAAATAAAAACTTATTATTTCTTTGATTCTTTCTTTGAGAAATGTTCTTAAATTTTAAAGCAAAACAGTTAGTCCGTCATAAAGTTAAACCATCGTTAAAAGTATACAGTTTGTGTAATTGATTGATCTTTTTCTCGTTTGTCTGTGCCACCTTAATATATTTAATTAACATTAAAGTGACACTAAACTGCTGTTCATGAAGACAAAACCAGTACTTTAAAATTGCACTTTATTTTTTACTTTTTTTTAAGTTGCAACTTTTTTAATCATATTCTCACACTGAATAAACACATTAACCACTATAGAGATGATTTTACTCAAATGAAAATATGCTAAAAGTTCTTCAGCCTTTCTCAAACTGGGAGGATTTTAGAGGCTAGCCAGATCATTGGAAGAAAAAAAAAGAATATATCCTACATTTCTCATATCAATTTTTATTAGAGCTATCAACAAGAACATTTTAATGCAAAGAGATTCATCTGTGAAATTAACATTTTTTAAACGCAGTAATGCATAAACAACAAAGTTATTAGTTATGTCATATTAAAACCTGAATTTGACATAATCTTGGTGAGAGAAACGGATGTTGGTCATGTAGGTGTTTTGCTTTCAGTGGGACAGCGAGAGAAAGAGTAGGTGGGTGTTTTTGTTATTTTCTCTTCTTTTTCATTTGCAAACATTGTTTTATGTGCATTTTATTATGCAAAGCACTTTGTGCTACTCATGTATGGAAAGAGCTTTTTAAACAAAATTTGATTCGATTTGATTTTGTCACAGCCGTTAACAGAATAAACATAAACTTTTTCCTCCTTATTTATGAAGTTTCTGACAGCTTTCAAGCCTCACATTTACACGATGGCCACAGGTTGTGAACACCAACACGTTATCTTTTGAGAACCACTGAAATACAGAGCTGAATAAATGTTTTGCTCCTTTTGTACACGTGTGTTTAGGTGGTCCAGTTGTTGCTGTCCAGTAATATGTGCGCTGCTTTGCTGGAACCTAAAAAGGGAGACACCACCGACCCAAATGGGACATCTCCACTCCACCTGGCTGCCAAGAATGGACACATAGACATAATCAGGTACACATATCCATCTTTCCATCTCACAGACACACACCATGTTGACTAAACCACGAAGTTTAAACATGCTAGCTAAAAAAAGTGACGTTTAACGCAGCAGGACGACAATATTATGCGAAATACTTCTACTTTTACCACTCTGTAGAAGTATTATAGTTATTATGGCAGTTATAGCTCATCTCTGTGGGGATTTATATCTAATTTAGTTTCTTTTTGCAAAACTGTGTTGCAATGTTGTTGTATTGTCAGCTAAATCTGCACAAGTCAACTCTACATGTCGTCACTCACTCACTTTCTATGTAACCGTGTGTGTGTTGACGTAGATGTAGAAAATAAGAGACTGAAGGATTAAAAAAAGAGAGCAGGACGGTAGAAGAGGGAAGGGTGGAAAAATAAAAGGAGATAGAGAGAAAAGAGAAGAAGTGAGAGGGAGAGTAAAGCTTGTCAGCTGGTGGAGCAAAGCATGCCTCTCAAGTAGTGACACTGATAAATGATGCTCATTAGACATGGCCAGCGGTCCTAAAAACAGCCACTTACAAAAAGCTAAATTAAATGTGTTTGGCAGCTTTTCTCTTGATGAACTTTGGCCGTGTCATTTTATTACAGTACAGACTACTTACTATCAACAAATAAGGTTATATGTAAACAAGTATGAAAAAGATGGTAGGATATCGCCAGCTTCCTATCAGGTCTTAAAATTATATAATCAGCTGAATATCTTTACACATAACACTGTGTTGTTATTTACGTTACACAATCTAAGCCAACATGCAGAAACAGTGTCTAAAAACATGCTGCTTTTAGCAGCATAAACAAGTATTTGTTTTCTGTAAAACATCAGTCTCTCATGTTGTTGTGATGGACTAGATTTGCAGTGGTGGTTTCTGCACAGCTCTCTTAAAGGCAGGGGGGATGTTTTCTAGGAGAATTTTTTACTATATTGCTTAAAATCCCCATCACACCCCAATTGCAGCAAATTAACTAAATGCTCTAATGGGCTCGACACAAAGGAGGCGACGTTGCGCCTCCTATATTTTCTATAAAACTTGCGCAATGAGGCAAAAATCACTGCCCTCCTACAGCCAAGCGATTAGCGACAATCGTGCATGTGAAATGTTGCGCACACGGGGGCTAGCAACGCGACACAAGAAAATAGAAAAATGTTCATTTTTTGTCACTGTCGCATGGCACTACAACCATTCAGTGAGGGGCTTCATTGGCTGCGCAATGAGAGCAGGCTAGACAGCGCAGTCTGCAAACACTTTAAACATGGAAGAATAGATCATTTTAGCTTTGTCTAACTTTACCATATTTTACAATACTTCACACAAAGACTATAGAGATGTAAATAAAAAGGCAGCCGTGTGGCACCAGGGTGAATGTGTCCTTGTCTGGAAAGAGGCCCCGGGGAAGACCCAGGACACGCTGGATGGACTACTTCTCTCGGCTGGCCTGGGAACGCCTCGGGATCCCTCCGGATGAGCTGGTGAATGTGGCCGGGGAGAGGGAAGTCTGGGTTTCCCTGCTTAGGCGGCTGCCCCCGCGACCCGACTCCGGATAAGCGGCAGATAATGGATGGTTGGATGTAAAATAAGATGAACCCAGGGTTGACTTTTTTTTTGTTCAACAGAGTCAACAGCAATATTTCTGTCAATTCAAGCAGAGTCTTCAGAGTATTCATCCTTGATGCCTGGTCTGTCTTGGACTGCTTTGAAATGGCAAAATTCCCTCCAAAATCATAACAATCAAATTTCTTGAAGAAAAGCGATCTGAAAGTGCGAAGAGTGGCATTGCCGCCGTCGCTGCGGTTTGTCGTGTCCCGTGTGTTTTGGTTAAGCTGTGTGGCGATGAGTTTCGCCTGTCGCTGTCATTGGTCGCCTTTCGTGTATCGAGCCAATAACACTAAAAATAAACAAATTACTCACCCGTGGAACGGACAGGAATAAAAAACACTATCAGAGTTCATGGATCAATCAATGACAGTAAGGTCTCCAGGTCCTTTCTCTGCAGAACATCAGCTCTCCACCACCGTGCTTCATAGATCGGATGAAGTCTTTGTGCTGCAAATTATAAGGAAACATATCCAATTTGGACTGTTTAAAGGCCATTTTTACAGAGTCCTTGTGGTTTGTTCAGATGCAGCTTTGCAAACCTCAACTGCGCTTACATTTAATTTTTCGAGAGAAAGGGCTTTCTACTGCAACCCTTCCAATCAATCACTTGTTCAGTCTTTTTCTAATCGTACTGTCATGAACTTTAACATTAAACATTCTAGTTCAGGCTGGAGAGTCTGAGATGTAACTCTTGGGTTTTTTGCATTGTCTGGCTCTGGGGTGAGCTTGCTGGGATGTCCACTCCTGAGATGATTGACAGCTGTCCTGAATGATGGAGTTTGAAAAGCCTGGGAAAGTTGACACACACCTGAAGGGTGCAGAACAAAAAACTGCTAAAATGTCTGCTTTTATAGTGGTGTTCTCGCTCGCTGACGTCCATTTAATCAAGTACATTTGATTAGCAGCGCTTGCAAGATACGTATCCTCTTACTTCCTCAGAAAGCAGTAGGGGCAGACTCATGTTTTATACACATAGCCTCTGAATTTTTGCTTAATTGTAACACTTTTTAAAGACTAGATTATGATTTTATTATCTCACAAAAAGTAAAGCTATGGAATTGAAAGAGAGTATACTCCCTTTTTTAAATTATAGCATGGCTCACACGAGGTAAACTCAAACCAAATATTGTAAATAATTTAGTCTCTTTAGGCTCAAGGAATCATTTAAACCAATAGATGTAGCAGAAAAGCAGTTGTACTCTAGCTTGATGAACTATTATTTCAGTAGCATTTTAGTCTTACACTGAGAATAAAGTCTAAATGAATATTGCTAATGCACTGATATGCACAAGGCAATGATGTATTGGTGATAACTGCCAAGATGTGATTGCAAAATAGAATAAAAGTCATAGTATACCACACAAATACATATCTTCTCTGCCTTTTGGTCCACCTTTATTCTGTTTAGACCACCATCTTCCTCCCTTAACTCATTGCTTTTATGCCTCTTTCTCTCAGGCTGCTCATTCAGGCCGGCATCGACATTAACCGGCAGACCAAAGCGGGCACTGCCCTGCATGAGGCTGCCCTTTGTGGAAAGACAGAGGCAGTGAGACTCCTGCTGGATGTGAGTGGAACTTTGATTAAAACTTTCCTGCATTGAAAACTGGGGCAGCCCTGACATGTTGGCTCTAAAATGGGCCTGCATGTTTGTGTTACCATAATAAGACAGATTAAATATACCAAAAATATTTTAGCCCAAAATTTTACCATAACATATACATTTTTAATAAGTTTCTAAGCTATCAAAGTTTGTAAAAAAAAAGTCTGCATAACAAATTAACAGTACAGCTAGTTTAGCTTCTGCAGGTCTTTCTCCCCCACAGCAATCAGACTGTATAATGCTGCATTATAATCTATTGTATCACTGTAACCCACACTTACCGGACAGTAGGACAGACAGCTATTATGCATTTCAGGGTTCTTTTATTGTTTACTGTTTTTGTTTTTAATGGTTTTATCTCTTATTGAGCTGCTGTAATAGTGAATTTTCCCACTAAATATTATTATTTTTATTCCTCATGTTGCATTTTATTCTTTGTTGCATATCTATTCAATAAAAATGTTTTTTCGCCTCCTTGCGCCATGTTGAGCTTCTGCCCGCAATGCAATGTGGTCTAAATTGACCTGTCTAGTGACTATTGATGTTCACGATTTTTCAAGATGCATTGTGGGTAATTTTGAGTGCCCTACTTTTTTCTCTCTGGACATTCAGACACCCCTACAAAATGGTGTGACCCCTATACAGGGCACTATGTGGGGAGTAGGGTGCACATTCAGACACAGCCTCTATTTCTGTAGAAATTTGTAGACATGTTAACTACTTTAGTTATATTCTCCTAACAGCTCAGTTATTAGCTAATTATGCTAACTGCAGTTATTAGCAAATTGTGTAACAGCACAATTAATAGCTAAATGAGCTCACAGTTATTAGCAAATTTTGTTAACAGCTCTGTTAATGTGTTATAATTTTTATGCTTTTGTTTGTTAGTTCAGTTCCTATCTTGGTATCAGCACATTGTGCTAACTGCGCTGTTAGCACAATGTGCTGATAACACAGTCACAAAAGTTCAACCTATGGTCTTGTTAGCACGTGAAGTAGAAGCAGTACAGAATATTTAAGTCTTGATCTAAACAATTGTTTGTTTGTTTTTTACTTCAACTAAAGCTTCAAAAGTCCAATTGTTGGCTTTCACAGAGGACCATTTATTGAATGACAGAAACAAGCTGCTAGAAGTTAGCAGCTTAAGCAAACCACTTTATATTAAAGGTCCCATTTTATGCAAAATTCAATTTCTAAAGGTTTTCTAACAGTCTTTTGTGTCCTCATGGCCCAAGGATTAGAAAATTCTGTCTCCTTTCTCACTTTCTTACTCCACTTCTTAGCGAATGTGTGCTCAAAAGGGTGAGTCTGAGATCTTTCCCTTGGTGACATCACAAAGGGAAAAAAACATTCCCCCCTGGTAGTGGATACTGTCATTGACCTCTGACACCCACATGTAATTGTTAAAAAAAAGTATAATATGGGACCTTCAAGCCGCCGCAGCCCTGGTTTTAGACTCTTGCTTTAGTTATGGCTTGTGTGGAAGTTTTAGATAAAACAAATGCTAATTGCTGAGAATACAACTTTTTCAATCAGAAATTTACTGAAAGTATGGCAGTGAAGTTAATTAAATGCACATAAATCTGTAAGATGTAACAGTTGCTATGTAGTATGAAATTGGAAGCCATGTCAAGGCCATAACACTATACAAATAAAAGCTTAATTGAAAAATAATTTGCTCTACTGTTCCTGTTTTCAGTTCATCTAATAGAATAACAAACAGTAAATTTAATTAAATGAGGGAAAATACTCTATCTCCGAAGGAAATTGCAATTAGGTTTTATTATTATTTTTTCAGTTATAAGAAATATTGATTATTAACAGTTAATGTCTTGTTCTGTAGCATGATAACTGCTGGCTGGGAGGATTACTGTTACCTTTCTGTCTTGCAGTTAACTTGAAGAAGCGTCTGACAAAAATATTCTTGGATGACTTGGGAAGTATTACATGATTTAGATGTTCAGTGGTTGCCTGTTTTGGAAAAGTGTTGAAGATCCCTTCATCCTCATGTGATAAAAATGAGCCCCAGTTATGAAAAATAAAGCTTAACAGCAGGAGAGAAACTATGCTAATGGCCCACTTGTGATAGTGACATACAAAGGCCACGAGGTTTTTGAAAACAAGAGAGCCAGTCTCTTTCATGGCTATGTGTCCTCTAGCATGAGAAACTAACTGTCGTTTAGATCTCCGACTGCAAAAGGCTGTGAGTCGTTGCCCTGGGGCGCCTTGGATTAAATTCATCTCTGTTCATTTAGCCTACATTTGATTCCACACATCGGAAAATTGCTCCTCGAGTTTCAGTCCTCTGGACTGAAAAAATATGATACAGCTGGATATTTTAAAAAAGATCCACAGAAGTTATTTTTTTGTTGGCATCACTCCCTGAAATTCATGTAGGCATGAGTTAGAAGTTAGGTTTTAATGAGTCTTGTATAAATAAATATTTAACGTTTTCTGTCATAATTGGTCATATTTATAGTAAAGAGCTTTTTTTTCTTTGAAAATAGAAACTACCTGTGTGAAGTCTTTTTTCACGTCCTTAGTTTAGTTCTGCTTGAAATAATAATATTGACAAATAAAGAGGAAGTGGAAAAAAATCTATTTTTTTTCTTACAGAGTGGTATCAATGCTGCTGTGAGAAACACGTACAGCCAGACAGCGCTTGACATCGTCTACCAGTTTACAGCAACACAAGCCAGCAAGGAGATAAAACAGCTGCTGAGGGGTAAGATGGATGGATGCATCGATGGATGGATGCATGCATTGACGGATAGATGGATGGATGGATGGATGGATGGATGGATGGATGGAAGGAAGGATGGATGGATGCATGCATCGATGGATGGATGCATGCATTGACGGATAGATGGATGGATGGATGGATGGATGGATGGATGGATGGATGGATGGATGGATGGATGCATGCATCGATGGATGGATGGATGGATGAATGGATGAATGGATGGATAGCTGGATGGATGGATGGATAGATGGATGGATGGATGG
>JBAMHW010000023.1:7576860-7604586 GCA_037177495.1 Rhadinocentrus ornatus | reverse complement strand
AGATGGATGGATGGATGGATGGATAGATGGATGGATGGATGGATGCATCGATGGATAGATGGATGGATGGATGGATGGATGCATCGATGGATAGATGGATAGATGGATGGATGGATGGATAGATGGATGGATGGATGGATGGATGCATCGATGGATAGATGGATGGATGGATGGATAGATGGATGCATCGATGGATAGATGGATGGATGCATGCATGCATCGATGGATAGATGGATGGATGGATGATAGATGGATGGATGGATGGATGGATAGACGGATGGATGGATGCATGCATCGATGGATAGATGGATGGATGGATGCATCGATGGATAGATGGATGGATGGATGGATGCATCGATGGATAGATGGATGGATGGATGGATGGATAGATGGATGGATGGATGGATGGATGCATCGATGGATAGATGGATGGATGGATGGATGGATGGATAGATGGATGGATGGATGGATGCATCGATGGATAGATGGATGGATGGATGGATGCATGCATCGACGGATAGATGGATGGATGGATGCATGCATCGATGGATAGATATATATATATATAAAACTCAAAATAACTATGTAACTTATTAACATCACAGACGTAAGGAAGATGTAAGTAATATATTATTATTATATTTTATTATATTATATGTAATAAACACATTACTGTTAAACCAAGAGGAAGATAAATGCCCCCTTTCATCCCAGTCACCTGTTTCTCCATATCTATCTCTTTCTTTTCTTTTTTCAATGCATTCAGTAAACCCTGTTCTCTGTTCTCCTACTTCTTCTTCTTTATATTTTTTGACGGTTGGCAAAAACATATTGGTGCATTACTGCCACCATGTGGCGTGGAGTGTGGACCAGAATGTTTCAAGAGCCCAAGTAGTCAAAACAATAGTTTGTCTGCTACATTTACCCATTCACTTTCATCCCCTTGTCATGCTGCTGCGCTCCCCCAGGGGGCCTGCCTCCCAGTTTAAATCACTGTCTTAGCCTGAGTGAACATAAACAACATCTCAGAATTAGTTGATGACGCTGCTATCAAATTTAAGGTAAGCTAATGTTTTTCCAAGAAATGGTAAGTCAGTTTCAACATCTGATATGTTGTTAATGTTCTATTTAAAATAAAATCTACTGTTATCAGCATTTTAAATACCGTCATGGCCAAAATGAAACAAGAAGACTAAAAGCAAAGTTAAAGCACTTATTGTGGTACAGAGCTGATAATTATATCAATCTTCCAATCTCAGTATCATCCAGAAAAGTAAATACTTTCCTTGAATTTTGACTTACCACTTTGCATAAGATAATCACAATATTAAAAATGCACATATTTCTAAGCTGCATGAAGTGATGTTAGAGCATCCCGTTAGGACAAGAATTTAGTTAATAAGAAGCATTTTTACAATATATTTTACAGTATAATGCACCTCTCTTGCAGATGCATCAGCAGCGCTGCAGGTTCGGGCTCTGAAAGATTACTGCAACAACTACGACCTGACCAGCCTCAACATCAAGGCAGGAGACGTCATCACGGTAACGAGCACAACGTCTGTTCTTAAGATATGAAGCCAAACACAAGAGGCCAGTGTATGAGGTTGTTAGTCCTAAGGTTGGGTGATGAAGATAAACATGAGAAAGATGTTAAAAATGAAATTGTTTCATTCATGTTTTGGAGAAAAAGTCAATTCTTTTAAAAGTAAAATGGTTTTACAAAAGGTTTGTGTTGTGCGCTGCCTCTATACCAAAACAAAGTGTGTCATGAGCCACACCTCCCTCCACCTCCTCGCCCACCTCGAACTCACCTCATCTGCCAACAAATGTGCAAAGTGTAAACACACTGAGAAAAACAATATCACCATTTTGTGGAACATGACAAAATAACTTTTATGTCTTTTATGCAACGTTTATGTTGTTACTTAATGTCCAGGGGCCTCATTTATCAAACTGTGCGTAGCAAAGCAAACTACTGGTGATGTTTGCAGCGCAAAAAGAAAATGCTGCGCACTTCTACTTTCAGATTTATAAAAGGGTGCCCACGCACGTCCTTCACCTGTTTCCGTTTATAAATCAGGATCAACTCTAAAGTGGGCGCATGTGAGGGAAAGTCTTCCCATGCCCACATGGTGGCTATAAATTAGAGCTGTGCGATTAATGGAATTTTAATCACAATTATGATCTGGGTTTTCAACGATCATAAAAATGAAATGGTCCGATTATTTTGCTCCTTCGCAGTTTACTCTTGTGCTGTTTTCAGTTGCTAATCGAGCACCACTGGCGTCGCTGCGCTCTGCTGCAGACTCCTCCCACTGCTGCAGACTCCTCCCACAGTCCCAGCTGCTTTGGTTTAATTCAGCTCCAGATGCAAACACCTGTCAAGTTATGGGCTGGACACACGGGAGGCGACGTCACTCCTCTATTAATTTTCTATGGAACTTGCGTGATGAGGCAGAAATCGCTGCCCTCCTCTAGCAAAGCGACAGGCGACTTTCGTGCATGTGAAATGTTGCGCTAGTTCATGTAGAAGTGCACACGGGGCTTACAATGCGACACAAGGAAATAGAAAAATGTTAAATTTTTCTGAGTTGCGACTAAATAATCCACCAGCTCCCAGAGACGGAGAGATAACAAATGTTATAAACAAACAACTTGTTTTCTCGCCAAAGACCAGGTCAGTTACCACAGTGAACAACCCGGGATTTAAGAAGCTCATCATCACTTTGGACAAACAGCATCACTGCCATCTTGTTACTATTTTAATCCTGTGTCTCTCCCTGCCCTGTATGATCAGTGTCATGAGGGTGTTGTGAAGGACCTACCGCTACGGACCTGTGGTCAAGCCGCACCATAGAGCCGAATATGACGCGGATTTCAACATGAAAATGTCTCCAGTCTAATTTTTCCCAGATCACACTGGGCAAATCATAGCTGCTGCTGGTCTGAGACAAACAATAGCTACTGGGACCTGGTGGAAAGAAACTAGTCTGTATTACCACAGACAATGCTTAAAGTCGACTATATTTAGCGTACGCAGGTTTTTGTTCCTACGCCAGCATGATAAATAAGTCCCCAGGAGAAGTGCTAGCTCGAGTCAAAATGTAGCTTTGAAAATAAAAGGCCAGTGTTCTCCTCAATCCTGGTTCTGTCCCTGAGACAATCGTTTTTTAAACATTATGTTGAATCCGGATTGTCTTCAGGTGAGCATTTTGTTCTGTTCTCTGCCATTTCGCTTCAAAAGAATGCCCTGCCATTGCTTGCTGGCTGAAGTCTTTTATATGGAGGGAGGGCGGAGGGCTCCGTGAGGAGAACGGAGGTTGAGATTCACATGACCAGACCTGAACACACAGCTGTGAAACACGGAGCTGGAGACCAACACAGAGACGCTGTGAAATAATTACATTACATCTCTAGTTCTTCACACAGCCATTTTTTAATTCCTTCAATCTAGAAATTAAAAATTTTCCACTCTTCCACATCTTTGTGCTACAACTATATATACAACTAAAGTATGATTAATTAATAAAAGAAAAATGTCAGACTAGTGCCAGTCAGGGCTCCAAAATAACTATTGTCTTCAGGCTGTTCAGTTGTCTTTGGGCAGTTTTATGTTGTTTTACAGTCTCTCACTTTCACTCTCATCATTTGTCCCAAAGATAAAATAGTTTATTTTATTTATTTACATCATATTTATATTATATATTTCATTGGTCTACAGCAACTCATGACCCGCTATTTAGTATTAAATTTCCTCTTTTGTCATTTTTCTCTACCTACTTTATCTTTTATTAACCGGTCTCATTCTTTACACCATCCAACCACGCTAACCCTTTTCATCCTGTTCTTTACTCTCTTAGTTAAAATTTCTTTCCTCGTTTAGCTGCATTTTATTAAGGCAGTAGCTGGAAAACAACAACACATTAGCTAAAGTACGCAAGCAGTCAATAGATGTATAATAAGTTAGCTGATATAAATGATAAATAGCTGAAATGATTTGTTTCATACGGATGGACAGACAGACAGACAGACAGACAGACAGCCTGTTTTAAGTAGGATAGGATACACATATTGTCATGATTGTCATGACATTGTCAAATTGAGATGTGCATAATGCAAGTTGAAATATTTCTTATTGTGTACAAGAATTAAATATTACATCATTTTCAGCTTTTTTCATGACAAAGAATATGCAGAATAATACTTTATCATCCCCCCAACTTAATTGGAAAGATTATCTAGTTTCCTTGCTATGAAATTAAAATACAGTTGAGTTGTAAAATATCAGATATCAGTCAAAAGTCCAATATCGTGCATCCCTAGACAGTGTCACTGACAGGTTACAGTCAGCAGCACGCAGTGATGGAAATCATCCTAGTTTTGCTCCACTGTTGCAGATGAACCCTAAAAACATTGTCCAGTGTCTCCACCAGCTCCATCCCATAATATTCTTGGTAGCAGTTAAAGCAATCTTAAAGTGGTCGGAAGAATGAATGGCTGTTGTGTTTGCTTAAAGTAACCGAGGCAAACATCCTGTTTTTAAGTGCTCGCAGGTAGATTTTAAGAGTTCTTGCTGCCTTTTTGGTGAGATAACTAATGAATATGCAAGAATGAATAGTTTCAGCATCATTCACTGCAAATACGTTTTACAGAAACACATGCTTGCTTGATACATCATTCATGAATATTTATGCAAATTTATTCTGCCTTCGGGTGCTTATTACAGTAGTAATGAATCCAAGCAGGGCCAGTGTTTCCCCCTCAGGGTCTGAAGGAACAATTAGGCTTCACTGCTGACTGTCTTAGGGGATTTAATTCAGTTTGTAAGAAACAGTGCATCCTAATTCACATTTGCCAAACTTAACATTGTTGTTGTAAACATCTTAACTCACCAGGTTTTGGAACAGCACCCGGATGGACGCTGGAAAGGCTGTATCCATGACAACAGAACAGGAAATGATCGAGTGGGCTACTTCCCATCCACTCTGGTTGAGGTCATCAGTAAGCGAACAGGTGTGTTTGCATTCTTCTGTGTGTGTGTGTGTGTTTATAAGAGCTAAAGTGTTTGAGGTATTAAACCTGTTTGAGTTAAACTTAGAAGAACTGGAAGAAAGAGATTGATTATGGAGAGAAGGAATTAGCATTTTTCTAAAACAGCTACACTCAGAATTTTTTTTTTGGAAAACTTTCCTGGATAGAAGCTGGAGTAAAAATCGTATCTGGGAATTTAATTTCCTTTATGTTACATACTGGGAAAAGATAACTGTGATCATGAAAGTGGTGCCAAACAGCCAGCCTTCATCACAGAATCGTTTAATTTGTAGTCCAATCATTGTGTTTTAAGCTATCTTAGGAGCACTTTGAACTGTAGGTACATGTAGGTTAAGTTTTTAGCTTGGCCCGTTGCAAGTGCTGTCAAATACTAACGTAATTCACACATACTGTGACATACTGATAGCATTACTTGTTAAATGTTTTGGGAAACTATAGGTAAAACTAAATATAAAAATGCAATGATGTCTTTGAGGAATATTTCCACCATTCTGATGTGTGAGGTCGATATGAAACTATTTATCAAAGCTAAGGTATATCAGATCATGTATAAAGAATTTATTAAATGATAAATAAATACAAAGAATTACCTAGACCTTATCAGGACTTAAAATTGGTGAAATATAACCTCAGATAAACGGCAACACATGATATGTGACACAATTTGCGTTTCCAATACACCTAGAATTGCGCAAAGCCTAAATATTGCAATAACAAAACAGTAATGTAAACACCTACATTTCGAAAAACATCAAATATTGCTAAAAATCTTTTACACTCTCATGAGGTGGTTTTCCAGACGTGTCTCTATAAAAGTATATTAGAAAAGTGTAATGGAAACTCTTTTTACGCATTTCCACGTCACTGGACTTGACATAAGGGGTCATGTTACCAGTTCATTTCAAATAAAGATGGCGCAATATGAGTAGACGCTGGCGGAGATGGAAAACTTTTTACAAACAGTTAAAGAAAAAATAAAACTGCCATCTTTGATAGCAAACAACGGCAAAATGCTAGAGTTTTACAAAGAAGTAGAAATCTCCTTCTTCCTCTTCAAAGTGGAGATTTTACGAGAATAACAGCTAATGCGCTAAACATCATTCAATGGAAATGCAACTACAGTGTCAAAATGAGTCCACCCTCACTGTTTCAACAGCAATTAAAAGGGTCAGTAACATCCAGGTGCTGCTAATTAAATACACTTGACTAACTGATCATCATCAGTGTAAGAACCTCCATAAAAGCTTAGGTTTTGTCAGTTTCTTCTTAGCCTTTATTTAACCAGGTTAGTCCTGTTGATATCAAAGATCTCTTTTTTAAGGGAGAACTGGCCCAGAGGGCAGCAGCAAAGTTACGTAGTTTACGGCTATGGAGCAGGTGTGTCAACCCACGCCCAGGAAGAAATCATCAGCAATGATCTTAAAGAAGCAATTGTTGCTGCCCACCAGTTTGGGAAGGGTTATAAGTATATTTCCAAACTCTTGGAGTCCATCATTATACATTGTTTGTACATTGTTCACAAGGTAAATACATACAAGAGTGCTGCCAAACTGCACCAGCAATTTAAGCCCAAGATCAGACCGTCCAATGTTTGGAGAAACTGCATCATCTCAGACTCTCCAGGACTCAGTTAGCATGTTAAATGTTAAAGTTCATGACAAGAAAAACACTGAACAATTATGGCTTGTTTGGAAGAGTAGCAGAAGAAAGTTTCTTCACAGCCTCTTCTCCCAGAATCAATTGTGCACTAGACCAATGATTCCCAACCCTGGTCCTCAAGGCACACTATCCTGCAGGTTTTAGATGTCTCCCTGCTATGACACACCTGATTCAAGTTCATGGCTCATCAGCAGACTTGTGCAGAGCTTGTCAGAGAACCATTTAATTTGTTCATTTAATGAACCATTTAATCAGGTGTGTTGCAACAGGGAGACATCTAAGACCTGCAGGACGGTGTGCCTTGAGGATCAGGGTTGGGAATCACTGCACTAGAGTGATTCATGTCCTACGTTGCTGCATTTCATGAACGTTAAGTGGACTTCGAAGTGTCCAGACTACGTAGAACACTCCATAGCCTCGAAGTCTGTAGACCCTGAATTGGGACACAGCCTGAAACTGGGTCATGAAACAGGACAATGATCCCAGACACAGCAGCAGATCTACAATAGAAACATAAAATTATTAAGGTGTTGACATGTTCTAATCCAAGTTTAGGTCTTAGCCTAAATGACATAATCTAAAGAAAACCTCAAAAAACCTAAATGTTTTGAAGGAAGTGGAAATTTTCAGAAACAATGCAACAACCTGATCATCATGTAAAAAAATGATTGTTTCAATTTATCACTGCTAAAGGTGGTTTTACAACTTATTCAACCATTAGTAAATTTAGTTTTTCAGACTCTGCTTCTCCATTTTGGCTCAGTCTTTGATAACGCAACATAACGTGTCTTTTGAGGTTGCATTTACCTAATTTTTAAACCTGAAATGGATCTTATAATATTTCAGTAATTTAAAAAGAGAAAATAAACAAACAGCACTTATAATCTGACAAATTAGGACGTAGAATCATTTATTGATAACACTCTTTTGTTTGTGGACTACAACATGCTACCAGTTAACTTAGCTTTGCTTAGCTTAGCACAACCAGCTAACGTGGCTCTGAGCAAATATACCAAACAGCACTTAAAATGGCACCAATTAAAACATTGATTAATATATTATTGTTGTTATTATTAATATACAAATGCACAGGTGTGGCACAACACCTTCTGTAGTCATTTTCTTCTCTTTTTGAGGCTTTTTAATAAGCTAAACTAATGTAGCTAACCATTAAGTAGCTACTGGCATTAGCTCAATATTCATGTGAGAGTGTTATTTATCATCTAACCCCTGGCATGTGTGGTAATAAGATTTGCTTTGAATGCTCATCATTTAAAGTTATATTGCTTAGTAGGCGTGCTGTCTGGCACCTCGGCCCATTATTTAACTACTCAGTGAGCTCCTAATCTTCTGGGTGACTTTTACTGACCATATTCAGATCCATCCTGTCATTTCAAGTGTTACTGCATAAACTGGCTCAGATGTGTTTAAATGTGTATTAGTGTTAGTTTAGAGGTCCAGTTGTTTGTCCATCTGTCTGTTTCTCTGTAGAATTGTATATGTCTGCTTATGTCAGTCCTTATCGTTGTCTCTCTTATTGTTTGTCAGCTTTTTCACTCACCTCAGTAACACCATTCTTTGTCATGATGTTCTCTGATTAAATTTACATTCTTTATAATTAATTCATGACAATGTAACCCCTCCATGGTCTAAGCTATCTGTCCTTACATGCATCATTGCAGCTGAACACAGCATAATAGTGAACAGCAGCTGGAGCTACAATGTAGAAACAGCTGGAGCAATTCCACTTCCATGCAGAGCCACATCTACTGATCACAACTGAGCATATTCACACACACTTGGGAGCTATAACAGCTGTTCTAGTGATTTATTTTCTTTTACTCAGCCATTTGTCATCAATTTTTAAATGCTTTTTTTTAATCTTACTACATGTAGGGAACCCCAAATCTGATCATTCTTTTTATTAACACGGATTTTACATTTAAAAACTGACATAAATATGAAAACATATAAACTGAATAAAAAGTCAAACAAGATTAAAAATAAAGAAAGAATCACTGCAAATGTAAAAGTAAAATACTGCGTGAAACAATGTGGTACAGTTTTTTGTTTTAATAATTAATGTATCAGAGGGATATTGCTGTAATTTCCACATTATCAACTAAAGGTTGATGCAAAAAAAGCTTATGAACAGCTGGTTTTTTAAATATCCAAGATGGATTTACAAAGCAAAAACAAACAAAAAACAGCCATCAGAGCACACTGGAGAATGGCAAGACTGGTTGGACCTCATAGGCTCAACAAAACTGGACAGCAGAGGATGGAAAACGTTGCCTGGTCTAATTAGTCTCCATTTTAGCTTCACATTTAGATGGTAGGCTCCGAATTTCGTGGAAACATAATAAAACATGGATCCATTCTGACTTGGATCAACGTGGCCTGGTTTAACCACCACAGCCTACCAGAGTATCATTGCTGACCATGTCCATGCCTTCATGACCACAGTGTAGCATCTTCTGATGCTACTTCCAGCAGGATAATGCACCATGTCGAAGCTCAGATCATCTCCACCTGCTTTCTAGAACATGACCATGAGTTCACTGGACTCCAACGGCTTCCACAGTTACCAGATCTCAATCCAGTAGAGCAGCTTTAGGATGTGGTGGAACGGGAGATTCTCATCATGGATGTGCAGCAACTGTGATGCTATTATGTTAATATTGAGCAAAATCGCTGAGGAATGTTGCCAACACCTTGTTGGATCTATGGCACCAACAATTAAGGCAGTTCTAAAGGGAAAAGGGCATCCAACCGCCCACTAGGAAGGTGGACCTGATAAAGTGGCTGATAAGTGTATATATGTAGCTGTTTAACAGAATTCTTTATTGGTCAACCATGCACTTCGCCGAAACCATCTAGGAAGTCAAATTCCAGAAATCCCAAGCGGTTAAAAACTGTTCCGCTCTCTAACTCAAGTTTTTATTCCGGATTTCTTTCTTAACAAAGCACGATAGAAATATCTGAAATGATGATAACATAACTTGCTTGGAGACTGCTACACTTGTTCAGTGATTAATTACACCAAGTCATTGCATTAATCAACAAGCAGCACTCGTGTTCCCATGTGTCAATCTGTAATCGTGGAATTACTATGTAGACATTATGGTTATACAAAAACGTTTTAAAGAATGACAGTAGCTAATAACACACACCATACTGGTTGTAATTGGCCTACCTTTTCTGTAGCACACAATATTACTTAAAGAAAATACATCTTGTGTAGAAAGTAGAAGAAACAGCCCTTATAAGTCTCTCAGACCATCTCTACTTTCACTATGCATCACTTGACCTCTCCGTACTGTACATTTCATCTTACAGTTTCTCATATTTGTCCTCTTCTTCTCACCAACTTTCCACTTTTACATCCATTGCATGATTCCTAACCCCCTTCCCTTTTCTTGGTTTGAGTTGTAACTTCAGTCTTTGTTTTATTTTTCTTCCCCCCTCCTCCTTTTTTCTTACTTGTAATTCTCTGTTTTGTCGTTTGTTTGTTACGTGACGGTGGTCCACTGTTGGCTGGTTGTGTGTGTGTTTCCGTGTGTCGTCACGGTGGGTGTTATCTAGGATTGGCCAGCACAGTCATTTGCACTCAACAGTTTCAAAAGATACCGCTGGTTCCCCCGGCGACGGTTGCCCCTGCCAACGCGGTAGTCAACGGCAACGACACCACGTTCCATCAGATCCATATCCTGCCTCCACCGCCTCCTCCTCCACCACATTCCCATCAGCCACTGCTTCCACTTTTCACTTCCTTTGGCTATAGCAGGTCGCCCGTGACAACTCCACAGGGAGACACACCCACTGCCCCAGGTACACGCCCACTTTTCATTATTATTATTATTATTATTATTATTATTATTATTATTATTATTATTATTATTATTATTATTATTATTATTATTATTAATAAAGCTTTAAAGGACGCTTTCTTCTTGCGTCTGAAAAAAATCTAATTCTAATTGGATAATAAAAATTCTAATTAAAGTTTTTAAATGTTTTCTTAAGAAGGCATCCATTAAAGCTTTATGTTATGAATCATTATTTATGTGATTTTCTATGTTTGTTCATACTGTCTAACTTTTGTTTTTCTGTTTTTGCTGTTGTCATCTTCATTATTGAAAGCCAAAGCCAGCTTTTCAATTGAAGTCTAGTATATATTTCCAGGTCACTACACTTCATATATTTTGCTGTTGCATATATAAATGCAAATGAAGCTTAAATGAAATATAATTGAGCCCTTTAACTGCCATTATTGAAAATATATCGAAGTAAATTGATAAATAAATGAATCACTGAATAAATTTACATGCTAATAATTAGCAAATAATTGATGTATAAAATGTGGAATTAACATATTTCTGCTTTCATTTCAGTTGTAAATACTTTTTTAAATGTATTGTGACCTCATGGATCAGCTTCTCATCTATTGGTCGATCATGTGGTTGTTTAGATTCTGTTTTGTAAAATGTTGCGAGAAATTTTCAGCTATGATGCAAAATGCTTAGTTTTTAAAGAACTTGTGACAACTTGTGGTATTCCAGTCACTAAATAATCTGTTGAAGTATAAATAAAAATGGATGTTTGTTATATCGTTAGACCAGAAAGATATACCACATGGCTAACTGCTTTTAGCATTTCCATTGGTATAGCTCCGTCTTCTGGATCAAGCAACAGATAGCTTAGCTCCCTGAAAACAGACCAAATTGCCTGCGTAACCAATGCAGAAGCTGGACCAAACTGTCTGTCCGCGTATCCGTCTTCTGCGTCGAGCATAAGTGGACCTTAAGTAAAAATAAAATATAAAAGAAATTATTATTTGTACACATAGATTAAAAGTACAGTGTCGCTTATCTGGTGGTGTAAACAAGCCAAGACGACCGTGGATGATTCAGCTTGCCAGCCTACATTAAAATGGAGGACCATCTCTACTCTTTGCCCGCGAGACGGAGGAAAAAATAGCCAAGAGAAGAAAAAGAAATAATAACTGGGAGAAAATAGGAGTGTACATGGGTGGAGTTTTTACCAGATGGAGGCAGCTGAAAACCAACCCAATAAATGAACTGAATAATGACAAAGAAACATATCTATTAATACCAAGCTGAGTTAATTTAGCTAAAAATAAATAATTAAAAATAAAGACAAAACTTTTTTTAACTGAAGTAGCATTTATTGGATTAGAAATATCTGTATTTTTCTATTTATTTTATGTAAATATAAAAAATTATATACACAATATAAATATTTTAATTTATATCTATTTTCAATTATGGCAGTTTCAGTCCTCCGTATCATATTTGGGATTCTTATGTTTGTAAATCAAAGTCGGAGAAGAGAAACAAGTTAAGTTAACATTGTTGCTCAAATCCGTTCATTTTGGGAGTAAAGCTTCCACCATCTCAGGGAAACCACTGCAATCATGGCCATTTATAGAGATTACAGAACAGTTACATCAGCATCTTTCACCATTTAAACCACGCATCATAAAATAAATACTAAATAAAAACTTTATTTTACCCCATTAACACTTGCCACACGTTTCAACAACTGTTGCATATTTTATTTCGGGTCATGAAAGGCTGATGCATCTGTTGTTTCTGCTTGTAAAACAGCTTTGTTCGAAAGGAAAAACATGTAAGCAGTTAATGAATTAAAACTGCAGCATTGGATGTTGTGCTAAAGTTTACAGGAATTAGCTGTAATTCGTCTGAGAATTTCTACATATAATCAAAATTGAGGAGTAATATTCACCATTTTAACTCACCTGAGTTGTTTGGGAGTCATTTGATTGTTCAGGGTTCCTTTTTTTATGTACTTATTTATTTATTTTTAGGTTTATTTTCCCCTTCCTTCCTTGCTGTTTGTCGTTTTTGCCCCTTTTCCATGTATATCCCTTTAAACAGACACAGCTCATACTACAGCTCTACCCTCACCAAAGTTTCTCTGAATTGTTCTCGTCCTGTTTGTTCTCCTCACGTCTGACTAGTTCAGCATCACTACCAGCGCTGTCCTTATATCCATAATGTTTGTGTTTGCATGAGTTTGTATGCAAAATGTTAAGGGACTTTAGTGAAAAGGAAGAGGAGAGAGATGGAAACTGGCTGAGCTAAACCACAATTAATATCATCTGAAACGACATCAGGGAAGTTTGGGTTATCACGCTGAGAGAAAAACATGACTACAAACATTAGTTTAGTTAAAAATGTTTTTTCTCACATGAACAAAGAGGTGAGATTTTCTGTCATTGCAGCAGGACTTTATTTTTGGAATAATGCTAATTTATTCTTGACAGTAACTTATGTTCTTAAATTCATTAGTGCAAAGTTTTTGTGTAGTTTTTTAAAATGTGCTAAAATCACACATTACGTGCAGAAATTAGCAGGGTAACAAATGTGAAGGTGTTGCATTGTTAGAAAATGCCACAGGTAAGTTGAATCATCTGTGAATCGGCGCCTGCTCTGGAAACTATTTTGTTACCTCCAGGAAATTAACCCTATTAGACTAATTTTATGACACATTATTAGTCCTGAAATGGGAAACGCAGCACCTTCTTGTGCTATGTTCTCTAAGCTTTGACAATCTTGGGTAAAACTGCTACTTCATAAGCATTTTCAGTAGAATGAGACGCTGTTTGGTCTCTTGTCTGAAGTTACTGATGGAGGGATGCAAAATGGCCATGAGGAGGAGCTGTGTTGTTCATGAAAGCAAAGTTTTTTATGTGTGTGTTACTATGGATCACTGTTGGTCACAAATATAAACCATTAATAAGCTCTTTTTTAAGAAGGTTATAATGGTTTATAACACTCTCCAAATGCACTACAGCAGCCCCATTCTGAAAAGCCCAACATATATAATCACACACTTATGGATGCATTATATATGTATGTGTATGTACATTATGACATATTTGTGTATATACACAGGTATTTTATTTATGTACTATGAGTATATAAATGTTTTCATATATCTTGATTGATATATATATATTTTTTCTCTGTGTGTGGGTGTGTATGAGAGTGTGTGACAGTGGAAATATGGGATGTATGTTTTTAGACTTTCTAAACCTTTCGTCATCAGCCTTTACTCTCTCGCTAAGGGCCCCTCTCTTCGGGAAATTAGCTTGAAATAATTTAATTTACCCAACATTCTGTAAAAAATATCCAACTTATTTCACATAAATTTCCAGGTTCAGAGAAGCTACTTTACCCCTACGTTAGGCTTCAAATGTACAACCTATCAAGTGAAAGGTGAGATCATCCAGAGTGAAAACAGTCAGAATTTATTTACTTAAATCTGGAGAAATGTCAACATTATTTATGACTTTTTAACTGGTTTCTGGCTAAAATGCAATGGAAACATTTGCATTCTGTGACATTTATTACAGAATTTTGTAAATATGCTGATCAACACTTCCAGTACGGAAGTCGTGCATTTACGAGGAACAAGACGGATGTTATTTAAGACTTCAGTGGAAAACTTGCATAAAAAAGTAAAATAAACCAAATCAAACACTCTCTCATAAAGTTGACATAAAACTTTTAATTCTCAGAAAGAGAAAAATATCTGAAAAATTTAAAAAAAATGTAAAATGAAAGAAAATGAAATATTCTAATAAAGTTGTAATTTGCATAAAAAATGTAATTTTAAAAATGCTATATAAAAATGTAAAAAAAAAAAAAAAGAGTAAAAATACGAATTTCCACTAAAACGTTGTTGCTTTGCAGAAGAAAAATCTTTCAGGATTAAAAAAATCTTAAAAAAATGTAAATTATTTCCCAGTATTGAGCTGTCATTTTGTAATAAAAGTAATTTCTCTGGGGGAAAAAAAGAGAATATTACAAGAAAAACTTTTTAAATGTAAAATATACTCTCATTTTAAAGTTTAAGATTTGACGGAAAAAATCTGACAAATTAAAAACCTCTAATAATCTTTTACAATAAAGCTGTAGATTTGTTGAAAAATGTCAATTTCAGAATCAAGAAGAAAACATTAACATTTTAACGTATAGTAAAAAAAATCCAATATTTTATGACTATAAAGTTGTAGATTTGTTTAAAAAAATATCTGAATCAAGGCATTAACAGTTTTGGGAAATCCTTCATGCAGCGTGTAATGTGATGGCGTCAGACGGCATTAAACCAAAGTTTTAGTTTCCTAATGAATCACTTTTTAGAGTTAAAAGCAAGAAATAAACATCAAAATCTTTAGTTTCTGTTGCACACTACTTTAGTTTTTCTCTTTAAATTGTCTTTCTTTCCTTCCCTCCTAGACACCTGAAACATCATCTGGTAAATTACATTGTCTTGGAGGCAAAATTATTGATTAGTTTATTGTCTAAAATCCATTTATTATCAGATTACTGGACATTTGTGATTAAAGATTTTCTACATCTTTAAGTGTAACCTTCTACATTATTACTTTATTTTTCACTGAGGTTTATTAACATGTATAACTAGTAGATGTTCAACCCTATTGTTAAAGCTGCACTACTGGGTTTTTAAATGAAATAAGGAAAAATTGCCAGTCGTGTCTTATAAGTAGTGAACTTGTTCATATTTTACAGCCGTTGATGTTACAAAAGTGAATGTAAATAAGCAACTAGTTTGTGAAAGAGGCAGAACATTTAGCTGCTGAGCAGCCAAAAGTAGAAAAAGAGAATAGATATTGAACATATATGATTGAAAAACAACTCTAATATCAGGCTAATGTTGAAATATCGATGAACTTGCAACTTTCTGCCAGCAGAGTTGTGCTCTGCGGCCCGCCCGAGCCCAGAAAAATAAACAGCAACCAATGTTGCTGCTTTAAATGCAAAGTTCTCATTGCCAGTCTTGCTCTTTCTAAGGCCACTTTAGGGGTCGGTTAGCGGTTAACAGTGGTGTTCTGTGTTGAAGGTTGTCGAGGCTCAGAGGCAAGTCCTCACAGTTCTCCCACCCCATCCAGCGGGCCCCATGGAGGCTCCAACGAAGAGATCTGGGTTCTGCGCAAGCCGGTGGCAGGTAACTAAGCCGCGCTGCGCTGAGCCCTCAACCTCTTACTCCCTAAAGTCTGACCAGGGGCCAAAAAGTATCTGACATCCGTCTGCAAATGTCCCCGAGAGCAGAATCCACCCATCGGTGTGTTTGAGCCATGTGATGATGGTGCTGGAAGGCTTTCAGATACTCTTTGACCTGCTCTTGACAGTTTTCCCATGTCCTGCTTCTCCCTCCATCTGAAGCTGAACTCAGTGGCTGCAGGCATTTGCATCGGTCTACAGTCTGTGTGCGACTGGTTGTGTTGGGGTGCTTTCATGTGGGAGAGAAGAAAATCAAAAAGAGTGAGAGGTTGTGTGTGTGGCGGGTGTGAGAGGAAGACAGTTGTCTTTATTCCTCTTTTGTGTTTGTCACTCAGTCGTCCGTCGGCCTGTTTGTCCGTCCTGTCCATCCAACCACATGCTGCCCAGTGCATTTCAATGGAGAGTCACATCTCTTACTTTTTACCTCTGGATGTCAGCTAAACTAGTGTGTATGTGTGTATGCGTTTATCTGTATGCTGCGTGTGTGTTCGTATGGATAACATCTGTACATGTTGTTTGGGTGGTTGCGTGTATGTTTGCATGTGTGTGTGTGTTGCAGGTGGAGATCGCAGCAGCGTTGGGAGTTCTGGAAGTGTGACCAGTGTGAGGTCTTCAGGAAGCGGTCAGAGTGCAGGCAGTGCTGCACACATCCTGCATGCACAGGCCGAGGGTGTTAAGGTACCAAACACACACACACACCTTTCTGTTTACTCCAGTCACCTTTCCATGGCCTCGAACTAAAATTTTGGTATTAGAAGATTTTTCTTACTAAAAAAGTAAGTCACATTATATATTACCTATGTTAGTTTATATACAACTTAAACAATGAACAACCACAGTTTTTAAAAAGTTCAGACATGTAAAATATTTATAAAAAACCAAATGCAATGATTTCCCAGTAGAAAATAAACAAGATTTCCGGTGTTAAAACTGAGAATCTTTACCATTTCATGCAAAATATTTGCTCATTTTGAATCTGATAGCAGCAACACATCTGTAAAAAGCTGGAAAAGTAACTGGCACAAATAAAAAACAACTGAATGAGCATGTGTATTACAAAATAAGCATAAAACTGTAAAAATAGTCTACAGTGAAACAAAGCCTTGCTTGTGAAGCGTGGACTTCCTCTGGATAAATGGATTTCCATGCTGTACTGTTCAATTTTAGGCACTTGCTTTTGGGCCTTTTAGTTTGTGCTCTTTGTTTACACACAGACAAAAACAAATCTGTAAAATCTGTAAATTCTTAATTAACTTAAATTCAGAGATTTTTAACAAATTCATAATTTATTGCTACCAATCTGAAAAAAGCATGAAGAGGTGACAAAAACAAGAGTTAATTGAATATACAAATAACAGCATCCTGAAAGATTGACCAATCAGAAGGTTATTTGGTGACTGGTGAGGGTGACATGATTGGGTATAAAAGGGGCTCCACTTTCATTCCAATCAAGGATGCAATGTGGCTCATCATTTTGTGTCAAACATGGTCAGAGAATTGTCAACAAAAAATTGAAGTAAGGCAATAAACTTTGGTCTTACAACAACTACGGAGCATAATAATATGGAGATATTTGTTATGTGGGGAAATCTCATTGAGTAAAGGCCAAAGACAAAGAACACTGACATCATAAAATGAGCTGGTGAATAGTTTCTATTCTGAGTTCCCAAATTATTAAAAAGTGAAATTAATGGGACACTGATGTAACATAATAATAAATATGACTATCACAAGCAGGCTGTCAGTGAGTTCATAGTTCAAAAAGTTTATCTTGCATGCCAACATTTTAAGATGTTGCATGGCTTTTCATGTAAATGCATGGAAGCATTTATAAATATCTGTGTATTTCCAGCTTTTAGCCACGGTATTGTCACAGTCTGCCAAAGCCAAGGAGCATCTAATGGAGCAGTCAAAGTCTGTGGACCAGCCTGCAGGTAACTAACCCTGTGGACCTACCCGCAGTCATTCCAGTTACTCTTTCTCAGTGTTTTACACATGACCACAATCAGTAAGCATACTGTACTTTACAATGTTGTGAAGCTTCTGAGAAAAAAGGAAGAAAACAAAGATAAAACCAAGTATTAGAGGAGTTTAAGTAGAAAACCAGGAGACATAATCCACTGGTCTTTTTCAATTATGTCATCAAACCACTTGTACACACACAGATCTTGGCTTGTTCAACAGACAGATGGTCAAGGCAGGGGATGTAGGAGGAAGTGTAGAAGGCTGTGATTGGTTGAGAGGTTTTTTGTATCTTTGAAAGCAAGAATTTAATTTGTTGATGCCAATCCATGAAAGAGACTGGCCAGAAATCAGTTGGAGGAGGATGGCTGAGGTCAGATAGTGAGCTGAGTAGATAAAAGATACGTTGACCGCTCCTAACTGGTCAGTGACATTTTTCCCAACAGGCTCTGCTTGCTCTTCTCGGACATCAAGCCAATCAGGCTGTCCACTCCATGAAGCGCCGCCTTACGATGCCATGGCAACCAGGAAGGGGGAGGGTCCAATCGAAGGGAAGGTAGGACAATCCTGAATCCCCAGAGATTCAGTGTTCTGTATTAGCACACGGGAGTCGGCACCGTCAGCTCCTAACTCCACCGCGATGAGATCGCAGCTCCTCAACCACACTTAACACTCACTCACACAAACACACTCCAACATGTCCCAGCGGTTTTTATCACAACTGGCTTCGTCCGTGCTGCGAGTGTTCGGATGCAGCCATGACACGGTGAGTCTGGGAGTGGATTGTGTGGAAATCTAGGAACAGGGAATTTTGTGTATGCTTGTGAGAGAGAATCCTGTCCTTCAGTTACCTGCTTTTCATCATTATCGACTCCTTTTAGTTGCAGCTTCTCTTCCTCCATTGCAGTATTTTACTTTTATTTGCCAGGATAAATCTTTATCCTCCAGTTTGTGCACCACAGGCAACATAACTCCAGTTAAGATATTGTTTTGTGTATGTGTGTGTCTGGTGGCAGGTGCACAGGATTGTGCACGGTGTGGGTGGACTATCTCAGCACAAGAAGTGTGAAATCGGAGCTCACATCGTCCACAGCATGTGTGTGGTTGTGCGTGGACTTAAATTCACGTTTTATTGTATTTTATTAAAATATATTGTTTCAAGCAAATAAACCAGTGAACATATTAAATGGCAGGTGGTCGCGGTGAATGTGTGCATCACTTGCCTGCAGTATGTGTGTGCTGCTATGTAAGCCACGTTCCAATGACCATCTGTTAGCTACAGTAGAGTCCTCATTCCTTATTGCCCAGCCTCCTGATGCTTCCCATCCACAGGGTAACATGGTGAAAAGATGAGAGGGAACACCAGTAATTTCTGAGGGACAGTGTGGAGCAGAAGGGTCTCAGGAAAAGACAAAGTCAGGAGGAAAATAAAATAGACAAAGACTAATGAGAATCAAAAGGGACAAGAGTTACTGCTAACCTAGCATTGGATCCTTGTTTACAAAAGAGTTAATAGATTTAGCTTAGACTTGCTTCTGGTCAGCTCTGTTTCAGTTGACGGCAGCAATGTGACAATGTGATTTAGTCAGAAAAGGCCATAGACCAAAAAGTAAAGCCACTTTTTTCAGACAAGATCACAGAGATGGTCAAGGAGACTGAAGCCAGGCATAACATCTATTATTCTGTTAACTAAACAGTGAGTTGATGAGGAAAGATAAACAACAATACCTCCCTGCTGCTATGAATTTGATAGGAACTCCAAAAAAGGCAGAAAACATGATCTTCCTTAAACTTTAATGAACAAAACAGCCGTACCTAATTTCACGCCCTAAGTAGATAATCAAATGATATTTAGTTGTATAGTGATAAGAGCTTTTTCACATTGAAGTTCAGCACAGACTTGGAGTGCCCTAAACTGCAATATTAGAAAGAAAATCGCTTTCATTGCACCATGACTAAACAGATAAGAAAATTATTTAGAAGTAAGTAGATGCTGTCAATACAGTGAAAAGCTATCAAAACACTGTTAAATTCCCACCTGCTGCAATTTCCTCTACCATCAGTCATTAGCACTTAGAGCCGGACATTACACTAAATTAGCGTGTATGTTTTAGCTCTTTTACAGATGATGTTTACTACTACACAGAAATCTTTTGTTATAGGGGAATACTTAAATTAGTGGTTTACCAAATTACTTTATAAAAACCAAGAGAAAAAATGTGGTGGTCAAAATTAAAAGCAGTTAATTTCCTAATCAACCAGCTACATAACAGAGAGACTGTGAAGTCCGAGAATGCTAGCTAAGAAGAATAGCAATTGCACAATATCAAACATATATTAAACTTATAATATGAACTACTTCTATGATTCAGATGGGAATTTGTTCAATTTTGATGTACACGGAAAATAAAACATGTTACCCAGAGTTTTAAAGCCTCGAAATATTGTATTGTGTTGATGTGAGTGACATTAATTGGCATATTTAGCTTAGATTTGCATATGAAAAACTAGAACATTGTTTTTGTGAAATGTATAGAAACCACTCTTTCTGTATTTGGATCTTTTCTTGATTTGTAGTCCTCCTATGTGACACAAATGTTTGAATTATACTTCAGCAGAATTCTACCTAAATATAGTCAAGCACCTTGCTAGCAACCCACATGAAATGTTAGCTTAAATCACTTTTATCACAGTTATCCATGACCATTAGTGGATGAAAAAGGCTACTTGCTAACAACCAAAGAGCTATCTCTTTGTAATTGTTGCAACTTAAACTTAAAAACAACTTCAGCTTGTTGCAGCCTGTGCTAACAATAGGAGTAAAGCTAATGCACCGAAGTATTCATGATGTGCATCGCTTGCTAGTTCCATTAAACAAATATTTCACATTGAATCAAACATTTAAAAAAATACAAAATACTTTCACACTTTTAAGCATTTTTTTTGTACTTTTTTAAAAACAATCTTTCTGTAGACTTTCAAACATAGTTGAATCAGAGAGAATCAAATGCAGATTAGCTTTCCTGTTGCTAGTCTGTAGCACTAGCGCAGCATTTGACAGACTCAGGCCAGGTCTTTCTCCCTCCAAACCTTGGCCTGGGTTTTCACTTCAGGGCCAAAAGGGGCAAACCAGGGCTAATTCAATTACATTAAAGATAGATAGCCAACCAGGTTACAATACCAGGGAATTATTATAATTATCCATAAATGCACAATGATCAGTACTTTTCCTATTTGTAAAAATGTAGTGATATTATGACTGAGATGGTTGACAGTTTTTTTTTATAATAACTAAACTGTAAGTCCTGTTTGGTCCTATTGGCCCTGTTGATGAAAATTGGCTGTTGAAGGAGCAAACATGGTGCCAGTGACCGCATGCCCCCTGTTTTCTCTCCTGTAGAGCTCAGAGGCCGTTGTCCAATGGCTGAGCGACTTTCAGCTGCAGGTCTACGCTCCAAACTTCCTGGGTGCTGGGTATGACTTGCCCACCATTAGCCGAATGACCCCGGAGGTAAGGCAACTGAACCCTGATCCCAGAACCCCAGAGAGTTTACACCCTCGTCCAAGGACAACAATGGAAACAAGTCTGCATGACTTCGATTTGTTCTGTCCTTGGTGCTTTCAAGATGCATGTCCATCATATCCCTTGAAAAAAGAAAAACCTTGTGAACTCAGTTAAACCACATAAGCAGTGACCTCAGCTGTCCTTTCCCTGCCTCCTGTCACACCTGTCCTGGTTTAACTTTTGTCCTTTTACCCTCAAACTGGTGATGTCCTCTGTTTCTGATCCCAGAAATGTTATGTCACTACTGGAATGGGCATGAAATCCAAACAATAAAATGTATTTGTTGTTAATGTTTGATACACTGACTGCATAAGAAACTATTGAATTTTTCATTCAAAATGAATATGGAAGTAAATATAAATGCTTACATTGTCGTCTTTTAATGCCCCCTTTCTAAGTTAAAAAATTACCTGCTTCACAGAGGTTAGTTTAAATGGTAAATAAATGGTCCGTACTTATAAAGCGCTTTATATTATACATCACATTCACCCATTTATACGCACTGATGGCAGAAGCTGCCATCCAAGACGCTCACCACAACCCATCATGAGCAATTAAGGGTTCAGTGTCTTGCCCAAGGACACCTCGACATATACTCGACTTGGCAGAGGAACAAACTGGCAACCCTAGGGTTACAAGACGACCGCTCTACCTTGCCGAGCCACGCCGCCCCACTTGATTAAATTACAAGTGCCTAGAAATAGGAAAGGTTTTCAATGAAATATAAAGAATTAAAAAAAGAAGAATGAGAAGGAGAGGAGCTTTACTGTGATAAATAGAATATTACAATGCTTTGAATTTTACATTTTGGCATCAGTTATGTTCCAGTTTATATTTCTATTCATTGGTTGAACCGATTGCACCAAAACAAATCCAGAAAATAATACAGTGGATGAAAAGAAATAGATCCACTGGACTCCCTGACTCTTCCATCACCTGTCCCTTCCTGTTTCTAAGCAACTACATGGATGCTATCTGCTACACACTAACATATAAATAATTTTCAGCATATGAATTATTTATATGTATATACACTACATGCATGCTGAAAGGTGAATCTACGCTGACTTAGTGTTACAAAAAAAGAGAGTATCTCATATGATGGTGTCTTTCACATAATGAGAAATGCAACCAACAGTGTGTGTGTGTGTGTGTGGAAGTTTTGTTGCAGCTATAAATGTTCATGTAGTCTGGAAAGTGTGTTATTGTGTGTTCATAGTTACACAGAAACAAAATTATACTGCTGTTTATTTATTTGTTTATGTAATTAGAGTAAAACAAAGAAACTACACGTGATTTATAAATACATCTTTGTATTAGTTTTCTTATTATAAAAGTGAGAGTAAAATTTAAATGAAATTGTGGCTGAATCTTTTTTTAGGTGCTTCCAATCATTGCAGACATTTTCTTACGTTTCCTTGTTTTTCTTTAAATTTTGAGACATTTGCATCTTCACTCTTTTCTCCTCACTTGGCAGAAGCTTTCATCAGATGTCATGCTGTCGCTTGTGTTGCAAGTTTCACTGTGTGAGAGAGAGAGAGGGAAAGGAAGACAGAGGGGGTTACACTGATGGATTCTTGCAGAGCACTTTGCCTTTTGTGGGAAATAATGTAGCTGCAGTGACTTATAGTGTGTTTGCTTGTGTGGGTAGGATCTGACAGCTATCGGGATAACTAAACCCGGTCACAGAAAGAAGATGACGTCGGAGATCAACAAGCTAAGTGTCACAGAGTGGCTGCCAGATCATAAACCTGTAAGTAAAGTTTAACAAACACACATGCAGTCACCGGCTACTTTATTAGGTCTACCTTGCTAGTACAATGTTGGACCCCTTTATGTCTTCAGAGCTGCCTTAATTCTGCGTGGCATAGATTCAACAAGATGCTGGAAACATTCCTCAGATGATCTGAGCTTTGTGACAATGGTGCATTATCCTGCTGGAGGTAGTCATCAGAAGATGCTACACTGTGGTCACCACAGGAAGTAGTAAGGGAGCCAAGAAAATGTTGCCCACACCATTACACCACCAGCAACCTGATACCAGGCAGGATGGATCCATGTTTTCATGATGTTTCCAGCAGATTCTGAGCCTAGCATCTGAATGTGGAGCTGAAATGGAGACTCACCAGACCAGCAACGTTTCTCCGTCTTCTATTGTCCAGTGTTGGTGAGTCTGTGTAAATTTCAGATGTCTGATGTTTAGAGCCACTTCTCCAGTGTGGGGGACACCCAGTGCCCTGATGACCAGTGGTGCTACTGTTGCCTTCACCTTCCAGGATTTTTCTGTACACTATGCTGGCTACTTTGTTATGGAGTTCCATGTATTCTTTGCCTGCCAGCATCTTGCACCCTGCTGTGAGGTGCTGGATTGTTTCAGGGGCCTCTTTACGCAGCTTGCACCTGGGGTCCTGCCTGGTGTGGTAGATCTGGGCCTCTATTGCCCGGGTACTCAAGGCTTGCTCCTGTGCTGTCATGATTAGCACCTCTGTGCTATCCTTCAGTCCAGCACTCTCTAGCCATTGGTAGGACTTCTTCATATCCACCACTTCGGCTCTGTTGGTGGTACATCCCATGCAGCAGCTGGTCCTACCCCGATGGTTCCTCCATTTTATTCTCCTCCAGGTTCCCTTGCCTGAGGCATTCACTCAGTACTTCATCCCTTGGGGCCATCCGCCTGATGTAATCATGGAGCTTGGTTGTTTTATTTTGGATTGTGGCCCTGATGCTCACTAGTCCGCGGCCTCCCTCTATGCTCTTAGTCCATAGCCTCTGGGCACTATATCTCTGGTGGAACCTGCTGCAACACACCAGATCCAAATGAGTTTGTCGTCAAGTTCTGCACAAGCCTCTTAGTGACCCAGTAGTGAGCAGAAGCTGCCATGCAAGGCGCTCAAGCACAACCCATCAGAAGCAATGTGGGGTTTGGTGTCTTGCCAAGGGACACCTCGACCTGAGCTCGACAGGCCGAGGATCGAACTGGCAACCTACAAGACGACCACTCTACCCACTGAGCCACGCCACTGGAAATGTGATTGAAGTTTGACTCAAGTCCGAGTTCCAGACTCGAGTCCCTATCTCTGGTTTGAACTTCAGCACGTCATCTTCACCATGTCTACATGACTAAATGCATTGAGTTGCTGCCATATGATGATTGGCTGATTAGATATTGGTGTTAACGAGCAGGTGAACAGGTGGACCTAATAAAGTGGCCGTCGAGGACATACACAAAACATGCTTTCTCTGCATGGAGTCTGTTATAATGCCTAAACCATAAACGATATTTGGATTACTTGACTGAATCTTTTACTATTCACTACTATAGTTAAAGTTATGAGCGCTGTTTCAAACTGTTTACATTTTCTGGTGTTCTCACAGAACAACCTAGGAGAGTGGCTGTCAGCTATTGGTCTCAGCCAGTACCACCAGGTGTTGGTGCAGAACGGTTATGAAAACATCGACTTTATCACTGACATCACCTGGGAAGACTTGCAGGAAATAGGGATCACCAAACTGGGTAAGGCGTACACACATGCTGTATCAGCTCATTTGCATATTTGTGATATTTACCTACCATTAAGTACCATAACCATAAAAATTTATGGAATGATTGAATAGTAAAAGAATCTTTTCCAATCCGTCATTGACCTCATTAGAAGTCACAGGATTAAGACAGATAATGATAACAGTACAGAAATAAAACATTTTGTTGTCACAAGCTGCTCATATTCACTCCACTTAAACCATGTATGAGTGAAAAATACTTTATTTATCCCAGAAGTAAATTTCAATATCGTATCTTGTACCCAGTGACATCTTCAGTACATGAACAGATTAATGTGTTCAAGATAACAATAACAGATTAATTAAACTTTTGATTGATTTATGTATATTATAATCTTCATGAAGCTGAACTGCTGCTCCAATCTAACATTGTTTTAGGTCACCAAAAGAAGCTGATGCTGGCAGTGAAGAGACTGGCTGAAATGCAGCGCAGTTTAGATGGGCGGGGCTCCCTCAGAAAGAAGCCCCCGCCCATCACACAGCAGCAGGAAGTCATGTCGATGGATGGCCCGCCACCGGACGGTGAGTGAGCTGGTTAAGCCTAGCTTTTTTTTTTTTTGCATTTCCACTGGGAAAGGTAGCAGAATATCCAATCTCAGACGTTTTACTTTTATTGGACCATTCTGTCCCAACAGCCTGTATCCACCAAGGGGTCGGGCTCGGGACAGGCCGGTTTGGTATGATTTGGTTCATTGAACCCTAATCTCTGTTATGTTTCCACAGCCAACTGGACCCTTACCAGGTACAAAGGGTATTAGCCAAATAGCAAGAGATGTTTACAGTTACCTGTATGCAGGTAACTGGTAAATTTGTACCATCCCAAATCCCAGTGGAAACATCAATGAACTTGTGTGTGATACAGTAGACAAAAATAATCTGACAATTGAATCTTTAAACGTAAAAAAAACGCTGTTATATAACACATATCTCATTATAACTCACCTACTAGGTGATGAGTTATAATGGTTGGCTGTGGAAATGCAACAGAGATCACGGTTTACGAAAGCCAAACTGCACCTTTACATAACAGTCATTTTGCTTTTATCCAAAGTGACTTACAGTGGTTAGACAGATAATATTTGATGATCTTAAATTGCCATATCTAATGAAAACAGTTTGACCTAAAGTTTTGCTTTTCTAGTAGGACTTATTAAGATAACAATATTAATTAAAATCTTTCTTCCTTTCAGAGGTCATGTCTCCAAAGATGAGCACCTTCCAGGACAGTGAGTTGAGCACAGAGCTACAAAGTGCCATGACCCAGTCAGGTCAGGAGGTTAAAGTTCAGCGAATACGCACCCTCAGCAAAGACCACGACGAGGCAATTACAGGAGGAGGAGGAGGTGGGCCGCCCAAGAAGGAGGCAAGGACTATGAGGCAGCAGAGCAGTCAGGGAAGCACCTGCTCCCACAGAGGCAGCGTATCCTCACAAGGCAAACATCGCCACTCCCATTCTCACTCCCAGCCTGCACCTCCTTACACACCCCCTCACACACCTACCAAGACTAGGACTTCATCTTCCTCATCCACCTCCTCTGTTCAGAGCACAGCTTCCCCTCAGACCAAACCCAAGCCATCTCCCCAGTTAGTCCAAGGGGAGGGACCTCAGTCGCCACGTTCAAACCCACCCCAGTCTCCAACCCACCGCGGAGCTCCATGTCAGCTCCCCCAGCAGCAGCCTCAAGTCCAGTTGCAGCACCAGGCGCACCCTCAGCACCACCCACAAGCGCAAGTGATGGAGGTCAGCGAGGGCCAGCAGCCACAGGTCCCTCTCCTCTGTCTGCCACCTGAGGCTGAACTGGCCGAGGCAGACGGAGCAGAACCCTCGGCTCTCCAGAAGAAACGTGCCCACAGCCTCAACCGGTACGCCGTCTCAGATGGGGAGTGTGATGAGCAGGATGGAGGACGGGATGAAGGAGAAAAAGGAAAAGAGGTCACAGGTCAGGCCTCTACAGTTGTGAGACCAGACGGAGGCAAATACGCTACAGTGACCCACCGTGTGAGCCGCAGCCACTCAGTCCGCAACCAGGACAAGACCGCCAACCGCAACCAGACCCAATCCTTGGCCCTGCGTCAGAAGAAAAAAGGTCCACCCCCACCGCCTCCCAAACGCTCCAGCTCTGCTATCTCCAACTCCAACCTGACGGAGGCCAATGCACAGCCGGCAATGCTTACCACCACGGGAGGGATGCTGGACGTGCCTTACCACCAACAGCGGCGGGCCAGCGACCTGGGGATGTCCGTGGAGACGGCTGCCGTAGAGACGAGCAGTGTGGGGAGTGTGAAGAGCATCGCCGCTATGTTAGAGATGTCCTCTATAGGAGGCGGAGCCAAAGGCATGGCGCTGCAGAAGAACTTCCTCCAGGTACAATAATCTCTATTAAATTTCATGCATTCATGTGCTCAATCATTAATAGCGTGTTAAACAGGTGATGCGGTTGCATGTTAACCAGGTTGGAAAAACACGGGATGCCATTGGTCTGGATGGCGAAGTGGTGAACCGACGGCGGACCATCAGCGGCCCCGTTACTGAGCTAGTGGCTGCTGCCAAGTGGGACAAGACAGCAGCACCGGCATTACCTCCATCCTCCGCCCAACCTGAATCCCCCCCTTCCCCAATAAATTCCTCCTCACCCCAACCTCCGTCCTCCCCCCACCCCAGCTCCGGAGGCAGCGGCAGCTCATCAGAGAACTTGCCGTTTGCAGAGGAAGGAAGTCTTACCATCCGTCGACAGGGACGAGGAGATGGAGAAGGACAGGTAACTATCTATATACGTATCTATCTATCTATCTATCTATCTATCTATCTATCTATCTATCTATCTATCTATCTATCTATCTATCTATCTA
>JBAMHW010000023.1:7546733-7561009 GCA_037177495.1 Rhadinocentrus ornatus | reverse complement strand
TTTCTAACATAACGCCAAAATAAACTTCACTGTTAGATTGAATTAACTCACCTATCCAGCAGAAAGCTGCAACCTCCACGTTAGCTTTGAACTCCCTCTCCTCATCAGCTGCCTCGTTAGTGATACAGCAGGTGCTGGATCCAAAAAAATAGGTTCCGGATCCAACGTCGGAGGTGCCGGAACGCGTTCCGGCTAGATCCGGCGCAAATTAAGCCCTGGGTCACATTCATGCCTTACTAATGCATGGGAACAAGATCTTTTGGGATGAGATAGGTTAGTTGTGGCCACACTTGCCCAGTATCAGCAAATAGTTTTCATTTCATACCGTGTGCTTTAAATTAAGGATCTCTTACTAACCATGATGGTGTGATTAATCACGGGAGATGGTAGGATTGCAGAAGACCATCCTTCCAGGGACATACGTCATAGTTTAGGCATAGGACATTGACTAGCAGGGTAGAGTTTTAGCTGGTGAATGACGTAGCTGCTGTCCCATTTCTGTTTCTTGTGTTGTAGATAACTTTCCAGTTAGATGAACCTGTTACTCCCCTGAGAGGGAATAATGTAAAACAAATACGAGACACAGTGTTATTGCTGCCACGTCCAGTGCTGTAACGCAGAGGTCCCCAACCCTGGTCCTCAAAGCCCACTATCCTGCAGGTCTTAGATGTCTCCCTGCTGCAACACACCTGATTCAAATTAATGGCTCATTAGCAGACTTGTGCAGAGCTTGTCAGAGAGCTGTTTAATTTAAATCAGGTGTGTCAAGATGAACTGAATAACATTCAATCAATGGCATTTTTCAAGCATGTTATCAACCTGATGTTTCTTTTCATAGCATTACGGCTTAAAGACCCAAGTAGTCGATCACAGATCACTCGATCTGTAATTCACAGCATACTTGTTCTGCAACTTCCATTTACCACAGAATAAATTGTTTTCTTTCCTCCCTTTTGGCACTATGATGGTTATAAGCAAATAACATTTTTATCACATAGTATTAAAAAGTTATATTCTTTGCTTTACATCTTAGCAATCCTTTTATAACCATTACAAACGTAGTAAGCTCAGTTGCATCATCATTATTATTTATCACAAAATAAAATCATGTTAAATCAAAATTAAATTATCCATGTTACATGCGTGCTATAGCCATAAATTCCAACTCATAACCAATACGAGTTAATTATTTTGTTTCTATGTAGCACCTCAAAACCAAGGATTAATATATTTTCATGTAAAGTCACCAGATGGGTTCCATACTTAACTAGTCACCAGAAACAAAATAATTTTGTCTACCATTATATCTCAGTGTTCATTTGAAGCCTATTGGGACAACTATAAAACATGACCTGATGCTACACGCTACATAAGGCTAAGCTAATATGCAATTGTGATAAACACAAGTGCAAATACATAACAGATGCAATCCAACAATAAATATGTATAAAGAAAATAAAACTCACAATAAGAAAATTCTTGCAGGATAAACAAACTAAAGGACAAGCTGAAATGAAACGGCCACATCCCTGATGGCTACAATTTGTTTCAGTTCCAGTTTGAATCCTGTAGGAAAAGACGTCCTTGGTTGATCTCTCAAATACAAAAAGCTGAAGATGCAACAATTTGGTATTTTTTACGTTTTAGAGACTGAAACACTGAGTGAAACCCGCAGATTTTATCCATGGTCAGACAAACGAGGCCAAATACAGAAGTGTTTTAAACATGAATTTTCTCGGATGTCCAGCAGGGGGCAGCATGGCAAAAAGAGGTCTTAAATGGATGTTAAACTGCACACAATTATACTTCGTTAATGCTGCATAATGGCTTTAAACTGGGGTCCAGTTTAGAGTATAACAGATAAATGAAAAGGATGTGCTTTAGGGAAGGGTGGTCGTGTGAATGGCAAGTGCTAATCAATATTTCTTTAAGGTTTCCAGTTAGATCCCCCCTCATTTGTAATTAGCAGTTAAAATAAAACATAATGGAGAAGATTAAAATGCTAAACTCAAGGAAACAAAACAAAGCAAAACCAAATGGGTGAAAACATTTGCATCTCTTAGGTACAATCTATGGAGCCCAATTGCAATATTTAGGAGCTAAAAATCATATTTTTCCATTGATGTGACTTGTATCTGATCTTTTTTTAGGGCTGTTGGAGCACAGAGGTTATAGTCATATCTGAATTTCAGTAGGAGCTGTTCTGATCTGATATGGGGCCACATGACAGGAGAAGACACTAATGTTTGATTCCATTCAGCTTTATAGTTGAGCTGAGTGTTGTGGTCGTAAGCCTGCAGCAGCGCTACAATAGCTTGCTAGCCATAGCCGCTAAAACACCATTCAGTAGCTGCCTAGCTATTCTTTTTTTGTTCATACAGTCGATAGATTAAAAAAAAGTTTCATGTGCAAATGTTTTGTCTGCTGAGGAATGCAGGTCAAATGCATGACACTTTTAATCATTGTGATCTGCAAAACCAGGTATGGAAACTGAAATGGTAACCACAATGTGGCTGCTAATGGGAACACAACTGTGGAATTGACTTTAACACTGAGATCACAAAACTTAAAAACTTCTTTAAAACTAAGATGAAAATATTACAATCCATATATCAGTTGTAAGAGTTTTGATGGTCAAAGATGCTGCTTAAAGTGGTTACACAATAAACACGTTTAAGTGCACCAGCCTTCTGGTATGCTTTGTATTTAATACCTGATGTGAGCATCTTTGTAATGGTAATGTAGTGGTAACCATCTGCTAATGCAATGACCACATATTAGGCACAGATAACTAAAATCAACCAGGTTTCAATGCCATCAAAACATTGGTAAAACCTGGATTGTGTAGTACAGTAAACTATCTGTGGCATAAAAAGGCAGTCTGCCTCTGAGAGGGTGAAATTTCCATCTGCTTCTACAAGTTTCTTCCCTCATTTTAACCTGGTGGATGACTGCACTTCTAGCTAAACCCCATTTTCAAGGAACATTGCTAAGCTAGGCAGGGCTAAACTAAGCTAATCTAACCAATTGCTGGAGCAAGCTTCTTTCTGTAAAAAAAAAGAAGTGAGGAATCCCATTGCCAGCATGTGAAAATGTTCTTTAAATTTGCAAGATATTATTTGGACTTGTAAATCGATAACCCCCCTAAAAAACAAACTTTACCAATAACATGAACATCTGAGGCTAAATACTGATCAGTAAAACCTCCCCCAAAAAGAAAATGTCTGAGGATACGTTGACGGTGTGCTAGTGTGTGCCGCTAAGCTAGGCGCTCTACCAATGAACCACATCTAATGAATGTTTTCTCACCTCGAATCAAATTTTTGTCATATATCAGCATTGTTTTACAGTGTTTAAGTGGCTGGTGGACGAGTAACATAACACAGAATATGAAAAAAAACAACAAAACACTTTCAAATCAGCTGAGCCGTTCATGTTTTTTTCTTTTTATTTTGTTATTTGATTTTCCATCTGTGGTTATCTGACCAGACACCTTGACAGTGTCTCCTCTGCTCTGCAGTGACTGTATGAGTGTTAGACAGAGAACAAGTGTCACGTGTTGCTCGGCTACTGACTATGAAATATGTGCGAGTGTGTATGCGTTGTGGTGGCTGGACAGTGGTGTGCTTGCAGCGCCTGCATTTTATGGCCATTCTGCCCTCAATAAATAAATCTTCTATTCAAACTTAAAAGCCTCCACTTGTTTGTGAAAATATTTAAATACCTTTGGTCAAATCCAACATTAATTTTTCTTTAATATTAACTGATGGAGGTGTTTGTTTTGGCTGGAAATACCTGCAACACGTCTCGAACAAGCTGGAACGGAGCAACAAAAGGCAGGAAATGCAATTCACACAAGTAGCAAACAAGTAAAAAACATCCACCATCTACAGTGTATAATAGCAAGATTCAGAGAATTAGAGGAAATCTCTGTGCGCAGGGAGCAAGGCCAAAATACCCATGCTTTCCAAAATGTATTTAAATTAAATAGAGCCTTAGGAAATTATCTGTTGTGTTTCTGTACAGGTGTAGCAGTTGATTGCCTGAAGTTTGAAGGGTCGTTACCTCCTGTCTACAGTGTACTTTGGTTTTTCAACTTTACTTTATACTTCTATTTAATATTCTTCTTTTTTCCGTCCCCCTCCGGTCAGATGCAGCCAGATCATGTAAATTCCATAATTCAACATAAATAAATAATTAAAAAAACAAAAACACAGCCATGCTGGACAAGTATAAGAAAAACGTTTATTATGATGCATGAAGTTTAGTTATGCTGGACGGTGTTTGGGGTAATTTAGTTCTCACTTACTGTGGGAACTGACCACCCCCCCACTCCCGACCCAAAATCAGCTTCTATAGCGATTAAGATAAAAATAAGACATGCAAAAGCCTGAAAGTGTACAACAGTTTTATTGATCAATGATCAACTCGAGCTTTCATGATTACATGTATACAAGAAATCACTGAAAATGTGACCAGTGAAGACTCTTCCTCTCTTCCTATTCTCTGCCTTCGTCACCAAAGCTGCAATCCCATCAGAGATGGAGGGGGAAACACCCCCAGTAAAGCCTATTTTAGCCAGAATGTCAATTTAACAAATTTAATAAACTGTCCTTCCAGACATGTTTAGTTATTACTTTTTCATATTTTCAACCCAATATGGGCGCTCATACTTCATTTAGTGAAGCTGGACTTGAAGCTTAGCGGCTCTTTGATGAACTGCTGGCTTCGTGTAAACCTGCAGCTGTGTTCATTACGGTCAGAGAGGAGGAAGGAGGGAGACCAAGGAAAAAAACAAGACACGACATTACAGCCGTTCCTTACTTTTTATCACAATAATGGCACTCACTGAAACAAACTCACCTATACACACATTAACAGGCATGTGCATGCACGCTGACCAGCGTCCTCTCGTCGCCATGCTGGCTGGTGTGGGCACATGACCACGAGTGGCACTACGTTATTTTTACACAACTGTACAACCGTTTCAGTGGCTGTGAATGGAGTCTTATCATGGCACTGATACAAAACTCGTCTTATGCACCAAAATGCACTGGTGATAAGGCCACCGGGGAGTGTGTGACTCACAATCATAGAAATGCAGAGGAGGAAATTGCGTGAAATTACTGAGGCGAACTCAGGTGGAGGCCACTGGAGTGTTTAGCATGTCCACACCTGAGAAAGAAAAAGTAAAAAAGTTCATGTCCCAAACTTTGCAGCTTCATGAGTCCTCTTACGATGGATGGCTCATAGCAAGGGAGATAAGGCATGTATGGATCATTTTAGACAAGTCTTACCTTGACGGTGCTGTCGACAGCTCCAGAGAAGAGACGACCTCTGGAGACGGCCAGCGCGGTAACGCTACCCTGATGTCTCAGCAGGGTCTGAGTACAGATCATGTTGTCCATGCTCCACACCTGCAACACAATCAGATGCATTAGTTAATATTTCAAACACCCAGGGTCACTTAATCAGGTTCAGTTCCTTGTTAAGTTATTAGCCAATCACATGGCAGCAACTCAACACACCTAGTCATGTAGACATGGTGAAGAAGACCTGATGAAGTTCAAACTGAGCATCAGAATGGGAAAGAAAAGGAAACTTTGGCATGGTTGTTGGTCTGAGTATCTCAAAAACTGCTGATCTACTGGGATTTTCACCCACAACCATCTCTAGAGTTTCCAGAGAATGGTGTGAAGAAGAGAAAATATCCAGCGAGCAGCAGTTGTCTGGACCAGAATGTCTTGTTGATGTCAGAGGTCAGAGGAGACTGGGCAGACTGGCTGGAGATGACAGAAAGGACATGGGAAGTAAAGATTTGGTGGAAACATTATGAAAGCATGGGTCCACCCTGCTTTCTATCAGCTCTTCAGGGTGGTGGTGGTGTAATGGCCAGAAATGATGTGATGGAAAAACAAAACAAAAGGACAGACAGAAAAAAAGAGACACTTTTTAAATGTCCTGATGAAACGTGTCTTTCAGGGGAGTCGATCTAAATATTCTTAAAGTTCAGATCTCAGATAACAATGTTGATGTTAATAAAACCTACAACGAATACTGGATCCATTTAAAGCTGTAACCAACTCAGAAATTCCTTCAATGGCAGCATGTTCAGCTGTGTGCGTTTCCATGACGACTGTGACGCTATTGGCTTGTCACCAGAGCAGGAGAAATCCTCCATCTGCTCCTCGCTGGAGCAAGATGCTTCCATCTCCACCAGCCTGAGAGAATCAGCTGGTTGACGTGTTTACCGACACGTGCACTCTGTCCTCTGACGGAAACCTGTGTGTGTGCGCGCATGTCTGTGTGTGTGTGTTCACTGCCGCGGACACAGAGAGCAGGCGCAGCTATGACATGCCGTCATGTAAACCAGATAAACAGCACGAGACTGTTTACTGTTCGATAAAAAGACGAAGTGTAAACGCAATGACCGTAAATGACCATATCGGGTTTATTTTAAACTACGTGCGTGGTGACATCACTTCCTGTTACTGAACATGACACTAGCATTAACTGCCAATATAAGTGCTGCGGTCTTAGCATTAGCTGCTAATGGTAGCGGTAATACGTTGCAAAAGACTTTACAGCTGAATGTAATCCACACTGGTGAGTTAAAAAACTGTAGTGGAACCACAATCAAGGCAGCTCTGAAAGAAAAGGGACCAACCAGCTTACTTTAAAAACTAATCTTTGTTCCTGAAAATGTGAATATTGAAGTTTTTCTGGTATGGAAAACCTTCTTGTGGCCTTTAAAACTAGTAAGTTTAGTCTTCCACTGAATTGGGGATCTTTGAAAATGCTAACTTGGCATAACTCTGTATGGAAGTGGATCAGGGTCAGAATAAAAAACAACAACTTCTCATTCGTCAGCTGACGTTCAGCTTTGTCTTGTCCACCTAACTCAGCGTCCTCTAGACCCGGGTCCTCGGTGGGCCACTCCCTGCAGGTTTTAGATGTTTCTTTGAGAACGTGCAGCAGCAGATCTGCTGGCTTGATCTGATCATAAAGTGTCAAATAAAACATCTTACGGCCATGTGAAGGTTTGGTTTATATCAGAGAACAGATGACGTCCGTCACCATACGTTCCCATTAATAACCCGAAGGGACGCCCTGTTCTCACCCGCAGGGAGCGGTCGTAGGAGGCGCTGAACACTTTGGTCTGGTCCGGGGTAGAAATGACAGCCAGAGCGTAGACCGTTCCCACGTGACCCGTCAGGGTGCGCACCTGCTCTTTAGACTCAATATCCCACACCTGCAGAGGACACACAGACACCAGTATCATCACTTACAGTCAAAGCAGAGGTTGTTAGGTTGGTATAACTCTGTGTTAACGTCAGGTGGACTTAACTAAGTGATTTAAGAAAACCAAACATTGAAATAAGTAGAAAACATTTATGTTTTTTTATTTCTATAATCCATCTCAAAAACAAAAGTATGCCTCCTGATAAAGAGCAAGGTGAAGTCAAGCGCTAGTTCTACAAAACAGGATCTCTTACATGGATGAGGTTCTCGTAGGTGCCGCAGACGATGTGGTGGTTGGTGACAGCAATGGAGTAGACGCTGCCTCCGCTGGTCTGCAGGACGTGGACACACTCCAGAGAGCGGATGTCCCAAATCTGAGAGACGGGGAGACAAAGTCAGGAGGATCCTATCAGTGTGGAAATAATCAAGCTACTGGAGACTGTTGGTATGAATCTCCATGGCAACAAAGAGTGACGCAATCTTGGTTGAAGAAGCTAGTCTGATAAGCCAATCACAGCACAGCTCTGACACCAGGACACAAAATAAAAACTTCATAAATAATTTAAACAGCTAAACGCTGCTCCAAAGCTAATGTGATGAGAAGATGAGAGATGATGCTGCCTACAGGGGAAACCTGTCAGCACCGTGGACCACCAGGTGTCATCCTATCAGCCAGAACACAGTGCTGCCATGCTTATGTCAGAGACGACGCGGTAAACATGAAAACACACATTACTGCAACATGATCCCTCATTTTCACCAGCCTTGTTTGGTGATGAGCAGGTTGTCTGAGAACGAATCTTTACCTGATCATAAAATTAAGTGAGTACGGACTCAGATGAACAACGTGACGTACCACACAGTGTCATTATTCATCCAACAAACATTCACCTAAAAAACAAAAGTTCTAGTCCAGACTAACTGCTTCAATAGAAGCCAAACACAGGGGGGGAACAGACTAGTTTCTTTCCACCAGGTCCCAGTAGCTCTTGTTTGTCTCAGACCAGCAGCAGCTATGTTCTGCCAGGTGTGTTTTGGAATAAATTAGACTGGAGACATTTTGTTTCAACGTTGAAATCTGCGTCATATTCGGCTTCATGGTGCGGCTTCACCACAGGTCCATAGCGGTGGCAAAACATTGGACTGTAGCCACGTCCTTCACAACACCCTCATGACCCTCATCATACAGGACAGGAAGAGACACGATTAAAAAAGTAACAAGATGGTAGTGATGCTGTTTGTCCAAAGTGATGATGAGCTTCTTAAATCCAGGTTGTTCACTGTGTCTTTGGCGAGAAAACAAGTTATGTTTGTTTATAACGTTTGTTATCTCTCCGTCTCAGGGAGCTGGTGGATTATTTAGTCACGACTCGCAAAAATTAAACTTTTTTCTATTTCCTTGTGTCGCATCGTAAGCCCCCGTGTGCACGTCTACGTGAACGAGCGCAACATTTCACATGCACGAATGTCGCCTGTCGCTTGGCTGGAGGAGGGCAGCGATTTCTGCCTCATCGTGCAAGTTCCATAGAAAATTAATAGAGAAGGAGCGACGTCTCCTCCCGTGTTTGCATCTCGAGTTGAATTAAACCAAAGTAGCTGGGACTGTGGGAGGAGTCTGCAGCAGAGCGCAGCAATGCCAGTTTAGTTTCATTTCAATAAAGTTTTCTGCGCTTTGGAGCCGCTCTGTGTCAACATCATACCAAAATATAAAAAAAAAATATATAGTTTTCTCTGAATATTGCTGACAATTCTCAGAGAAATTTCTGAGTGAAACATTTTCCAGTAAAGTACTGGTTGGAGACCGACCACTTCGTCCACAGACTCCAGAAGACGGAGTCGTCTAATTCATCTGCTTTTCCTTATTCTTCACTCTTCCAGACGGCCTCCATTCCCAAACCGGTCCTCCATTCTGTTTACATCTTCACCTCCTCGTGTCCCTGAGGTGGTCATTAGTGACCAACTGCAGGAAACAGCAGGACTCACCACAACTTTAAATTCCACTCAAATCTGTCACTGGAACATACATCTGAGCTTCTGCCAAGCCTGCATTTCCAGATCGAACGTCAAAGAAAATTATTTCTAAGAACAGGATTTCTACTTACTTTTGGTTTTCAAACGTAAAAATATCAGTGTTGGTTTGGGATCATGAATGTTTCTTTATAAAAAGAAACTGGATTCAACTAAAAGTCAGGTCTCTCATGCTGACTGGAGGCGAGCTGAACAAGAACAAGTACCGACTGACCGCTATTAAAACCCGTGTAGAGTAAACAAAGGCCTGGGTACCACAGCATATAGTCCAACATGCTCCAGAAAACTGCTTTTTATATAAACCATCCACATGTCCAGTACTGAGTTCAAACTGGCTGAACTGGATCTACATCTAGTTGTTAGTTTAACATAATGAGTGAATAACATTGTTTACCAGGTTGTTATCACTCTCTTCTGTAAAAATAAGTTGAAAGAAAGCTACGTAACAACGTCTGTGCAGCTTTGTTTATCACAGCTAAAGGTTCTGTTTTCTAATGACCATGACACTGCCCGACTGAAAACATCTGCTATCTCTATATGCAGGTTCACGGTATAGTCACATTTATTTTAAACTCGTTTAGCCACAATGTACGGAAATCCAGAATAAATTTTTTTCTTTTTTTTACGCATTATCTCAAGATCGCCTAGTAGTAGTTGGGATAAATTGTAATGTACATGCATGCCTTGATGTACTTTTATAGGTTCTGGCCACATGCAACGATTACCAATTAATCGTTAATTAATTAATTAATGAACCAGATATAGTTCGTACACATTAAATAAATAATTATTATATTACATTTTATATAAAGTGCCGATTACGAGGGATCTTTACGATGGGTTAATGTAGAGTTTACTTATTATTGTAACATTGTAAAATTAACTATTCGCGGCATCCCTACTGGTCTGTGTCCAGTGTGTGGTGCTGTGAGCTTTATGCTAATGGAGAACAAACATGAGAAGACGACAACAACCTTCAAGAAAGTGAACAAAAATTCGGTCTAGTTCAACATCAACCAGGTAAAGTTGGCATATCATCAGCCTACTACGACTATAGGAACATTGAGAGAGAAACATCCAACAGAAGGTCCATCCACAGGTCAGCAGTCAGAAACCAGTTTTGTCACCAGATGAAGTTTGATGTCAGACCTGAAGCATAAATAGTCGACCTCATCTCAAACTTGATAGCTAAAGACATGTTTCCCATCTGTTTTGTTGAAGGTCTTCTAAGTTTGATGGAATTAGTTGAGCCCGAGTTTACAGTCCCGTAAAAAAGCAAAACAAACCATAACGGTGCTGTAGGTGAGCTGAATGCTCAGAGTTGAAAAGCTCTCATCGCAGATTCATGGACAGATCATGAGTTCCAGGTTTCTTCAGAATTTGTTGACAGAATAAATTCTGACAAAGCAACCTAGTTTATTCTGTAAATATCAGCAATATCTCCAAGTTATTAATAGATATGTTCTCATGGTATTTGTTGTACCACCGGTGTTGGCTGGTGTTCTTGTGGTGCACATATCTACAGTTGATTTGTGATTTTCCAGTTTTATATGACATAATTGTAGATGCTCACTAATGGGCTGTTCTGGGGACATTTATTTTTCTGAACTAATGCAACGACATCACCAATTACCTGGTGATGACGTCACCTACTCTGGGGTGCCCTGGATGACGAGAGAACTGGAATGCACAAAGAGCTTACAGCAAGGTCGGATGTAACCCATAATTATGTGATGTGATGTAACAGGAAAATCCACAGAGCTGTTCTGCAGACCAAACCCTGACAGAGAGACAAACAGCGGAAAACCTCAATGTTCACTCTACGGATAATTTAGTGGACTAAATGGTAACAGCACGTGTACAGGAAAGTGTTAGCAACATGGTGTTAGCCAACACCGAACAGCAGCGGGGAGGTTGGTGTGCAAAGATTGGTTGAATACCAGCAAATATTTGCTTTAAACCCTCATCCTTGCGAAGTAAACGTTAACGTACGATAGAAATGATCTTGCGAAGTAAACATGTTGCTTTCTGGAAAGACCAGCTTGTCCCAAAGTTCACATACCTTGATGGTCTGATATGAGCCACTGTAGAGGTGGTTCTGGGAGGCCACCAGTGCTCTGACCCAGTGATTCAGACCAGTCAGCTCCTTCTTCAGCTTCAGCTCCGTGCCCACAATGTCCCACACCTACACCAAAAAATAAAAATAAGATTTAATCAGGCTAAAACTGAAGGGAGGGGAAAGTGTTGGAAAGTTTTCATGTAAAAAAAACAACTCTTTTTTTTCTAATGTTTTAAATACTCAAATGTTAAAAAAAAAATAAAATAAAGTCCCGTAACAGCTGAATGACGCAACCAGAGTAGAACCGAGATAAAAAATAAACCACAAGATGAAGTAACACAGAGAGAAGTTGGTGAATTGGAGGAAGTGGGGTCATTGTAGGTTAGAAAGGAAAGTCTGTGTAAGAGCACTGACTTCATTACTGAATTCCCCCCTCACTACTCGTAACCACGGTAACAAAGACAAAACTACAGTCATCATTCCTGTCTCATTTTCGACTAAAGGAACAAAGTCTTGACCCAACTAAGAAAGCTAATCCAATTTTTTTAAGATGGCTGTTTTACAGCTATCAGGGTTTTTCCTAAACTTATCCATTCTTGATATCTAGTGTTTGAGGGTTTTTTTGGTTTGCAAACTTTGTATGTGCAGGAAAAAGTATGTGAACCCTTTGGAATGACCAGGATTTCTGCATAAACTGGTCATAAAATGAGATCTGATCTTCTAACAATAGACAATCACAGTCTTCTTACACTAATACAATGCAAACAATTATATGTTTACATGCTTTTAATGAACAAAAGATGTAAAAATTCACAGTGCAGGGTGAAAAAACGGATTTCTTCAAGAGCAAATCAGAATCAGGAGTCAGTCACCTTGGAGTCAGATCAATGTAGGTTGGTTGAAGGTGTTGGTTAAAACTGGCCTGACTTATACAAAAAAAAACAAGTTTTTTAAGAAGTATTGCCTGATGTGAACCCCGCCACGCACAAAAGACCTCCCCAGAAGATCAAGAAATTTTTACTTCCATGAAGCTAGAAAGGGTTACAGAGGGATCTCTAAAAGCCTTGATGTTCATCTGTCCACGGTTAGACAAATTGTCCAGAAATGGAGACAGTTCCGCACGGCTGCTACAGGAGTGACCGCTAACAGCTCCGTTGACAAAAATATGACAAACAAAACATTAAAAAGCCGTTGACGTCCGAAAACACTGCTGCACGTTTAAAGTTTGCCAAGGAGCATCTGGATGTTACACAGCACTGCTGGCACAATATTCTGTGGACAGATGAAACTAACATGGAGTTGTTAGGAAGGAACACAGAAAACAAGGCAGGGGCTGCTTTGGAGCTACAGGGCTCAGATGGATTGCTGTCACCAATGGAAAAATAAATTACAAGGTTTATGGAAAAGAACTGAAGACCATCTGTCCACCAGTTCAACAGAGGATGGGTGATGCAACAGCACAAGGACTCGAAGGACACCAATAAATACTCCTTCTGGAGTGGTTTAGTCAGAGACCTGAACTCAACTCGATTTGGATGCTGTGACATGAATCAAGAGAGATTCACACCAGACATCACAAAAATACAAAAACGAATGCTCCAAATTTCCTCCTGACCCCAATTCTTTGCCTGTGAATGTGTGTAAAATTTAGGCAATCTTGAGATAATGTAAAATATACTTATGAACATTTTAATAATCAGAAATAGTTTCACAGACATAGAAATCCCACTTGGGACTCCTTGGTGGTCCCATGACTCTATAATGAAACTGGCAAAAACACTAAGATTTACTGCATGCGCCCACAATAGCAAAAAAGCTAAATCTGGTGGAATTTAGGAGAAATGTCATGTATCACCATTTTTCTTCTAAAATAAATTCTGACATTAAAGAATAAATGGTTTTCAACAGGAAAGACAACAGAATGATAATATTTAGTTTTAATGGAAGTCAATCGGGGATTTATGGCCACAAAGGTGTCCAGAGGGAGTATCTGAAACTACATAAAAAATACAAATGCTGTCACATCAGTTTTGATCTTGTTTGGCATATTCACGACCCTAATCACCACCAACTTTTTAAACAAAAGTAAATGAGGCTAAATTCCGCTTGAGGAACTGAATAATAATCCATTGAAATAAAAACAGGCTTGGCTGAAGCGTAAAATAAACTCTTGCGCAGAAAGCATTAAAAATGATGCAATGCTGCAACAAGCTGAGTGATTTATTACAACCAGCTGTACCTTAATGGCCTTGAGGGAGCCGCTGAACAACATGTTGTGGGAGGAGACCAGTGTGCATACGGGGTTGTCATGGGCACGGATGGTGTTGACTTTCTGCAGTGTCTGGATGTCCCACACCTACGCAAGATGTACGCACATGAGGCAAACAATACAACATCAAATTGAACAAATATTTTAAAAAGTATTAAAAGAGATTACTGTTACTTACAATGATGGTGCAATCAGCAGAACCGCTGTAAAGTCTGTTTCTATGGAGACAGAAAGAAAGCATGTCATGCTTTTGGGGGAAGACTGGTTATTCCCAGTTGGTGTGAATCCTATCACGTGTGTTTTATATTACCCCTGGATGCAGAGAGCCAGTACGATGCCATCGTGACCTTCCAGGGTTTTCTGACATTTGTAGGTGGTGCAGGTGTCCCAGACCTTGAAGAAAAAAGACAAAACCACCACTTCTTATCCGTATATTGAATACTGAAGCTGCTGCTTTGTCTTTTAAAAGGTTTCTAATATAATTCATGGTTGTAGGTGGAAGTTATCTGAATCTTTTTAGGAAGGGGTGGGTGAAAACCAAGTTTGGGCTAAAAATAGCATCAAGCTAACAAGCAAGAAAGAAAGAAATCAAGAAGCGAAGATACAGTGAGGAAAATAAGTATTTGAACACCCTGCTATTTTGCAAGTTCTCCCACTTAGAAACATGGAGGGTCTGAA
>JBAMHW010000023.1:7473707-7519275 GCA_037177495.1 Rhadinocentrus ornatus | reverse complement strand
ACCGAACAGACCTGGAACTCCCTCCAATGGTAGCAGTAATTATGGACCTCTGTACTCCAAAGCTACTTTCAAAAATAATGTAAAAAATAGATTATTCAAATTCCCTACCTACTTTAAAATGGGAGATAGATTTATCCAACAATATGCCTTAATGCCTTTAACATGACAGACAGCCCAAATTTACAACTCATACAATACAAAAAAATGCATTACACAGGACAAAGGATGTTCAAAATGGGTCTTAGTCACTCAGCAATCTGCACACAATGCACAAGTAACACAGCAGATGATTACTTACATGCTTTATGGCTCTGTGCACCAGTCCAAAAGTTCTGGAATAGGGTTTGTGAGGATTTATCAACTTGGGTTAGATGTAAAATTTTCCTGGATGTCCTAAACTTTGTTTACTGGGGGACTTAAGTGACATCAATATGGACACGAACAAAGCACACATGGTTCTCACGGCCTTATGTATCGCAAAGAAAACTAATTTAGTGAACTGGAAGTCTAATAAAATCTAAATATTCACCAGTACAGGAATCTCCTGTTGAATCACATCAGTCTAGAGACTGCATCGGCATCCATTAAACACCAATTAGTTAATTCTCAGTCTCCCTGGACCCCGCTGATTAGTCACATTACATAGTGGGAGGGGACGCTGGGGTCTTGTCATTCCCTGGGGGTGGAAGACCACCACCCAAGCTGGTTGGGGGGCTTGGGGGTCTGTCAGCCCGGGCGGTTTCTCCGGGTCGGTGGTCGGGTGGATTATTGTGTGGGAGACTGTGTGTCTGACCGGATCCAGGGCCTTGGTGGCCTGGGGGCTGGTGCTCCCTGGGGGTGGGCTGGGGGGGCCGCCGGGGGTCCGAGGCTGTCGGTGGGCTGGCCTGGGTTGGGAGGCCGGGTCGCTGTGGTGGGGGGCCTGGTGGGAAGAAGGGGCTCCCGGGTCTGGGGGCTACCTCCCTCCGGGATGGTGGAGACCCTGCCTGGGTCTTTGGGGGGGGGGGGGTGCTTGGTCGCCCTGGGCATGCCATCGGGGGTCGGATTGATCCGGTGCCGGGCGGGTGCCCTTGGGATTACAAGGTGTCCGTATGGAGGGGTAGGGAAAAGGAGGGCAGCGGGGGCCTTGGGCCCAGCCAGATGGTGGGCTCTCTGGTGGCGTGGGCTGCCGGGGGTGGGTGGGCGCCCATGACGATGCTGCCTTGGGCCCTTGGTTGGGCTGGGCCTTTGCCCTTCTGCCCTCGGGCGGTCCTGGAGAGGCGGGGGCACCTACAGCAGCCAGCTGAGGAGTTGCTCGCCCGGGAGAGCCTTCTCCCGGTTGTGCCTTCTCCCGGTTGTGCCCCTCCCCACGCCCCTCTCCTCCCCCGCAACCACACATCACACACACTACACTAAGGGCACTGTGGGGCGGGCGGAGGCGGTGGGCTTGGCTGAGAAATCCCCAGTTGGGGATCCCGCGGCGGACCCCTGCAGCTGCCTGCCCCACTTAATTTTAATTACAGTTTAGACACCGATATACATTTAGGACCTCGTGGGGATGGGCACAAGGGCTGTGGCCCTTTCCCCAACCCCTCCCGCTGTGACCTCTATCCCCCCGATTTTATTTACACTGTAGACACTAGCACATTTAACACTACACCCTTACACACATAACACACACAATCACACACACTGAGGGAGCCCTGAGGGGGTCCTTCTGCCTGGCAGCAGAGGGACCCACCACCACTTCAGGGCTCCTTCCAGTTCTTAATTGAATTATAAAAAGCCCACACTCATACACACACAACTCAGTTGGGGGGGCAGAGGGGCCGAAGTCTTCCTACGCCTATGGGTGGCCCTTGGATCTGTGTGGCGCCTGCTCTCCATGCGGCCCGCGCCACAGCGCCCGGTACACGCCATGCCTGCTCACCGTCACCCTGGGCTGCTCGGTGCCCCTGCCCCGTCGCGCCGGGGGGCTCCGTTCTGAGGGCCCCTCTGCTCTAGCCGAGTGGGACCGCTGCTCTTCCCGCTTTGGGTGTCCTGGACTCTGTGGTCTGTGGACTTGCTGGGCCTTTGGGACCTCGGGCTCCCCCTGTCTCCCCATGTTGCTTTGGGGTGCGGCGTGATTACGGCCGCCCTACAAGCACAAATTTCATCCTCGTTGCATGGTCACACATTCACACGTGCATGCTCACAAACGTGCTCATCTCTCCATCCGCTTCTAACTAGATCTTGCTGATGTTTGTGTGTTGGTACGTCTCTACAGGTACTGTACTGTTGTACGTTTTCATATTACCATTATCTAATTTTCCTTATTTATGATATAATACTGTGGTAGTTTATTTTGTTTTTGTGAATACTGATGTGATTTAGGTAGCCTAAACAACTTTTGTTTTCACATTTCAATTCTGTCCTTTTTTTTTTTTTTTCCCCTCTCTTCCATTATCTCCCTGTCAGGTTCGGCACTGACACATCAAGACTGAAGAAAATAAGATTATAATATTTTAAACATCAAGGCCAGCCATTCATATAAGATGTCTCCCTTGGAAGAGCAAATCTGTCCGGCAAAATATGGCACACAGACCACTGTTCTGTATGTTAGGATGCTGGACAGGACAGGGTAAAAAAAAAAAAAAAAAAAAAAAAAAATTACTTAAACCTCTGAAATTACTCATAGGACACTTCAGTGAACGTTAACATCGACCGGTAGCACCAACAGTAAAAAAGTAAATAAATAATATGGTCTGAGGCTCTGTTGTTTTCCAGGCGGTACACACGTCATTAATCCCTTTAAAAATCCACAAATATAAAATGTTATAAAATTACAAACATGTTTTTAATGTTCTTGGTTTTGTAACATTGTAACTAAAGTGTAGTTTTAAAAAAAATACTCTTTTTTTTTAAACAAAACTTTACTGAAACCTAAAACGTACTCTTCTGAGCTCGCTTGCTCATTCACCACATTCTTGTGCGCTATGAATTCTTGGAGAAAAGGGGCCACGAAGGATGCATCACCAGCAGCCTTCGTTTGAGGCCAAACGAAGTGCAGATTTGAAGGGTGGATTTGGAGGGTCAGTTGGGACAGTGCTTGGTGCACCACGATGACGTCTGTAGTCCACCAATCCGCACTTCAAATGTTTTCAGACCCTGAATTGGGACACACCTTTAATGTCAGATTAGCAAATGCCACTCAGATTAGCCAGCTAGCAGGAAGCTACATTTAACCTACCATTTTCAACAGTTAGCACTTGGGACCAAGTAAACCAAACAATTTAGCCCTTCATGTCTACGACAAACATATGTATTAGCTAAAGTGAGACCAAACCAAAATCACTGTTGTGGGAAAAAGTAAAGAGGAATGAACTTTGAACTCCTTATCATATAAGACAGCGGACAGCTAGCAGGATACCATAAACTCTCGTGGGTTTAGTACAGTCTAGTGGGGTTGCCATGAAGTCTCGCAGGGTTACCACGAAATCTTGCAGGATTAAAACAGTATTAAAGAAGCATAACTGGTAAAGAAATTAGTCTTTCCTTCTATTAATAAACATTTTATGGCATAAATTTGCCATATTGCAAACAACTCACAAAAAATATAACGTTTACATAACATATATGGTGTTTTATCAATTCAGCCTGAGGGCAGAACATCCAGACTTTGGCTGTGTCCGAATGTGCACCCTACTGCCTGCATAGTGCCCTATATAGGGATCACGCCATTTTGTAGGGGTGTCCGAATGTCCAGAGAGAAAAAAGTAGGGCACTCAAAATTAACCACAATGCATCTTGAAAAGTAGTGAGCAACGATGGTCACTAGACAGGTCAAGATAGACCACAATGCATTGCGGGCAGAAGCTCAACATGCTGCAATGAGTCGAATTTTTTTTTTTATTGATTAGATATGCAACAAAGAATAAAATACAACATAAGTAATAAAAAAAAAAAATATGTACACAATTTTGTAATGACATCTTTTACTCGCGTTGTGGTTGCCGTGGTGACGGCTGGTAGTCACGTGTTCTGTGGCGAGGAAAAAATAGGCAGCTTCGTGTCCGAATCGCCATGAAAATGAGTCACTATGTAGTGTGCTATTTAATGTAGCCCTATGTAGTGAACGAGGGGTTAGGGAGTAGGGGGGACATTCGGACACAGCCTTTATGATAGTTAGGGTTGATAATGATTTATATAATTTAGATTTTTTTTTTTCTCTTCAATTTGTATTTTGTCCTGTGATATTTTCTGCTAAGATGTTTAATGTCTATCCAGCTGCTTTAATGCATTCTGGTCCCTGAAACTGAAAACAATAAGAAAGGCTCCACATTCATTTTCATTTAAACAACGATCTAGTTCTGCTCTCTGACCAGCTAAAATAATGTTGTTGTGAGGTATTAGGATAATTAGATTGTAAAGACTTTATATCATATTTTTGCTTTTTTCTCTCATGCAGTGAATAAGTACACATATTTAAGCAGCAGCCTGAGCAGTGCTGGACTAGCTGACCTGCTCCTGGGATTCAATAAGAATCAAGAGGAAAAAAAACAGTAATTCCTCAGGAGTTTCTTTTTAGAAAGGTGAGACAGCCAATTTCCAAGTCATTTCACACCCTTTGTGTAAGTGGTTGATCACCTCTGCTCCCAGTAGCATGCTGAAGGCAAGTTCAGGAAATCGTCATTTATCCAATATAACAGTTTTTTTTTCCAAGGTGACTTTGAAGAATGGTGACTATTAGATGTGACAAAAGCAAGTTTTATCAAACTGAGATCCAAGTAAAGCCACTCTGAGACTGTACCATGCAACACCTCTTTATTGAGTCCTTACACCTTCTAATCCAAGACTGATGGTCTGAAACAATAACAAAATGCAACTAATTCAGACAGTTGATGTGCTGCAAGCTGCTGAGATTACTAGTATGAAGACTGGGAGAGAGACTTCTGATTTCTTTACTGTGAGAAGAAACTGAAGGACTGAAATCAGATATAATTCAATTCAATAAACTTTATTAGTCCCCAAGGGGCAATTTAAAGATTGGAGTCCTAGGATGACATCTTTCATGAATGATTGTAAATTTAAATAACGCAAATAGAGGATAGGCTACAGAAATCAAACCAAGGTGTTTTTCTCCATATTGACAAGACAGCTTCGCACGGTTGCTGCAGATTTGCTGGCTGCACATCCATGATGTATGACGTTATCCTGCTGAAAGTAGCCATCAGAAGCCATCATGTGGTCATAAAGGGATGGACGTGGTCAGCAACAATACTCAGGTAGGTGTGGTGGTTAAACCAGGCCATGTTGGTACTCAAAGGGGCTCAAAGTGGGCCAAGAAAATAGCCTCCACACCATGGTACTTTAACAGTTCTGACTCAAATGAATGGCTCATTAACAGACTTGCAAAGAATTGATGAGCAGTTTAATTAATCTGAATCAGATGTGCTGGAGTTAGAAACCTCTAAAACGTGTGTGAGACGGGTGGAGAGTGAGCGAGGTGAACAGAGGGAAACATCAAGAGGGGATGGAAATTTTTCTTTTAACCCAATAAAACAAGATCAATAATTAAATCTACATTAAAAGAATGTGAGTTTAACCATAACGAAGTAAAACAAATAAAAATCTGGGAGGCACAGGGGTCCAAATGAAGCAGAGCTGTCCGTGCAGTTCCTGTGAGCCGTCACTCCCACCGTGGAGTTCTGCCAGTACTCTGCATCAGTACACTCAACCACAACAGGCTTCTCTTGACAGGTGTTGCTAAAGATCCCATCAATACTTACGCACCAGGCAGAGCAGGAGGCTTTGACGTAGTGACACCTTTCTTCTGTTGTGTAGCTGCTTCTTCGCCGTACTCCTGTCCCTTGTCCACACCTGGGTCCGCTGTGCACTGCCTCCAACCTATTTTACCCGCTGTTGTATGTGTTCCCTTTTCCTGTCACAGGTTCCCTCTTTATTTCCAAGTGCTGCCTCCTGGCTGGCTCACCCTGGCTGCTGATAGGCCCTTTACTTTGTCACAGGTATGCGTCATTTCCCCCCAATCAGGCTCAAAGTGAGTAAACTTGCATACAATTAAACCAGATCAAAACTAAGTAAAACCCCATGCAATAAATAAAAAACTAGATAAAAACATTTAATAAATATAAATGAAAACTATATCAAAAACCAAATAAAAAGAAAACCTCTAAGCAATAAAAGAAAAAAACACAATATTCACTTCAACCATGCTACACATGCAAGGTTTTAATTCTGGTACCCGAGTACCAGGATTGAGAGTGATCTTGATCTTGCAACATATTTCCAGCTCTCAGCACAAAATCTTCCTGTAAAACAAGTCGTTGCAGCCTTTAAATGTGCATCCTCATCCGTGAGTCCTGGGCCTTGTTTCATATTACATGACATCTGCTGAGAAAAGGTTCCAGCCTACTCGCATCTGCTAAGTCAGGACAGACTGGATGGCTAGTTTAGGAGCAACACTGGTCTGAAAGTCATTTACTGTAGTATGATGTGATCATGGTAGAAACAGAGTGAGCCTCAGAAAGAACTGTCTGGACTCTTGTCTGAGGAGCAGCTTGCAGATACTCAGTGGTAGATAACAGCACACTTTTTACCTCAGGCTCTGAATGCAGAATAGACAAGGTACCAGTGATTCCCCTCTCACTGGTTTCCCTGTTAGGACAGACTTTTTACCTAAAATATGTGCAACAATAACATCAGTCCATCACCTTACTTTGATGTTTAGATGACTAATTCTTGGTCCTTATGATTTCTGATAACATGAACTTTTACATTTTGGAAGATGTTATTTTTCTGGTCCTTCCTAACCCTCCTGCCTTGTTGTTGCTAACCCTATCACATTAAGCCAGGAGTCAGCCAGTTAACAGTTAAAGAACATCTGGAGGATTAAAGAACTGATGTCTCAGCAGGGTTTATGCATTTATCTTCAGTAGACTGGACAACTGGAACACTGTACTTACAAGTCTCTCTAAAAAGTCCATCAGAGCTGCAGTTAGTCCAGAACGCTGCTTCTCCAGTCCTCACTAAGACCAGGAAAGTATCCCGTCCTCAGATCCATAAGATCTTTAGACTGGCTTTTGTGTCTGGCTGCTGTTAGTTTACAAAGCCCTGAATGGTTTAGGGGCCAAAACAAATTCAGGATGTTCTGGTTCGTTCTAAACCAACCAGATCCCTCAGATCATCAGGGTCAGGTCTGCTTTCTGTTCCCAGAGTCAGAACTAAACGAGGAGAGGCATCATTCAGCTTCTATGCTCCTCACATGTGGAACAAACTCCCAGAAAACTGCAGGTCTGCTGAAACTCTGCAGTTTTAAATCAGGGTTAAAAACTTTTCTTTTTGCTGTGTTTTATCAAAACAGCTGTTAATTCCCCAACCTGGAACCTAATTTCTTGCATTGTATCTTATATTAGATTTAAACTTTTCTGTCTTTATTTGATGCTTCTTCTGCACCCCGCTGTTACGCTTTTAATGTTTTATAAACACACACTGAATGGTCTTGTACATGAAATGTGATGTACTAATAACCCTGTCTCATAGGTGTATTCAGAGATAATTTTGGCGGTGATTGTTCCTTTGCCATGAAATTGGAAGGAAGTGGGCTTTTCATAGAATTTTGAGATTTTTCAGTTTAATCCATATCCACTGTATTTTGACAGTGTGAGATGTTTTTGTTACATTGCGGCTGTTAACTACAAGATTCGTACCTTAGACTTCCATTAAAACATGTTTTGACCCTCTGATTTAAAATTAGTGTTTAAAAAACCCTTTTAACTTAAATTTTCTATTTCTTTGGACTAAACCTATTAATGTTTTGTAAAAATGAAGCCAATCACAAAATTGGCCCCTTTTAGACCTTCCATTGACTTCTTAGGTAAAGTTTTACAACAAATTAGCGTACGTGTATAATTTATGGCCGCAAACCAGTTAATTTACAGTAAACTATTTTTAACTAACTTGCCATTACAGCTTTATTTGCTAAATCAAAGCGATGTTTCTAAAACTTTGACAAAGTGCAATTGCTATTTGCAGGAGCGTCCATTAAATGGTGTTTAGCGCATAAGCCTTAAATCTCGTTAAAAACTTGGCCTGCGAGACTCCACTTTGAGGAGGATGGAGATTTTTAATTCTTTGTAAAACTCCACATTTTTCTGTTGTTTGCGCTCAAGAATGTCAGTCTTTGTTTATCTTTGTTTATTTGTGAAAGTATTTCCATCCAGACATGCCACGCCATCTTTATTTGAAATGAACTGGTCACGTGACACCATATGTCCCGCCTGGGGACGTGTGAATGTGAAAAAAATGTTTCCTTTTTTTTGCAATATTATTTTATATCAACACATCTGGAAAAGCAACCCCATGAGAGCGTAAAAACTTTTTAGCGACATTTGGGAGTTATGGGTTGTTGTTTTTATTCCAATATTTACCTTTTTCGCAATTCTAGGGGTAATAGAAACGCTGCTGGTGTGTGATCAGAAAACTAGTAACTAAGGGGTTAATTCTTTATTATGATTAATCAAAGCACAGCCTGAACACACACCTACACAACCACACACACAAACGACCAGGAGACGCAGCAACAGCGAGTCCAGGGAAAACAGAGGAAGAGTTTTAATCTGGAACCAGAGACGTCAGTTTTCCCTCACAGATAAAAAGACAAGTACGTTCTGAGAATGTTCATTATGAAGCGAAGAGTTTCTTCATGGTGGCTGGAAGCAGGTAGAATCATGTGAACCTCCTCTCCTGAGAAGATGGAGACGCCTGAGATTAGTGTCCATGATTTTTTCTTAGTAATTTTTCTCATTAGATTTCCATTTCATTCATTAGTCAGATCTAAAACTCAGTTTTCTTATGAATAAATTACCATGCAGATGAAGTTACTTTAAAGGGAACATATTTGAAATTCTTTTTTAAAAAGTAATAGGATAATAACTTTTCTGAGTAATTAGTTACTCTAAAAATGCTGAAGCTCACTCAACTTACTAACTCGGTTCAGTTTTGCAAGACATAACCAATAACCAGTGTTGTGTAACGCGTTACAAAGTAACGTGTTATTGTAACGTAACTACTTTTTTGGGTAAGAAGTACTGTAAGGCATTTGGTAACGGAACAGGTTACTTTTCCAGTTACAAAACGTTCTTTAGGTTTATAGCTCTGACTGCAACTCTGTTTTCCCACCCGAAAGGCCACAGTATATGACAGCAGCTGGTGTTAGCATGGCGAATGAGAAGCATCCAACATTAACTTTTGAGGGTGGAGGTATTCCCAGTACTTTCAACTCGTTGAAATCAAAAGGAGGAATGTATGCTGTATCCTGGCGAAAAACTTTTGTCCACTGGCGTGAACTCAACAGCTAACCTCACCAAGCATTTGAAAGGAAAACATGCTAACGTGAAGCTTGTAGCCCAAGGTCCCCGGAGAAATAATGACATGTCGAATCCAAGTCCAAACAAGCAGGTAAAACTTCAGTTTCACCAGGTAACTAAATGAGAGCTGGACAAACTTGTTGCTTCGTTCATTGTCGAAGAAATGTTGCCTATCAGCACTGTGGAATCTCCCACTTTCAGAAAGATACTTAGCAAGATACCTTAACAGGAGACAGGCACCCATGGTCAGATCGCAGAACTTTCACGGGCTATCTGGATGAATGCTACCATACAATGAAGAGTGAATTAAAAAAAACATTTGAGAGTTTGCAGTATATGTCAACCACTGCTGATATTTGGAGCAGCCATAACAGAAGCTTTTTGGAAATCGCGGTACACTGGATCAATCCACGCAACTGCAATCGCGAGAAAGCTGCTGTTGCATGCAAAAGATTAAAGGGCAGGCATACATATGATGTCATAGGTTTGGAAATGGAATAGATTCACTCAACGTTTGGCCTTTCTCATCGGATCACCGCCATCGTTACAGACAATGGCTCGAATTTTGTTAAAGCTTTTAAGAGCCTGACCACACCGACCAGGAGGAGGATGAAGAGCAGGGTGCTGTTTTCACAGATGTGGAAGAGTTGCTTGGGACCACAGAAGGACAGTTTTATCTTTCCCCGCATTTTAGATGTGCTTCGCATACACTCAATTTGATCTTGTGCAATGATGTTGACAAATGGCTGTTTTCCAATAGTGACACAAAACTTGTGTACAGGAGTGCAACAGGGAAGTGTGCTGCATTTGACGAAGGCAAGCCCTTCTACCGTGGCCTCGGAGATTGTGGATGAAACATGGTAAAAAATTCCTGCCATGATGCTTTATTTTTCCATGAGGCATGCTTTATTTTGAGATATATGAGCCATTTTGACATTGTTATCATGTTATTTTAAGGACCAGTGTTTTCCAGTCAAGTGCTGGTTGTAATATTTTTATAATAAAGAGCACAAAAGAAATACCTGTTGTGTCTTCCATAGCATAACTTTATGTAGGCCTACACATTTAGGAACAGATATGTAGTATTGCGGCGTATAAACTACAAAATACAACAATCCAGACGCCGCTGCAGGCTAATGCTAGAGGGTTGGTACTGTAGACGCGTCACGCTATACATTAGCACCGAATAAGATATTCCATATCAGACCAGACCAGCCGTGCAATGATACCTTAGACAGCGCGTTGACTGTAGATCATCAAAAGGACGTTGATGATGAGAGATGACAATAATCTTGTGGAATGAGCCTCCAGCTCACCCTGCCGCCATGATCCAGGCCTCTCGATTCTCCAGGTGAACACACGCACAATTAGAAAACCACACCCAAGGTAACACCCACAATCACCGGCGACAGCGCCCGCTGACGTCCCATTATATAACTCCTACATGTAGTTTTGCCGAAAGTCGAGCTACATAAAAGTAACGTAAAAGTAACAAGCAGCATAAAAAGTTACTTTTGATAAAGTAAAGTAACAGATTACTTTTTGAGAAGTAAAGAGTAACAAGCAAAAGTAACTTTTTAAAAGTAACTTAGCCAACATTGCTAATAGTTACACTTAATTACTTGCCTTAAGAAACGTGCCCAACACAAGACCCCGATGTCCAAAGTCAGCCCTCTAGGGCTGCTGTCCTGCAGGTTTATAGATGTTTCCCTGCTCTAACTCACCTGATTCGAATTATGCCTTTTTCTCAACATCCTACTTAAGTTCATCTGACGCAGGAAGCATTTATAATCAGACACTTTACCTAAGTGGTTTTTAAACTTTTTTAACCCAAATTTTTTTGAGCCACGTCCCCCAAGATAACAAAGGTTGGTGTTTGCGACCGACCTTCCCCACGCAACAACTTAGTAATTAATGGTGTGTATCAGGTGGATCATCCTGCAGCATCCTTCAAATGTAAGACTGGAAAACTGTCAGAATCTTCATAAATAAGGAGGATTAATTGGTTTTAGGCAGTTCACTGCTGTGAAAAGGCACCTACGTGCCCAAAAGCAGCTTCTTTCGCGGTGATAAGGTAAAATTTAGGTTTGTATTATGGCATGTTGTTTGTTTTTAAAAGATTAATATGCTAATTTGAAAGATTTATACTCTTTGTTAATGGTTTAATTTTTAAAGATCCCAAATTACCTTAGAAATGTAGGCAATATACTTTTTCATTTATCTGGCGACCCCCTAAAATTATCACGAGGTGAAAACCACTGCTTTAACTGATGTTCTGTATTGCTGCCAGAGATGACAATAAAGGCTATGCTAATGGTTGTAATTCAGAATAAGATGTTGTCATCCTAATTAGAAATTAAATTTAACTGATGGAATAATATTATTCTGGAATGTTCTCTATACGTGAAGCTTCTCATCTAAATAAAATAAATTACCGCTACCTTTGACTTGTACACTGAATCTTTAGAAAACCACAGATTGGCAACTGTTTGTTTTGTGCTATTTTGGGGAGCTGTGCTTTCTCTTTGCAGCCCTCCCATGGACGGTGTCCTGACAGTGGACTCGTGAACATGAGCATTAGTTAGGCCTTCAACTTAGAAATGAGTCCCTTAAGACCTTGCAGATTATTGCACGTCTTCTTCTTTAAGTGAGCAACAATATTTATATTTCTTCCATTGTAAACTGTGGAAAAACAACAATTTCTTAAATTGTTTTCTAATTTTAAGACTCAGTTAAATTGATGAGAGACTCTGCCTCTCTGAAATGCTCCCTCATGTACTGACCTGTTGCCAACAAACCTAATTAGTTGTCAAATGCTCCTTCAGTTGTTTTTAATTCGTCCCAGTTACTTTTTCAGCCTTTTGTTGCCCATTTTCCAACTTTTTTTAACATTTGCCATCAGATTAAAAATGAGCTCATATTTTTGATAAAAGGTCTCAGTTGTTTATGTTCTACTGGGAATAAAATAAGTTTACGAGATTAGTAAATGATTGCATTAAGGTTTTATTTACCTTTTACACAGTGTCCCAACAGTTTTGGAATTAGATTTGTAAACAGAACCAGGAGAAGATCTAAAGCAAGTTGTAACTGCAAAGTGTTTCAGCCATTAAAGGTTGATTATGTCACCCAAAGCTTACACACACACATAAAGAAATATTGTGAATCAGCTTTTAAACTGCTGAGACCACACAATCTGCAGACGGTGTGAAATAAAGACAAACCCAGATATGTTTGACCCCTCTGAGTGGAAATCTAATTCTGCCTTTTACGGATAAAGCGTTCAGTGTCCATATTAGGGCACAAATCAGGAGGGGCAAGAGAAAAAGGCGTCCACGCACACGCGCGTAACTAAAACCAGACAGTTTGAGGTCTCTCCGTCCTTTACGGGAGTACCTGCTTTATCAAACCCCTCCACCGCCTTCTCGCCTGGTCAGTTCTGCTAGCACACCCACAGAAACACGCGCACACACGCGCCCCCGCACACAACCTCCCTTCCTCTTTCCTCTCACACACACGCGCGCACACAATCTCCCCTCCTCTTTCCTCTCACACACACACGCGCGCACACTGACGATAATAAAGGTGGGATCGATCCCTGCACAGCGGAGCGCGCGCCGCACTACTTCTTTTAACTTCTTCCTCTCCGCCTCACTCAGCTTCAGGAGGTGGGCCAGGAAGCACGGACCACCAGCACCAGACAGTCTCAGATTGCTCGCCTCTCCGGATACTGCGGATTTTTTTTTTATCCTTAATCTTTTTCCCCTCAGCGGATGCAGAGCGCGCGCTCCGCCTTGCAGAGATAAAAACTGATATTTCTCTACTTGGAGGGAACAGATAGACCATCGTCTGTGCGTCCAGCGGGCTTAACTGCACCTAAAGACTCAGGAAGAGCAACAGCCTCCACCGGCACACCAGTGAGGTAAGAGACGAGACTGCCACATTACACAATTTTCCCTTTTAATCTCACCGGCTTTTCCGCCATAATTCAGCGAGTTATTTCACATAAATTCACCAGAATCATTATGAATTCCAATATACCACTTATAACAGGCAAAAATACGTATTTTCATACATGTCTGTCCGCTTATTCTAAGGTTCCTTCACTTCTATGGAGGATACTTATGGTGCTGTCCGCCTCCAGCCCCTCCATCACACAGACATCTTAGGCCATATAGAGCTCACGGTTGTTACATAAAACTTACCTTTATTCTCCTCCTCTATCACTCCTTATCTCTGCTCTCATTCGACCTTGTTTTAAAGGATAGATGATGCTTTAGGAGTTGAGCAAAAGTTGAAGGAAAGGGCTTTTTCTTGTGTGAAGTGAATGAAAGTTTTTAGATTCTGAATAAAAGCGCTACAGCACACAGGTTAATCTGTGTAAAATGGTACAACTTCCGATGTTATAACATCAGTAAGCAACTGATGTGTTCATAACATGAAGATAATAATGATAATATAATGAGTTGCTCATCCATCCTTCCAAAGTAACAAGACACAAAGAAGCAAAGGTGTTTTTCTGTTTCACTGTGGCAATTTTTAATGTTTATTTAGTTATTAAGGGTCTCCAGGGGTCATTGTGTGTCCAAGGTTGTTTTGTGTGTCTCCTCCCTGGTTGTTTTGCATTTCTTATGTTTTTGTCTTGCATCTCGTTATGGTTGCTTAGTTCCTGTTTGTGGTATTTTGACACCTGTTTGTGGTATTTTATAAACTTCTGAGGGTTTTTTGTGCCTCTTTTCTTTGCCTATGTTATAGTCGCACGTTTATTTTAAAGTTCAGTATTTCCTAAATATCTTTTATTTTTTCTGCTTTGGAGTTTCTATTTATCCCCGTTTGTGGTAGTTTTGTATTTTTTTTGTTGATTTTCATTTTGTGCAAGATTTTTTGTGTCCTGTGGTCTGTATGGTCTATTTTTTTTAGTGTTTTTGTGGTTATTTTGTCACCCTTTGGTGTCTCTTTGCGCTTACTGTTTCTGTTTGTGGTAGTTTTGCTTCTCATTGTTGTCATTTTTCCGTGTCTCTGCAGGTGTTTTGTGCATTTGTCGTCTTTTCGTAATATTTATGTATTTTATTGCCACAATATCTCTGGTTTGGGAGGGATGTGGTTCAATTCTTTGTGGGTGTTTGCTCTTGTTTGTGAGTTTTATGGACCTTTTTTGTTTCTGTTTTATTTGTTTTGAGAATATTTCATGTCTCACGTGTTAATGTTGCAGCTCACTGTATTTATTAATACTTTGTGGTTGTTTTGTGACATTTTACTTACGTTTGCTGTTGTTTTTATTGCTTTGTAGTGTTTATTTATCCCCGTTTGTGGTAGTTTTGAATAATTTTGTGTTTTTTTTCAATGTCCTGTGTTGGTTCTGTTTGACGCGGTCTCACATTTGTATGTGTCATTGTGGTTTTGTTGGATTTTTTTTGATGTTTGCATCTTTTGGGGGCTTTTTTTGTTCATGTTTGTGGTAGTTTGGCACCTGTGTGAGGGTAGCTTTGCTTCTCATTTTGATAATTTTATGTCTCTGCAGGTGTTTTGTGTGCTTTTGTGACAATTTGCGTTTTTTCATGATAGTTTGTGCATTTCATTGTGATGATTTTGCCTCTATATATCTGCACTGAGAGGAGTGTAGGTCAATTCTTTGTGGTTGCTTTTTTCACTCTAATTGTAGCTGTTGTGTCTCTTATTGCACTTTGTCTCCTTGTAGCTCTTTATGTTGTCTTTATGGATGTAACATTTTTGCTCATTTGACTGACTTTCCAACAAGCCGAGTTGAGGATGGGGTGGCATGTTCTGCATGACCTCTTCCTCATCTCGCAGTTTGGTTTTCATACATTCCCACATAAACATTTATTCCATCGAGCCCAGAACGATATCGATCAAAAGTCCATTGATTGGATATGTCCCCATACACACAGGGACACACTGGTGTGATATCAGTTGGCCTGCTTCCAGACATTCAGAGCTCAACAAAGTGCTGAACAGATCAGCTTGCTGTTAAAGTTCAAACGTTATCTGTCTGCCTCTGGCACTTTTAGTCCTCAGCATCATCTCTTTGTCAGTTTAATGAAGAGAAGCCTTGCCTTTTTTTCTTAGTCTCCATTTTCAGCCGGTCAGAGGAGCTCTGCTTGTTCCTTTCTATTTTTAGCCTCTATTTACAATGCAGTAGCTATAGAGGCAAGAAGAGTAGCTCACTCTGTTTCCAATCATTTGTCTCTCTGTCCGTTATTTATCCTTCTATATTGCATATTCTTGCTTTTGTCCTCACCTCCTTCACTCATGCTCACTTAGTTCTCTTTTTTTTTTAATTTGCTCCTTTTACTTTTGGTTTCCTGATTTCACATCAGCAGAAATCAGAGAGAGCCATTCAACATCTTCAATCCCAGTGGCAGCTCACCTCCCACGTGTGTGCTTCACACACGCAAAAACGCTCACACTCACATGCACGCTTACAGTATAAGTGAGGATGGAAAGATGGCAGAGGAGAAGGGGGTAAAGGTTAATCTCTGGATGCTTGTGACCCAAATCACTAAATGACCTACATACCCTCCCCTAAAACAACCACCCCACTTGCCTCATCCTGACACTCACCCAAACATGTCTTTATGAAAAAAAAAAAAAAAACCTTGATTAGAAGTTGTCAAAAATAGTCCCATAAATAAAGAAAATCATATTTATATTCGACTTATTCTTAATCTTCTATAATATTTTTAATATTTTCCCCAGTCATGTTAAATTGTCCCTGTTTAGACTTGAAGGTCCCAATGCACCACAGTAATGTAGCTACCGATTGACCTTGATATACTAAACAGTTACTCGAAACTTTCAACCAAAACTTAAATTTCATAATTATTTCATACATAAAATAGTAGCTTTGTCCTGATAGGGTTTACATCACTGCTTGAAAGACTGCACTAAACTGTGTTTAAAATAACCTTTTGACTTTATGGGGAACCTATTATAGAGCAGATGGTGTTCCAGCAGTGATTCAGCATCTCAGTTGAGTACATATACATCACACAGTGTTGGTGCTAAATGTAGTTTTAACAGAAAATCGGTCTTGTTCCCAGAGAGAAAAACCCTTAACAGTTTGGTGATGTGTTTAAAGACTTTACTTTAATGCCCCACTACTGAACTTTGGCAGATTTTCTCACTTTAGTTTCCCCTAACGACCGCTAAGTCATCCTCTGTTTTGCATCCTGTCTCTTCTCTGAGCTCTCTCCAGCCAGTAAAAGTCGATCTGATGTTGACACTTGTCTTATCTTACTTTCCCTCTTTTTTTTTTAATACTTCCTCCAAAAATGTCCTCATGTGTTTCTTTGCTAAATCACAAATGGTGCACATTCAAAGTGGTCACTGTGTTGATATCCAGATGATAGCATGTGACGTGGAACTGTAAAGCTAAACATAACTGTCATGCTCTGGGCTGGGGAAAAAAAAAACTGCAGGTCAATGAAGGCTCCAATAATGTACATAATTGAATGTCAGTGTTCCATTAACACGAGTCAGAAGCACAGAGTTTTAAGGTTAGAAACTTTTATCGTGTTGTTTTAACACCGTTCTCATGTTTACTTTTGTTTTTTAGATGAATAGCCATTAAATTAGGCAATCAATGTAAATCAATATGTCTGCTTAACATCACTGGCATAGTCATTGTGAGGATGTGTGCAAGATTTTAGCATTTATCCTCAAGAGCTGCACTCTGTATTTACAGCTCAAATGGATTTCTTATTTATGGATTTTTTTTAAAGTGGTATTGTGAGAGGTACATAAGAATAGTCAATATTTTACCAACTGAATTTTTTAGAGGGCTCTCAGTTTGAAGAATCAGATTGTTTCCTAACAGGCTAGCTAGCTAGCTAAAACTAAGCTAATGACAGCTACACAGACTGTGGACTGTGGTGTAACAGGACAGGACAGTTGAGAAAGTGTAAACGACTGCCTGATGTAGTGCAAATATCAACCACAATAAATATTTTTAGTTTTGAGTTGTGTTAGAAGGAAGAAAAATCACTTTTTCTGGTAGCCCTGTTCTGAAAAGCTTTTAGCATTTAGCCTTAGCTAGTGCATCAGCAAAGCTTTAGATTCCAAACTGCTCTTCCTGCTGCCTACTGCTGGTAACACACTGAGTACTCGTAAGTACTTCATACAGCCCAATTTTTGTCACTTACAAAAAAAGATTACTTAAACCAGAAAGACACTTAAAGCGACAACAGACTGCGTTCCTTTCTATCATTTTAGGGTTTTTTACACTGATAGTAGTGGAGCTTTAATATGTTGGTGCCCTGTGCCACATTTGCTTTTTATCCATCAACAATCATTAGTCAAGCCATACTTTCCACATCTGATTATCAGTAAGAGAAATGTGTAAGTGATGCTCTTAGCATCTGCTGTGTAATATATAAAGACTTTATCCTCCATGCATCCATTTAGTTTCTACCACTTATCTGTGTGTACTTTGTGATGGCTTACAAAGGGAAGTCTTTCCAGTAAACTCGTCCTTCAGCTTCCCCCCTGGCTAGTGCCCCAGTTGCTTTAAGTTGCACAATGGTCTCATATACACTAAAATGTTTGAAAAGCTGATCCACGATTGACATCGGCTTACTTTTAGTCCAGGCTGAGTATGGCTCTGAAGCTACCAGCTCAGGCTTGCACTTCATGATGCTGCAGGAAGATGTTCAAAATGGAGAAAATTCATGTTTTTTTTTACAGTTAGGACTACTTGTGCATTTCTTCTGCATTTCTTAGTAAAATCTTTCAGCAGTCAACAGGCTAAATGGGCAAAAAATCCTTCCTGAATCCTGTGTAAGCTGGAAGCCTTTAGATTTTCGCTCAGTGGCAGTCAGGCTCAGTGTCCGAGAAAAAAAGACATGTTTAGCTTCTTTACTACAGTGGGAAAACCTTTGAAGAAGCCAAATTCCTTGTGAGAAAGACCAGATGAGATGAGATGTGTTTAATACATTTCACAAGTCTTAACACGACTTGTGGTTCAGACTGAATGTGGATGGGTTTTATTAGCTACAACTATTATTACAAGCTGCTGGCTGGGCAACAAAGAGAAAGGGAGGCAGACTTCTAACATGCAGAGTAATGGATGAACTGTTTCAAATTTGTGCAAATGGACGGGGAGCTCTTAGTGAAGAGGCATCTGTGGAAGACAGCAGGAGACAGAAAACGGATATCAGAGAGCAGTGAAAGAAAGAAAGTGAGAATGCAGCAGAGGGCAAAGCAGCCTTAACTAATCTATTTGCTTCAAGACTCGCAGCTTTGCATGACAGCAAGGCCCATGGCAGTACCATGGTTTTTCCATTATTTACATTGCGCTGTGCATAGGCAGGTATAGAAGATGAACATAATAATAGCTACATGAATGTGTTTTCAGCAAGTAATTTGAGAGGGAAAATAGAAAAGGTAAACAAAGGGAGGAACATGATGAATGCAGGCAGAATAAAGGATTTAAAGAATTCACATATCTAGATAGTAGCATAATTAATTCCTCTTTGGAAATTTATATTCTAATCTATTAGAATTTAAATTCAGGGATGAGCTTTGTTATGGTTAAGCCCTTCTAATGACCAGATGGAGATTTTTTAAAAAGAAAGTTGTGCACCTGTAACAATCCACCTGCATACTTGGTCCTTCTGAAGCCAACCATGTGCTGCCCAAATATTTGTCATCTTGCAGCGACTACGTAATCTCCATTCAGAAAGGAAGACAGATAAAGAAGACAAAGAGCAGAAAAAACAACATGAATTCTTTCTTTAAGGAGAATTTTCATTGCCCATACTTCTTCATTTTTCAGTGAACTTGAGTCTGGGACAGTATGTAAAGTCCCGCTGGATTTCTGATGATTACTTCCCGCTCCCAGAGACCTGATCGCCATTCAGTTGAACCCTCTTGTGTGCATCAGCCAACAAACACTGTGCTAAATATAGCAATAGCATGGAACAGCAATAAAGACATGTAAAGAACTGCAGATATTTGCATAATTACTGCATTACTGACACATTTGCAAAGTACTAGCATACAACTACAAATAGAAATCACTCTAGATTTCATTGCTTTTCTAAATCACATGCAAATTTAAGCAATTACTTAAAAAGGAATCATAAAGGTAAACTGGCAGCAAAACATCTAATTTACTTTTCTGAATGCAGATCAAGACAAAAAATGGTTGTGACGTCCTGCAGTGTGTAACACAGTAACTGGAAGATGGCCGTAATGGGATGTTGGCTGGTTGCCATCTGCTACTGAAAAGGCTTTGTAACATCCCCTTTACTTTTTTCTTTCTCACATTAACCTAGCTTCACATTTCTATTGTAAAGTCCTGCTTTAAACATCCTGGGCACTTTATTTCTCCAGCATTAAAGCAGCCCAACTGACCTTTGGCAGATTTGATCACTGAGTTGCCTCCTAATAACGGCTAATTCAGCATCTATCTTGCAACCCGTCTCTTCTCTGAGCTCTCGCCAGCCAGTAAAAGTTAGTCCGATGTTGACTCGTCTTATCTATTGTGTGATTGAGTACTATTTTTAATTTATTTTTATCTAATTTAATTAATAATGTCATTTTTTTTTTTTTTCTGAATCCGCCACGGTGCCTGTTAAAAACAGTTGATATGAATGTGACGCTAGCTAGCATGTGACACTGTGTCGTAAAGCAATAATTGGCTGTAAAATGATACGCTGGAAAGAAAAGAAAAGTTGTGAAGAGTGGTTTATCAGCCAGGAATGTACATAATAAATATCACTGTGCCATCAAAACAAATGAGAAACACAGAGTTTTGCAGTTGAAAAGCTATGTAGTTCTACTTTCAAGCTAGCTGAGTACCACTTGTCACTGCAGGACTCACAGCTAATTTTTTTAACCACCCACTCCTACCTCTGGCAATGTTAAAAATTTGGGACCTGTGATATCCTGATCCTAATATCCTCTTCTGTAGACTGGGAACCATCGAGAACCTTGGCACTAATGACCCGAAAGGTAGTGTGAATAAGATTAAATGCGCTTTTACAGAATCTCGATCAGTTCACGCGAGATGTCGAAGCCATGTTCCCAGCCTTAGTTATGGTAGCATGAGCACTCAGCTCATACATAGTGAAGGATTTTTGGTTTTCAGGCAGCTCAGATGGACATACAGTAGGTCAAATAGAAACTAGCTAAAAGTTTAGCTAAGTTGGAAGGGGAGTCTGTGACAACAGATTTTGTCAAAGAAGTGCCAAAGAAGAATTGACACAAAAACAAAACACAGACAAAAGATGCACAAACACTTCATTATTTCAACACTAAGGCCTGGTTTAGGATATAACATATAGTAGGTGTTAATCTGCACGTCAGTTTGCAGGCCTTACTGATGATGCAAAGCATAGCGCAAATGCCTATGTTTGCGCTAGACTTGTTATGAATGGAGACTCGGTTTATTTGGGGGTTGCAACATTCAGCCAGTCTGAGTTGGGTTTTACACTGCACTTACTCAAACTAACAGAACCTTTTGAATCCTGAGGTAGTGCTGCAATACGAATAACTGAAGAAAACAGAGTTAAACAACTTTAAAATAACTTCTAAAATAACTTACATTTCCACCCCATAAGTTGTAGTCCGCTTTCTGAATTTGTTTCCGACCTATGCTTTACGACCAGAGTTCAATTAGTTTGGTTGCACTTTTATACCTCTGCTAATAAAGCAGAATGTCGATGTCCATCAGGCTCAAAATGTACCTTAGGATACCTTACAAAGATGTACTCTCACTTCTTTTTATAGACCTATGGTGGAAAAACACCTGCAAAGATCTCCAGTCTCTGTAATCCGAACATTATCCACCAATGTTCAGCACCACTGCCTGCCAGAGCATTTTGCAACTTTGAGACACATTTTTCCTTCAAGTGCTGCTTTAATCAGGCAGCCAGAAACAGCTCTCCAAAATTACTAGTGTTGACCCATAAGTGTTTGTCATGATTTCAGACAGGAATAGCCTAATGGAGGCCTCTCGTGCCTGGTCATTAACCACTGTCAGCTTTTGCAGACTGACAGTGATAACCCATGCAGCAGCTAAGTTTATTGTAGTCTCAACAGGGGTTGAAAATACTGTTGGATATTTTAGTGATATTTTAGTGATATCTATTTACTAACTAATCTACCAAAATGGAATATTTCAACTTATATAAATACATATCTGTCAAAATCGTCCAGTATTCTGTCTTGTATATGGTGAGTTTTAGTTGTATACTGTGTCTCATAACTCACCTCATTCACCTTTGAAAGGGGATAAAAAAAGGAGACAGAAAATGGAAAGAGGAGGTTAGAAATAGATGGATACAACGAACAAGTAGATTTGAAAGAAAGGAAAAGGCTGACAGAAAATAGGGATGAAAGAAAAAGTGACTGATGGATTTAGATGGAGGAAAAGCATCCAATCTCGCTGTCGTCTCCGGAGGATGCGGCTGAAACCTGATCCTAAGCAGGAAGTGGCCGCCATTCTACCTCTATGTCTGCCTATTATTGGTGAGACACACTCACATATTGCACCTGGTGTTTTCATCATTCTAACAAAAGGACGCACACAACTGGAGCATTAATTATAAATGTCTCTGTCTGTTTCATCAATCTGAGTCCAGCTTTTTTTTTTATCCACAAATTTAATTTGTTCCTCCTCTTTAATCGAGTTTTGTAAGTTGTAAAAGTTGCAACATGGACCAAAATGTTTATAAAAAGCATTTATGTCACTAATATTGGCAAGACAATCAATCAATTGACCTGCGCTATCCTAACCCCACCAACTGTATAGGGGAAATTAAAACACCAGGAATTTAAATAACAGATGTTATGCTGATAATAGGATCAAAGCAAAATAAAATGAATAAATTAAACTAAAAATAATAAAATAAAATAACTAAAATATATGTGGATCAAAGACTTTGCCAAATGATTTTATTATTTCAGTTACATAGCCCCATATATCTGTGAGAGGGTGAGGTCATATTTACACTGCAAACGAGTCTATATCATTGTACTCAAAGCTCAACGGACTCACTTAGCTGCCCACTAATGCAGGTATGACTCTGCAAGAGGGACAAAATAAAACATTAACAAAGGCAACAGAGGCTGAACTGAAGCTTGCTTTAAATTTTCAATTAACCACAGTGAGCCTTCTAATGCAGCAGCGGCTACCCCGGAATCGTAGGAGGCCAGCCGGAGGAGACCGAGGCGGGCGGCCGCTAATAACGGCCGGGTGGAGGCGGTTTGCAGAGAGAGTCCGCAGCGCCTGCTGCCCCAGACTCGGACAGAATTATATGGTTTTGTCTGATGATCCAATGAACTTCATCACATTAATTTTGACACACAGTGCCTTTTAGCAGACCACTCTGGTCGTGTCATCAGCACCTTTAAAATCTATCTACTCCCCTTTAAGAACCTGCAGCGGTGTAAAAGGACAGGAAGATGTCTGCTCTCTGATTGGACAGTTGGATTTCTCTTCATCCAATCAGATTGAAGTGTAAAGACGAGGCTAATAATCTTGAAGTCTTGCACGCTTTGCCAGATTTTTTCGGAAGAACTTCTCGAACTTCCAGGCAGATTGATATTTTTTTTTTTTTAACAGGATGACAAAACTTTATTTACAAATACTGAACATTTACAGCTGCAACAATCTTTATGGCTTCATATGGATCCCATACAACTTGCTCATCTGTAGTCAGGTTAACAGAATAGTTCATGGTGACTTTACGGGTCTCTTCAGTCCAGATCAAGGAGCAACAAGTAGCAATAAGAAGGATGTGGTAGCTGAATGAGCTTAGCGTTTAACTCCCACTCAGAGGATGGGGTTTGAGTCCCACTGGTTACATGCTATTTTTAGTGTGTGCATATGCCCGGGGTTGTCTGTGGGAGGAGCTCACAGAGCAGCAGAATGAAGGATTTATTTTAAGTCTACCGCTTTTTTTCACCACTTGATTTTCACCACAACATTAATAGGACCCAGGGCTGACATTTTAACATTAAATATGTCTTTATCAGTCATTTTCTGCTCACAGCATGACAGATTCTGGCTGTTGACATACAGAGCATCTACATGAAGTTGTGTTTTAATGAAGAATTTACTGCTATATTGTAATAAACTGCATTGCATTATGTAATTCGCTAGCATCCTCACCATGCAGTGAAGTAGTAGCTGAATTTAGAGTTGCTATTTCCTGCTTTCAACCACCCCCTCACTAAATAAATGAGCATAAAGGGCAGTTGCGTAATATCAGGCAGTTTTTTGCTCCTCAAAGAATACCATTGTTGTTTCTATGCTGAAGTACCTCAACAAGATCAATTCTGAGTGCAGACGAGACCGGCACTCGCTTCATCCGAACCCTCGAATGACTCACATAGGCACGCATACACATAGCGGTGCACATGCACGCACAAACTCACAAGAGGGGCACATCATTACTGAGAGAGTATCGTGGACACAGAATGTGGGTTGGGAGTGAAAGACAGCAGGAGGAAGGAACAGAAAGTTTAAAAAAAAGTGACACTCCGGAGATGATGAAGACCACATTTCTGTGGAGGACTGCTGGCATGCTTGCCTCTCAAGTCTGATTTGCATTAATAATTATTTACAACTATTAAGTCTTATCCCAGCAGGTGTGAGATACATGAACAAGCATGGCCCAGAATGTCCTTGTTTGCCTCAGTGGATTCATCCAATCATCCAACCCAAAATTAAAGAACTACATTTTTATTAAGGAAATAAGGAAATAAAGATAACAAATATTTTTTAACTACCTTTTATCACAGTTTCTTTCCTTTAGCTGCAATGACTTTGGCCTCTCTTTTCTCTTCTGCACAAGGTTGAGGAGGATTGGAAGGGCGCATTGATAATCTCATTCATCATAATTTTAGTTGGCAAAGATAATAATCTTGTAAATTTTAATAAAGGATAAAACTTTTTAATTTGACAAAGAATTAAAAAGGAAAAAAAGCTGCCTTAGATGAATGATGGCTGATGAAGGTTTCTCTCAGTCTCCTCAGGTGCTTAGTGTTGTGTTCTGCCTCGTGAGATTTGTTTCTGTACTGATGATAGAAAAACAGACAACGTATGGAAAGACTGTACTCTAATAGCTGGAGGAGCAATGTTCTCTTCTATTAGATAATAGGAGTGTTAATATCTTGATATTCTACAGGCACTTGCTAGACTGGTTGATGTACCTCTTGATAAGCATCATTTGTCGTCAGAATCTAAATTTAATTTTATTTAAAACCATTGATATAAAGCACATTTGCCTATATAGTTATTTTCAGTGTTTATATAAATTCATTAATATTGTCTGCACAAAACCCTGACTGACAGGGTCAAGGCTACGGCGCCTTCGATCTGCGTCCTGCGTCCTTAATACACATAATTTGGTCCATGTCCAGAGGTCATGCAGATGTGTTCCCCCACACAGCAAACAAAACAGTACCACCAGAGACATTGGGGGCAGCTGGGATGAGCCATGTTGCTCAAACTGCTTCTCTTTTATGGGAAAAGTGTCTCTTTCAGAGAATGTACATTATCATGATCTCCTCCATCATCACCATGTTTCCTGTTGTATAAACTGAGGTGAACTCATAACTCTGAACATCGCTCTCGTGGATGTATTGGCTAACGACCATGCAAACTTAAAGGACATATGGAAGCAGAAACTCTTTTTTTTTTTAAACCTTTTTAATGATCTTTTATTGTTCTTATGGTTTTATGCACTTATGTACATTCAAGCCTCAGACTAGTACTAACTTTTCGTGTTTGGGCATTTTGTATTGTCCTTCTGTGTCTGTTTTGCTTTCATGCGTTTTGGTTTTGTACATAGTTTTATTTTACGGCAAAACAAATCTACTTTCGTGTATTAATAACGTTAGCATGATGATGTGATGTTTGAAACGGATGTACCAATTTAAGCATGTAAACGGAGCATAAATAAGCCTTTAATAGTATGTTAACAGTTTATTTATTTATTTATTTAATTATTATTTTTTTTTTAACAGTTTATTTTAACTGAAGCAAACTGCATAGACTTGAAATCCTAAATGCATAGTGAAGATATGAAATACTTCTGTCACCCTTCTAGCTGTGGACTGAGTTACCAACTTTATTAAACTGTGTAGCTTACATTCTCATTGTGGGTTCTGCAGGGATTTGCTAGCATACGTTGTTAAGAGAGAGCCAGAGGCTCAGTGTGGCGGTGGGACCGTTAAAGTGTTGGTCTATCGGTTCATCTTGGCTGTCTGGGGTAAAAAAAAAAAAAGGAAAATTATCAGCTGAATGATGAAATGATTGCCGGAGGAGATCCTTGACTTTCTACTGCAGCAGCTCCTCATAATACTCACCATTGTGAAGCACTCAGTCCTCCATGAGGTTCTGCTGGTTCTGCTAGCGCCAACTGGTCTGCAGTTGTGCCACATAACAACTTTACTCTTCACAAAATATATTCAGTTCACTTATTATTGATCTGCACTTTTAAGTAGAGAGTCTAAGTTTAGCTAATTCTGGTATGAAAGGAAGGTTAATGTCCACCATGAAAGCAGACAACTTAGTTAGCTAGCTAGTAGCTAATTTAAGCTTAGTACATAATTGTAGAGCAGTACATAATGTTCCAGTCCCGGGTGATTTCAGACCGGCTACTGTAGATGATCCAAACCAGCTAAAGGGTGCTTTTGTTGTGAGAGGGAGGGCCAAACAACACATCTCTTAGACTGACTATTGCTTCAGAACAGAGGATATGTACACACTGTTCTTTTTTTAAGAATGAAATAAAACCTTTCACCCCTAAGAGGTGAAAGCTCTCCTCTAACCCACTGGGATGAAGTGATCAAGTACATGTGCCAATAAATTATGTGTAAAGCAGAATTTCTATTAAATGTACATTGTAGTTGTAGTAGTGTAAATGACTTGCATATAGCTAGTTAAGAGAACCTGCCAGTTTTGGCAACACTTGGTTGTACTATATGTACTATATTAACAGCCTGGTTTTCCCTTCTTGTAGGTGGAATTGCCTAACATTCAGTTATAATGCAGATGTTGTTGTGATCTTGCTGCAGGGCACTGATGTATAGAGTGTGTTTGCCTTTTATTTAACAGTGTACTTTCTAAATATAACTCCAGCCTCCTCCCTCTGTGCACAGGTAGAACAGCCCTAAATCAAGCTGCAGCTATGGATGAGATGGACCTGCCCCAGATGAAGAAGGAGGTGGAGAGCCTCAAATACCAACTGGCCTTCAAACGAGAGAAATCCTCCAAAACAGTCACAGAGTGAGTAGTTCTACAACTGCTGTACTGCAATGGAAGATCAGTACTTTACTAGCTTTTATAGGATGAATCGTTGTGTGAATTGGTGGATAAGGAACAATGAATTATCTCAAACTGGATACATTTAGCATTTCCTAAATTTATCAAATAAATTCAGTATTTTTATTAGGGCTGCCAAAATAATGCATAAATGCAAAGAGATTGATCTGTGAAATTACTATGTTAATTTTTTTAATGCTTTAATGCATAAACAGCAAAGTACTATTAGGCCCATTTATGCTCGACGCAGAAGATGGATAATCAGACGGACCGTTTCATCAGTCTTGTGTGTCAGATACGCACGTAATTTGGTCAGTTTCAGGGAGCTTGGCTATCCTTCGCTTGACGGATACCACCGAAAAGACAGAGCAATACCACTGGAAATCGCAGGGGCAGTGCTGAACAGAAAAGCTGACATGCGACTAGTCAAAGAAACAAACCAGAGATGAAGAGGAGGATCAGGAAGGGAACAAAAAAGCAGAAGTAGAATGAAGACGAGCACAACTGTAGAAAATCACTTTATCCAGACAGTTATTCTGACAGTTTTCAGGCCTTACATTTAGAAGATGGATGCATAATGACCATAGACTGTGAATAAAAGATGGAGGGAGCCTTCGTGACGTCACCCGTAGGTTTCTGAAGAGCTGAGTTGAAGCTCTTTGGGCGGTTATCACCGTCGCCATCTTGGCAGCGTCACGGGTGTCGTCATTCCTGAAAATTCAAAAACAGGCAAAGAGATCCAGCTGAAAGGGGAGCTGTGAGCGTGGGGGTGGATAATTGACACCCATCAAACTCCGAGCTGCCTGTAGCCAGGAGCTAACTGAGCTAACCTGGAGCTTAAGCTAAGGCGCACTGTTAGCCAGCTAAAATCCGCTGTTGTGCCTTCTTGCCGTGGATATTGGATACCTACCAATCAAAAAGACACGCTCCTTATTATGCCAAATGTCAAGATTAAATAACACCCAAACGGATGACTTAGAAAAAAATTCACCCCCCTCACAGTTGTCATGAAGGTAAACTTGACCTATTAATCCTAAAATGCATTTTTGTAGCAGACTTTAAACATGTTTATTTCTATTGTGACGTTGGTCTTTTTAACATGGAAGTCAATGGGGAGCCAGCCCCGAGCGGATGGGGGCTGAACTGCAATGTTTTGCTCTTCCGCATAGTGTTCACATTTTACCGCCGGATGTTGTCGCTTGATATTGACCCATTCGATATATCACACAGTTAACCACCCTGTCGTTATCTTAGGGCGAACGGCTTGAAGTTTGTGCAATATGGACACAGATAATTTACAAACAGTGTTGTTTTTGGGAGGCATCTCAGTTTTAGTCTTAGTTTTAGTCTTCTTGGCGAAAATGCTTATTAGTTTTAGTCACATTTTAGTCATTTTTAAGTTTGATAGTTTTAGTTGACAAAAACTCAAAAAGGTTTTAGTCTAGTTTTAGTCAAATTTAAAAAAAGTGTTAGTCTCTTAACAAATTACTTTTGGTCAATAATACGTATTAAAAAGTGGAATCAAGGTTGACAGGTTATAACAAGTATTGCAATTTATAAAACAATGCTTTTGCATAAAAACCAGATCCTTTACCAGACTGGTAGCTTCATTACTGTTGGGCAGAAACCTTTAATTTCTATATTTCAGCTTTTTTCATAAACTGATGCCCTGCTTCATCATAAAAACATGTCACTGAAGAAAATAGCAGCTCTATAAGTTCAACATAAAGCAACACATTGTGAGCTTGTTGTTTGGTTATTTTCATCAATAATTACAAAATGAAAAGGAATGTTTTAGACTTAGAAGGTTTCCCAACCAACAACAGATACTCTCTGATCTACGTAGGGTTCTGCATCGCACAGATAAAGTACTAACTGTGGAATCAATTACTCTAAAAAAGCAAAGAGCAACTACATCCTTACTTTGGTAACTGTGGCTTTATTTCTGAGAATTTTCTAAAGTGCAAAACTACACCCTGAACATACACATGCCCAAAATATGAGCAGTGGATGGGGAACACATATGCTCAACTTGACCTCGTCTGCCAGTGAAATTATGATGGATTATAGTTAAAATATATCCGACAACCAAACCCCTTCGTCGACACTGCCCCCATGATTTATCTGTGAATTAATAAACTGCTTGTCTGCGTGCGCGCCTCACGTCAGGTGGTGGGCGTGGCCAAGGTGCAGCACCATTGCTGACTGACAGATTGCGCTCACTATAGGCAGAAATGTCGTGTATTTTTAATGTCGGACAATCAGGCCTTGAACATTTTCGTCTTGTCAATGAAATCTCACACACGTCTCATCTTTTAGTCATCAGAGAGCACATGTTTAGCTCGTTACTGTCTCGTTATCATCATTAAAAAAGGCTCATTAACGAAATAAATTCGTCATCTTCATTGTTGACCAAAACAACACTGTTACAAAACCTTGATAAAAAGCTGGAATAGTTCAATTGTTGGTTTTGATTGTCTCATACCCTTTTTACACATATAGTGTAGCATCGTGTGTGACTAAGTAAGTAAGCAGTAAGTTCTCAGTCTAAAGGCGGATTTATGCTCATACGGCGTCTGCGTGCGGTCAGTTATGGCGTAGCTGTCGCTGGTGAATTTGCTCTCGCACTCAAGCATAGGAGGTGTGTGCCGTTTTGTTGTCGTGTTTCTCCTCCTGACCTAAAGGTGGCAGCAGGCGTTGTTTCGGCCCGTAAACTCACCAGGTCAGAGTTTTTTTGATGGTTCACTTCGGTTTGGTAGGTATTTTCTGTTTTAAAACGATGGCGTCCAGTATGATTCAGTGTCTTTATTAGCTTGTGGAAGAAAACGAAGAAATAGTTTGATCAGCCTCCCATCAACTTGATCCACTGGTTAATTTTTTTTAAAAACGATGGTTACCACACAACTTGAGCGAGAAGATCCAGATATCCGGCAACACGTGATCCCAAACTGAAAAGGGAGTACCTTGTGCGCGTCAAGCTACAGCGGTTATGCTGACGCCACGCGAGCATAAATCCGCCTTAATGCTTGTTACATATGCCACAAGAACAGAGGACTTTGTTCTCGTTCTCTAGGTGGAAAAAACAAGAACAAAGTTAGTTTTGGCTCAGTTATTATACTTCACAAAAAACTTTGTCTGAGGCAGAGCGGGGTTTTGCATGGTGCGCTGTCAGTCTCTTTATTTGTCTCGTGTATAGATTTCAGTAGTTCCTCACTGTTTCAACCAGCTGATCCTTAAAACCACCTTGTTAAATCTTTCACATAAGCAGAAAATTTTAATTACTACTTTCTGCTAGGGCTGTACGATGAATCGAATTTTAATCTCAATTACGATCTGGGTTTTCAACGAACATAAAAATGAAATGGTCTGATTATTTTGCTCCTTCAAAGTTTACTCTTGTGCTGTTTTCAGTTGCAAATCGAGCACCACTGGCATTGCAGCGCTGCGCTCTGCAGCAGGCTCTTTCCACACTCCCAGCCGCTTTGGTTTAATTCAACTCGAGTTGCAAGCACCTTTTCAAGTTATGGGCTGGACACATGGGAGGCAACGTCGCTCCTTCTCCATTTATTTCCTATGAAACTTGCGCGATGAGGTGAAAATCGCTGCCCTCTTCCAATCAACCAACAGGCAACATACTTGCATGTGAAATTTTGCGCTCGTTCACGTAGACGTGCACACGGGGGTATGTGACGCTACACAAGAAAATAGAGAAAATTTTCAAATTTTGTCGCTGTTGCATGGCACCAAAACCAGTCACTGAGGGGCTTCATGAACTGACCAAGCTGAGAGAAGGCTTGACAGTCTGCAAACCATTTCAACACGAAGGAACAGATAATTTTAGCTGTGTTCGACTTTCCCATACTTTGTGATCATCACGCAAAGATTTTAGAGATGTAAATAAAAGGCAGCCGCGGTGAATTTGTCCGAACGTAGGTTCTGAATTTATTTGGATCAGCCTTGAGGTCCGCCGTCAAATGATGATATTCACCACACGGTGTCCTTGTTTGTAAAATAGGATGAACCCTGTTGTCTTTCTTTGTACAGTAGAATCAACAACAAGATTTTGATATGAGCAAAATCTTCTGACTCTTCATCTCTCATGCCTCGTCTGTCACGAACCTCTTTGAAAATGTCAGAATTACCTCCAATATCATAACCAATCACATTTCTTGAAGCAAAGCGATCTGAGAGAGCGATGCGCAACACAGCCACTGTTGTGGCTGTTTGTCGCTTCCTGTGGGTTTGGTTTCACCTGGGCGGACATGAGTTTCGCCTGTTGTAGTCGTTGGTCGCTCCCTGTGTGTCTTGCCCATTATAGGCTGAACACACGGGAGGCGATGTCGCTCCTTCTCTATTAATCGCTGCCCTCCTCCAGCCAAGGGTCAGCTAAGGGACAACTAAATAATCCACCAGCTCCCAGAAACACAAAGAGATAACAAACGTTATAAATAAACATAACTTGTTTTCTTGCCAAAGATCAATGCTCAACACAGTAAACAACTCAGGATTTTAAAAACTCAACACTTTGGACAAATGGTATTACTTGCCATCTTGTCACTCTTTTAATGGCGTGTCTCTCCCTGCCCTGTATGATGAGTGTCGTGAGTGTTTTGTGAAAGACGTGGCTACAGACCAATGTTTCGCCACTGTTACAGGCCTGTGGTCAAGCCTCACAATAGAGCCGTATATGACGCGGATTTCAACATGAAAACCACCAGGCAGAACATAGCTGCTGCTGGTCTGAGACAAAAAATAGCTACTGGGACTTGGTGGAAAGAAACTGGTGTGTTTTACCACAGACAACGCTTTTAATTAACCCTCGCTTCTCTCTTTCTCTAATCGTGGTAGAATCAAAATGATCGGGATTATCGTTTTTCCCATAATCAAGCATCCCTACTTTCTGCTTCATATTTTCCCACATTAACCACGCCTACTTTAAATTCTGACCATCACATATCAACTGTTTCTGTCCGGGTGATGTGTTGAGAACAAGTTGCAAGAACTTCCAAACCAGGAGTATGTACCTTAGGTGTCAACATATGAAGTGTTCATGTGTTGAATTGTGGTCATTTTGCAATTAAATGAGTCATCTCTTCATTCCAGCCAGAGCTAGAAAACAGTAATTTTTGTCATGTTTCACCACCTTAGGTGGATTTTGTGTGTTGGATTTTGATCTGTTCCTTGGTTTGTTATATTTTGATCTGGGTTTATAGTTTGGTGTATTCCTTGTTGTGTGTGGTTCCCTGTCCTGCGTTCTGACAGAATAAACTTTGGCCAACTGTCCAGTTCTGTCTCTGGTCTTGACTACCTGCATCTGGGTCCTCACCTTCACCACCACTCATGACAAATTTTATGTAAGAAATTCCCTTTTTTCCAGATTTTTTTTTTCTTACCAAATATTAAAGCAATTCATAAAGTGGAGCATTCTCTTTTTTCCTTTCTTTCTTTTTCAAGTAAATTCCTACTGCTATTGTTTTTTCTTCATCTCATTTTGTTTCCATTAGGTCAAATGAGCCAAGTTTCTTTGTTTTTTTTCTTTCTTTTGTTAATTTTTTCTTCTAACCAGTTAGCAGAAAGGTCTAATACGTATTTCCTCTCTCAAAAGTTGGCATCAAATTTGCTATTCTAATAAATAGATCTCTGTGTGAACTTAACAGTATGCTTTGAGTTGCTATGAGTTGATGATATTAGCTGTTGCGCTGACTATGTAGACAGTTGCAGGTTACTGCCTAATGAAGAACATCTTAGTTTTAAGTTATCCAACTACAAAGGACAACTCAAATGGCAACTACATTGCCAAAACTCTTTGTAACTTGGACATGAATAGCCTACTCAAAGGCAGAGAAACTAACACTTGACAAAAAGATTTAAAAAATTAAAAGCTAATGATTAAACAGTTTTAGGGCTAATTTCTAACCTTTGGCAGAATAAATAACATTTCAAATAACTTACAGTATCAATTTCCAAACACAAGAAAACTCACCATTGCCACCATTGCCACTGCTCAGGAGTTTGCAGTCTTACTTGACTGATGCTATATTGTTAACAGCTAATTTTTAAGAGCTATGAATCAAAAATCAAAATCTATAAGTAACATCCTTCATATATTTCCCTCTACTATAACAAGTCATATTTGTATTACAATAATGTACCTCACATTATTGTTGAAGTAGCCTTTCTTTTTTTTCCTTATAAATTTAAATAAATTATTCTTTTGTTGCTTATAAGTTCAGTCAGATTAACTAAATGGTTAAATCTGGGATAATCTAAACTACCAAACCTTGTGTGGTATGTTCTCATTAGAAAATCATTTAATCTTCGCTGCTTCCAGCTAGCTTAATACTAAGCTAGTGATGGGTAAGAGTTTAGATACTGTTACATACTGTTGTAATGATATATACTCTATTAAACAATTAGTGAGTAGATCATTTTTGTGTCAAGTAAGCGTTTGATAATTTTATTCCACATTAAAAGCATTTTGTTTCCATTAGATTGTTTGCTTGCAACATGCTAATGTGTAGCACAAGCATTAGCTTTGGTATTTGCTAACCTTATCCGCCAAGAGCTCCTATTTATGTTTTATTTATTTGTTCATTAATTTATTATTCAGCCAAGAGAGGTATTTAGATACTAAATCTTTTGTTCAAGATCACTTCTGTCAAAATAGCTGCACGGTTCACATAATGAACTAGCAATTTCTCATATTTCACCTCTTGTCAAGTTATAAATGTTTAATGTGTACATGGAATAATATTGTATATGTAGACAGAAACATTAAAAAATGTGGTTATTTCTTAGCTATAGTTAGATTAAGTGATCTATATAAAGCACTACTTTACGACATTACCATTCTGTCTCTCTTTGGGTAGGAAAATCCAGCATAAGTAAAGCTGAGTAAATAAAATTATGTCTTGTTTGTTTGATCTGTTCAATAGATAAATAAATGACAACCCCTCAATGCGTAGCCCCCTCAAAACACAATGTTATTGGTACCTGTTGCTTGTTCAGTTTCTTCCTTAAATCCTTGTATTGTTTATGAAAGAAATATAAAAGTAGACAGAAAATTAAATTTGACTAAAATTTCTCTTTCTCTCTTTACATAGTTTGGTAAAGTGGATAGAAGATGGTGTTCCTGAGGATCCCTTCCTGAACCCAGAGCTGATGAAGAACAACCCCTGGGTGGAGAAAGGAAAATGCATGATCCTCTAGGAGGAAATATCCCTCCACCCATGATCGTCGACGTCAACACACCCTGCAGATGTCCCCTGAAGCTGACCCTACCCAGCCTGTGAGGGCACTGGCAGGACAGGGCCAACTAACCTTTCACCATGAATGTACTACAGCTGATACTCTCAACCTCTCCTAGACACACACAGCAACAGGAGCATGAAAACACACATGGACTAACATACACTGACCCTCTTGATCACTCCAAACCCTGAGACTTTCACTGCAAGTTTATTCATCCCACTGCATTTCCTCATTACTATAAAATGAAAATATCGATCCAGTTGTTATGCTACATGTCTTTATATAAATATATGATGACTTATTTATGCAGCTGCCAATCACAAGCTTTTTCTCTGCACATTTATTTTCCTTCAGCTTGATTTATTGCGGTGTAATATAGAGTCACCGTGTCACTGCCTGAATGACTGTGGTTGTGCTAGGGGAAAGTTGTCCCGTGTGGAGCTATTAAGATGATTATATTTGCCAAAATAAAACTATTCTCTGTTACTTTTAACTAAAAGCTAATAAATTCCACAAGTCTGTGTCTGGCAAAAAAACAAATTAACATTTATTGACATTTTATTTGAACTATTTATAAGAACCTATATTGATATGTAAGAAAATATAGAACATTTTACTCAAGCTTAAAAGCTATTGCTTTGGTGTTTCACAACCCTTCCTGCTTGTTTTTTGTTATGTGGTTAAAATAGCAAGAACTTTTTACCCATTTATTGGTCTCATTTACAGTGGTTACCAAAATCTTCTATCTTTATATTATTCAATACATATATATGTACTAAAATAAATGTGGCATAGAGAATGTAAGTGATTCCCGTAAAAAGTTAGAGTGGCAGAAGAAGTTACGACAGTTTAGCTAGCCAGAATTCATAAGCTAACACAAAGATAGATGATAGTTTAACAAGTTACATTTAAATGCATCTCAATTATCTTCGGGGATGCAGAATTCACTCGAGATGCAAAGGACTGCTGGAAAAAGGTGACTGAGGGCTTGTCTACTTTGACGGTGTAGCATATTGCATGTTAGCATTGCAGCTAGCACCACTATTATGGAAATCTTAAGAGAGTATCAACTTAACGTGTTGCAGGCCACACTGTACTACAAAAATAGCACTTGCAATTCTTTATAAGTTCTTAGATGGGAAATAAATCATTAACCTCCCAAAGCAAAGTGAAAGTTTCAGTGTAATTAGCAATAACTTTATTCAGTTACTGGCCACATTTCCAGACAGGTTAAGCATAGCATTGTAAATCTGGATAATGGCTAACATTTTTTTCACAAATCATGTAGCTGTGAACATTTAACCAAAAAAAGTCTTGAAAATACATTTACAAGTTATGAAAATAATCTGATGAACTAATGAAATCACATAATTAGATTTTTACATTGTTTATGAACAGAAGTCAATTCTACGTGAGGCTAACATTTGCCTTAATATTTGTATCTTGTTTTTACTCTAATTTTGACTAGAAGTCCTAACTTGTACTTTCACCACTTTCACATTTGTCTTGGAAAATTGGTCTGTTGATGAAAAATTTGATATCAGATTGCAAAAGAACTGATAAAAACTTCTGAGCAATGAAAAACTTTAAAACTGTACTCGCATCTACATACTTGGCCAGTTACTCCAGCAAACTGGTGATCTTGTAAGTTTTAAAGTTACTGATCATGCTCATTCTCTATACAGTATGTCCAATAGGCATGATGGAGGACAAGCAGGTTTTACTCTAACTAAACAAATTATTTGATATTTTCTAACATTAAGTAAACATGCTAACTGCTACACCACCACTATCATTATAAATTGTCCGTCTGTCATCAACATTAAAGTGGAAATTATACTTGCTTTTAATTACACATACCCGTAATTATCATGGCTGTTTTGCGCATTTTGCATTTTTCTGAAGCATTGTTTGTGCAAGCCCTCAGAAATCAACACTACTTCTTTCAAGGTGTGATATGCAAGTAACCACTGGGGGCAGTGTTGAGACCAATTTGACTGGAAGTAAGGTCACAGGATGGACAGCGATAAAGATGGCGGAGAAGTTAGAAAATAAGACACGACATGCTTGTTTTAATTGCGTTACCATCTACTACATTACTGTCGTTTATTTTTAAAGTGATATCAAAATTAACCAAATATTGACCACCTCTATTGTCTCCATGTTTATAATCTTGTTTGCACCCTACAAACTATCCGGTCTGTGTTCATTAATGCACCACTAGTGAAATCCTAACAAGCACCGTACACAAACAACAATGTGAACAATTTTGCTCACAACAGAGCCAGTTGCATACGTGAACATGAGATTAAACAGCAAGTATATTTTTGGCCTTAGTCTTTACCCGTAAGAGATAGGATATACTTGCTGTGTATGCAAATGTGCATGTCAGCTTAAAGCAACATCTGTGTATATACCTGCTACAGCGCAAGAGCAACATGATGCAGCCAAAACGCTCGGTACTTGAGGTCACTATTAGGGGCAGCACACAGCACTTGGACTCTGAAATAGCGAAAATGCCAGTCACGTTGCATTTCCAGGGCATTTCATAAACAACTGTTTACCAATCTGTTGTAAGGCACAAGAGTTTATCAATATGCAACAGGGAGGGAAAATCATAACGACGCTGGCAGTTGGAAACAAAGTACGAAACCATTCAAAAATAAAAATAAAATAAAACATCCCCGTTCTGACCTTGTGTTCATGCTCTTGATTGCATGAGCGCCTCTAGTGTTCAAATCAATACTGCAGGCAAGACGTTAAGCAACGCGAGCGGCCTCTTACTCTCAGCGTGCCAAACGTATGCTAGGAATGCATGGCAGCCATGATACGTATCAGAACATGTTTCTAACAGCAAGTATATCCCAGCTCTTGGAAACAACATGCCGGCACCTGAAAAGCTTTCACAGCCACCTTCTTTTGTGACTCCTACAGTCTCCACATGTAGTTTTAAATTGGTTGTGCAGCATGACTATCACATCGAGGATTTGCTTGAGTGGCATTTGGTCAGTGTCTTAGAGTAGTTTAGCTTGTGTTGACCGAGCAGAATTAAAGTCTAGGTCTTGGGAAGTTTCTGCTCCCTCCCCTCCTAAGCTACAACCCCTAAAGACAACCATGCACACACATCTTATCTCCTCACCCTCACATGTACATACAGACCCCTTTAACTTATTAACTTATTTATTTATTGATTCACCTTAGGTTTTGTTTCCTATGTCTGAACTCTTTCTTTCTCATTACCTCAACTTGAGAGAAAAATTTTAAAAAAGAAAAAAAGTACTACACCTTGCCAGATCACCATCTACTACTGCCTTGGACACAGTTTCCTTAAAACGAGAATGTAAATACGTGGCATGAGGAACATGACCTCAGAGCTAGCCTGCGAGTCTGTGTGCATGTGACTGTGATTGTGTGTTTACTGTGCATATTTTAGAAATAAATATGGACAAGAGGCTCCTATGTGGGTTGTGAAGCACACGTGCAGCTACATCTCACACACAAACAAACACACACGCACAGGAGGCCGAACAGATCAACAAAACACAAGCACACACCGCTAACTTCAAGTGTGTATGGGGGGAGGTGCGGCAAGGACGTGGGATTCTCTGAAGGACGCGGGACAGCGGAGCCTCACATTATCTCTGTACTGTATTAAATCTCATAATATACATCATCATTATTTCCCTAATCCTATTTGGTGGGAAGATGATTTTGATCCTGTTTATAACTAATATTTGATTTGATCCCTTTTTAAAATTTAGTTTTAACGTTAAACTGTCATGAGATACGAAGCTTTGAGCGGAAAGTTGTACAGGCATGTTTTACATGAGCATAACTTGACTATCAAAATGAAGTCAATAAATAAGTCCCATCATTTATGTTTCATGATTCTTTTAAAATATGGCTTAGTTATCAGCTATTTTGTGCAACACTAAAAAATTGTTTGATGCAAATTGTATGAAATTGGACTAAAAGTGGTTACCAGCAAACAAAGTTTTTAAAATCTGAGCTTTATGTTTAATGTTTTTAATTAATTATGACCTCATTAATCACCTTTTTTTTTTATTTAGAGGTTTAAACATTTATAATTTCTTCTTAAAAAAGTAAGAAAGGTTGCTGCGGTACATGAGAGGACTCCTGAGTCCACCTGTCCCCTGTCTGTTTTCTGTCCAGCTACTGTAACTTTGTTTGTTTTTGTTTTTTATTATCTGAACATGGGTACGTATGTTTGTTATTACTATTATAATAACTAAATTAAGACTTTGCCTAAATATTTAGCAACATAATTCTCGTGAGAGTGCTTTGGAAAAATTATGCATCAGATCAAAAGTCCTAGGGTAAAAATGACAATGAGCAATAAATTATGTCATTTTTTATTGAATGTTTTACAAAAACATTTACCTTACTGAATAAAGTAGACCGTTTTTAGACATATTGATTGTTTTGGATGTTTTTTTAAGCAAAACACACACAAAACAAGTCATTTTCTTGACTAATAAACCACTTTTGAGTCTTCAGTTTTAGTAAATCTGGTATTGTGCATATTGACAACTAAAGGAGGTGCATGGGAGATCTGTCCTCGATGCCTGGTCCTAAAATTTGTTGTGACTTGCTTTGATTCACTCCCATGATTAAAGAGTAGGTGAATGTATAACAGCTAAGTCCCTTCCCAGTAGTACAATACAAGCTTACAAAAACTGAGTTGCTGTACAGATAATATAGCAGAAATTCTTGTGTTATTTATTGATCTTTAATAGAACAAGCTTCCTGTAAACTTTATTATAGTTGAAATCCGGAGTTGGGTATCAGTAAAATTACAACCCCGATTCCCCAAAAGTTGGGATACTGTGTAAAATGTAAATAAAAGCAAAATACAAAGAAAGAACAGAATGGATATCAATAAAACTATTTTCTAGAAGTTCTTCCAGCTGAATGTTTTTGATCTTTATTGCTTATTCAACCATTTGTTGCCCCCAGGCCATCGATCTTGGGACCTGTAGTAAGCTTCGCATTTGACATGAGCTCCTTTTGTGCATAAAAGTGTAAAAAATTTGTCAGCTTTGACATTTTTTATGTATGTTCCGTTGTTTCATGCAAGGTTTTTTTAGTTTTCATTTTGTTCAGATTTAAAGAATATCCCAACTTTTCTAGGATTCGGGTTGTAATACCTGCACTGCAATGCCACAGTACTGAGAGACTGATATCCAGTAACAAACAAAACTTGCTTGCAGCACCTTCAATATATCACACCAAAGAGATCTCCCACCCCATCCTTCTCCTCCACATTTCAGCTATTTGGGTTTCTTGTTTCCCATATCCACAGCAGGTTTGACAGCTGCTCACTGTCATCATAACAACCCACCTACGCATCACCATCCAGCGGATGACCACGCTCTCTTTAGTTTGCTCTGAATGCTCAAAGGATTTCACATCGGGCTGCACATGGAGGCTATTATTCTGTTACTTCCAGTCCTAGTCCACCCCCCTGAGCCCCAACCTTAACTTCAACACTGAAGTTCTCCAATTGAGGCTCTCAGGGTCCCAATCAAAGTTAAGAAATTACTAGACTTGTATGAAGAGCTTTAGCCCCGTGAACCAATATTAGTGATAGAAATGTTACTGTTAAATGACCATTTTACATGACCTATGGGGCCACAAAGTGTTGCTGCAGGCCAGTTTGTGCAGCAGGAAAAGTGTAAACAGTCTGGTGCAGATGTGACAGCTCCTGCTTGAACTGCTATTTTTTATTTATCCGGTTACTTTTTTTAGGTATGAGTTGTTGTAGATTGTGGGGAAAAAAAGTCTCTTCTTGTCCTGAGTAGCTTTCAGCTGTAGCTCGCGCATGAGGAAAGTAGTTAAATATAGTGAAATAGGCGGGAAAAGTGAGTCGGATAGAGGAGGACCTGAGAGTTCGGCTGGGTATGTTACCTTCAATTTCCACAGGGTGCTAGTGCGTCGCATTCCAGCTGCACTATGATGTTGTTCTTCCACAGCAAGTCAATTCACACCGGGAGTGTGTCCGACGTCGAGTGCACCCGAGTGCAGTCCGCCTACCTGGATCCGCTGAAGACTTGGAGAATATTGTGATTCTTCAAGTCTTGTCGTCCATGATGAAAAAAAATAAAATAAAAAACACTGAGACCACCTGACCAATTAATGACGTAATGTTTATATAGTTCAGAAGCACAAATCTGCATGGGGGCTTTTATTTTGAAATTTACTGGATGCTTTTACGCTGCTTCTGTGTCTGATTTCCTGTCTGGCCCAATCAGAACTGCTGAGCTTGACGCATTCTGGATGCGTGCTCTGTCAAAAAGAGACTCAGTGCGTATGTTTACCATTGTATGCTATGCTTAGGCCTGCGGAGGCTCAACGCACACCTCTTCCAGACCCAACGTGCACCCCTGTTTGCAGCGCGGATACGTGTGATTGGTCGGTTTGTGATTACATGTTTCTGGATTTGTGTGGTTACCGTGGAAGAGAAACTGCAACACAACGCTATTACCATACGCCAGAGCACATTTCCCCGGCGCCAGCCGAGCCAGCCCTACCATATGCAGACACTGTGCAGGTATAAATCTACCTTGTCCATCTTCTGCGTTAAGCATAAATGGGCCTTCGACAAGAGCAACACATGGTGACGGTGGAGAAGATCATGATAATGTACATTATCAGTAGATGACGGTGGTTTGTGCGGCCATTAAATACATTACTGCTTCTTCCTCTTTTTTGTACCTTTCACTGATAGCACTGAGTTACACTACGCAACACTGCCCCCATGATTTCCAGTGGTACTGCTCTGTGGCTGGTTACACATCTGCATATTCTCTAAAAACAGACTAAAATATGTACATACAGGATACAGAAAATGAACAGAAAGCTCTGTCTGTACATTTATATTTATTTATATTTAACGAGTATAAATGAGGCTTCACATTATCTATGTGGTACTGGAATGATGGAGGGCTGTCGAGGATAACAAGACTCTTAATCTGTGGAGAGGGGGAAACTAAGAAGTTGACAACAGAAACAGAGTTATTTATCTTTGAGAGGATGGATTTAGTGCAAATAATAAAGAACTCAGTGTCATCTTTAACCTTGTTTACGTGCACACCAAAAATGTAATAATTGTCTAATTTCTGGAGTTATCAGATTATTCAAGTGGTCATGTAGACAGCATAAACCGATATGCTTTTATTAGATATTACACTCATTTACATGACCAATATAATCCGATATTTGGGAGTAATCAGAAAATTATAATAATCTGATCTGACGCAATTACATTCACTTCTAAAATGACTATTCAAGAAACGCTGGTTATCAATTTCCCGTGCATTATCGGATTAAGTTTGGAGTCCTTAAGAAGTGATGTAACATCGTCTTCGTTCAACATGGCGGCTGTTACGACCCCTTTTGGGTCTAGGGTCTCCAGGGTCGATAACAAAAAATGAAAACCGAACAACTCAAATAGTTATATAACACAATTTATTCCCAATCCGGGTTCTAACAGAAATGTTATATACTAAATTAAAACTAAAAGTGTCCAAAGGTAGGTTATCTAATAAACAAAATCTAATAAACAAAAGGTATCCTTAATTTACGGCACTTATCCATTTCCTCTTTAACAATTAAACAATTAACAGTAACAATAACCTATACAGGAAAAAGGAAACTTAACTACTAATTAAATATAAACCAAAATCCAACCATGGGTTTAGCATTAGCTGCTAATGTGGAAGCTAATAAGCTACAAAATAGTCTACAGGCCAATGTTTTACTTTATTTATACTCCAACTTCCTGCTGCTGCACGGCATTGCGGGGCTTTTTGTGAGTGTGTGTGTGTGTTCTACTTATGTTGTAAAGGCTTTGCTTCTGTCTTTTTATCGGATTCCTTTAGAAATACAGAAGCAACATCGTTTTTCACACATGCACATTGGGCATCTCAGGGAGAAATCTAGGAGTGTTGATTCGATGTCTCATAATCAGATAATGGCAATTATCTGATATGTTACCAGATATCATAATTTGCTCTCTACATGACATGAGCTATCAGAATTATCTGAAAACTCCAGAAATCAGGTTATGATCAGATTTTTGTTGTGCATGTAAACAGGTTCAACATGATTGTGAGAAATCGGATCAACACACAAAGATTTCTCCTTAAAACTGATATGTCTTTGTGCACGTGGACCTAAATATCTGACTTATTTGGACTTCATACATCTGTGCATGTGCAAAAAACTGTTGCTTTAATGGAAGACAATAAAAAGTGGAAACAATGCAGTCAGAATGTGAGCAGAACACAAAAGAAAAGCACAGTGCCTTGCAGCAGCGGGAAGTTTGAGAATATTCGTGAGGTGAAACATTAACTTGTAGTTTATTTTGAAAGTTTACAAGCTCCTACATTAGCACAGCTAAGGCAAAGATCGTAGGTGCCGGCATATTCAACAGAGATCGGACTGGTTTTGAAAATGTCTTCATGTACGCACATACTCTGAGAGAAATCTGACTGGAAAATGTAGACCAGGGTTCTTCAAATATCACATGTCATAAGTGCATGTAGATGTTTTAGATCCCATTATTACATTGTTAATATTGAGCAAATTATGAGAGAACCACAATCTGATTTCCTCTTGCCAAGCGGACAGGAAGATCTGCGTAGCCATTGGAAAATAAATGAATGTCCATTTATTAGTATTACGAGTGAGCCCTAACTATATATTGTAATATCTAAACCATGACTACCTTCTAATGACTTCCATATCAAACCATTTCAGAGCATGATGAAGTAGATCCACCTCCAGCCCGCTGGAGCAGGAATATGCCAAATAACATAACTTCCAAACATCCTGTTAGAGCATCAAGATGGATTTGTATTTATGAAAAATGTATTTAAATTAGATTTTGATTACAAAAGGATAAAAACTCTTCCAGCAAATGAAAAAAAGCCTTTTAATTTATGGTTTTTGGTCAGATATATCTTTGAAAAGCATAAAAAGTGGATGGTGTGATGGCTGACTTATGCAGGGTGTGTCTGTCTGCTTTTTATGGGTCAGATCCCCTCAATCCCTTCAATAGACACTGACACACACATGTACTCACTAATGCACTCAATCCCCCTCACCCTCACTGCTAAATCCTCACCCTTATTGTCCGGATCCCCCTGAAATCCTTAAACCATAGAATTTCCTACAGACACACGCACACACCAGCTCTCTCCTTTTCTGTTTAATGGCCCTCTAGCCCCCTAGTCACTCTCAGATTACACTCTTGGAACACAGTCATACACAAATGTGTACATCACTCATACACTGCGCATGCACATGTGCATTTGTGAGCAAACACTGGTTGCATGGGCATGTGTTCATACTGTATACATACATGCAAAAACACACAAAACAAGCACTAATGGCCTGCCAGTGCTCAGCACGAACATTCATGAGTGGATTAGGATTAACAATCCACCTGCAGCACCGCTACACACACACACACACACACACACGGAGTGTATACAAAGAGAAGCAGAAGCAATCTCTAATGCACATTCTGCTGGTGGTGATAATCTCTTTCTGTGTGTCACGCGCACACACAGACAGACAAACACACACTCCACTCCGACTGCTCTCTGTGCTGCTGAGGTCACCATTTGCCATCTAATCTAAGAGCTTTAATCCACTGTTTTGGGCACCTTCACTACCCCATCCACCCCACCAGTCTTTTAGGATCGCATTTTCTTTCCCTCTGCAGATACTGCTTTAAATAGGTCTGTTGTGTTTTTCATGTGTGTTGGGGGATGTACATACAACTCATGGTGTGTGTGTGTGTGTGTGTGTGTTGGGGGATGTACATACAGCTCATGGTGTGTTGGGAATTACAGACACGCTGTAACTGCTTTGTTAAAATAAAGGTTGGAAGTTGTCATGTGAGTACAAAGTATTTACTATTTAACCTAATAAAACATAAATGGGTTTCATGTTGTCACATATTAGTGATGGTAAAATGAGACATTTCATCATTAGTTTTCTTCCTTTTGTCTTTGTGGAAGGTTTCATGGCACCCATAAGGATCTTTGGAGGCATGGTTGTGTGTCATATCTCTTCAGAAGAGAGTCAGTTATCACGTTAGCTATTTTTGCCTTCAACAAACACTTAGCCTTTTCTTCACTGTAGCTCTCTAGGGCAGGTTCTGAAAATGTACGAGCAAAGCTTGCTGTGTCCACACTTGTCTCTCTTTATTTTTAGAGATTACTGAGCAGATCTGCTTCAGTTGTGGATTCCGTCTTTAGGTTACCATTAACCCTCATTATCACAGCAAGGGTTAATCCACCAGAGATTCCTCTCGGCCTCTTTCAAAACTCTATATCCAGATGGTTGATTCAGGATGCGCAAAAATATTTTTCCAACTCTGGGCCAGCATCGGGGGCCTCAGTGGCAGACCACACAGATAACACAGGACAAAACCAACAATCGACAAGACAGGATGAGACAGGCACACAGACTGAATCTGGTTAGCTAAATTGGTAGAGCATCAGTCTCCCATGTGAGAGACTGGGGTTCAAATCCCCCAGGGAATAAACAATAACACCTTCCAGTTGGGTCCTTAGACCCTTAACGCTACTGCCTAACCATTGTGAGTTGCTTTGGATAAGAGGGTCAGCTAAATTACTGTAATGTAAAAAAGACTAAATCAAGTCACAAGAGAATCTAAGAATGAAAATAAATACGTTTAATGTAAAGGTATTTACAAAAATGTGAAAATATATATAAAAAGGAAAACATTACAAATATTTTAAGTTGTGTCTAATTCTGCTTTCTAGTTTCACACTCGCTGCTCTCATACCGTCATTTTTGGCCAACAGTCATATTAAGTTCTAGTGAATGTTAAGGAGCATTTCACAATCACATATTATTTAATTCGAGACTGTGTCGCCTCATCAGAGGTTGGCAGTTGGAGCTACGCTGGTAGGAGTTGTACTGCAGTAGAAAGAGTTGTGTAAAAACAGAAACAAACATCTTGCAGTAAATAATAACTGTGGTGGACATCCACAAGTGTAAAATGTAGACAGCTCTTTCTCAGGAAATATTTAACTGCTGGAAACATTATTAATATATCTGGGGTGACCGGAGTAAGTCCATATGACTGCTTTTCAATTCAGACCAGTAACATAGAGATGGGATTTATGGCTCTTTAAAGGGAGCCGGATCTTGAGGAGCCGTTCTTTTCAATGAGCCATTCAAAAGACTTGCTCGTTCTTATTTTTTTTATTTAGTTTTTAGAATTCAATCAGGAGTAACTCATTTCTATCAAGAAAATAATCACTAGTAACAATTAGAAGGTAAGATTTGGATCAGAATAATTCAAACTTTCACACACCACCAAAACTTACTGTGTTGGTGGGAATTATTCTCAAATGTTGGTCATAATTTCATTTGACTTGTGTTTCTTATAGTAATAATTCTATAAGTTGGCTCCATATCCCCATTCTTTGACAGTAAGATCACTATTTTGGATTTTCCCCTCACCATAATGAAAACTAAGCAGGCTACAACAACTTCCATGCAAGATAACGTGTATATATATATATATATATACAGATATATATAAGTTCTTTATTTCCTGTAATGCAATTAAAAAACATGAAATGTCATACATTCTGGATTCATTACAAATCAACTGAGA
>JBAMHW010000023.1:7401920-7421528 GCA_037177495.1 Rhadinocentrus ornatus | reverse complement strand
CAGACAGTTTCCAGTCAGACAGTTCCCAGCCAGACAGTTTCTAGTCAGACAGTTCCCAGCCAGACAGTTTCCAGTCAAACAGTTCCCATTCAGGCAGTTCCCAGCCAGACAGTTTCCAGTCAGACAGTTCCCAGCCAGACAGTTTCTAGTCAGACAGTTCCCAGCCAGACAGTTTCCAGTCAAACAGTTCCCATTCAGGCAGTTCCCAGCCAGCAACACAAAAACTTAAATCTAGCAGCAGGCAGATGTAAATCGCTTCCCCAAAAACCAGTAACATTGCTAAACATACAGGGTCCACCAGCTCCAGATTTTATCCCTCCGATATTACCTGCCTGCAGTACCAGAGGACTCAGAGTAATGCCTGTCTCCTCCCTAGCAACACCTGTCCTCCTGTCCTCTTTCGCCTCACCACCTCTGCTTCTGTGTTATGGCAGATTCTCTGATGTTTAATAAAGTTTGGTGGCTTCACACACATCAAACTGCACATTGTTGCTGTTTGTGGAGCTGAAGTATCTCCACTCGTCGCTGCGTGCCGGACTGATCACTGAGCTGTGGATGAACCGCGCTGCTTCAAACATGCCTAGTTCCTACTTATCCTGGAAGTTTAGTTATATAAGTATTGTATAGGATGAATGGATATTTCACTATTGATCCGCACATCACTGCTATTTATTCTTCTCAGATACTTTGATTATATCGTAGGTCCGTTTCCACTTATTTATTTGTTTCACCGGGACTGGCTCAAGAGTAAAGCGGCCCACTGGGAATCCCCCAGAACCTCCCGATTAGCCGACATTGCTCCTGATGTTTGTTTCAACGAGAATTCACGACAATGCGTGAGAGTTGGCAGCCCTGCTGGAGATGTTTTAATACGAGTAAAATACATCTTTCATTAAAATGAACGAGGCACTTCTTGATTAGTTTGGCTGAAAAGACCTAATGAGTTCTCAGGTTTTACTTCCATCGGAGTTGTTTCGTCCCAGAAAATAATTTCACCCCGAACCTGATCAGTGTTAATCCAGTCAGTTCAGTTCATCTCAAGTTGATTTCAGTGACCTGGACTCAAGAACAATTTCACTGAAACAGAACAGCGAAATGAGGCTGAATAAAACAAGAAAAACCTGATTCCTTTGAAAACCATCATCCATAAATTGTTAAAGATGAAGGATAAACTACAATATAGACCAAAGTGTGTCACGAAAAGGAGAAACTTTAACCTAAAATTTCCATAATTTCTGCCTAAACTCAGAAGAAATTCTGAAGCAAATAATCTTTTTTTATTCATTTATTTATGGATTCGTATGAATTGAGAAATTATTTTTTTTAAACCAAATTGTGACTCTTAGATCTGGAATATAAATCTAAACCTACATGAAAACCTCTCATATTTGGATACCCTGAAACATTTTCTCAGCCATCAAGTTATAAAGTTTAATAGAAGAATCAGAAAGTTGAAAGCTGTATTGCATAAAACATTAAAAGCATCACAGCGGGGTGCAGAAGAAGCATTAAGAAGTCATTTAAAGAAAGAAAACTTGAAGAGAAAAGCTATAATTTCAGATAAAATGCAAGAAATAAAGTTCCAGGGTGGGGAATTAACAGTTAAAAAGCAGCAAATTGGAAAGTTTTTAACCCTGATTTAAAACTGACGAGTTTCAGCAGATCTGCAGTTTTCTGGGAGTTTGTTCCACATGTGAGGAGCAAAGAAGCCGGACGCTGCCCCTCCTCGTTTAGTTCTGACTCTGGGAACAGAAAGCAGACCTGACCCTGATGACCTGAGGGATCTGGTTGGTTCATAACGAACCAGAAGATCCTGAATGTATTTTAGTCCTAAACCAGCTTTCTGAACTAACAGCAGCCAGATACGAAGCCAGTCTAAAGATCTGAGGACTGGATACTTTCCTGGTCTTCGTGAGGACTGGAGCAGCAGCGTTCTGGACTAACTGCAGCTCTGATGGACTTTTTAGAGAGACCTGTAAGTACAGTGTTCCAGTAGTCCAGTCTACTGCAGATAAATGCATAAACCCTGCTGAGACCTCAGTTCTTTAATCCTCCAGATGTTCTTTAAGTGATAACTGGCTGACTCCTGTCTTGGTTGTTGGCTTTAACATCACTGTTTGAAGTGGAGGTATTTGAGTTTTATCTTAGTTTAAAGGAAGATAAAGGGATGGACATGGTCAGCAGCAATACTCAGATAGGCTGTGGTGGTTAAACCAGACCATGTTGGTCCAAAGGGGCCCAAAGTGGGCCAAGAAAATATCCCCCACACCATTACACCACTAGAAACCTGAACTCTTGACACCAGGCAGGATGGATCCATGTTTTCATGATGTTTCCAGCAGATTCTGAGCCTAGCATCTGAATGTGGAGCTGAAACGGAGACTCACCAGACCAGCAACGTTTCTCCGTCTCCTATTGTCCAGTGTTGGTGAGTCAGTGTTTCCTGTTCTTAGCTGACAGGAGGCCCCCGGTGGGGTCTTCTGCTGCTGTAGATCATCTGCTTCTGCAGACTGGTTGGAACCAGTGCTTCTCCGACTTCCTGTTGCCTTTCTTTCATCTCCAACCAGTCTGCCCACTCTCCTCCGACATCAGCAAGACATTCTGGTTCAGACAGCTGCTGCTCACTGGATATTTTCTCTTCTTCCTGAATACTGCAGAGCAGCAAGCTGACATTCCTGCTTTAAAAGAGTTCACGCCGACGATGATGATGATTAGCAGCACCTGGGTGCTACTGATGATCTGCATTTCCATGGAAACAATAAGGATGTACTTTGTGTTTACATCCTGAGTTGAGCTCTACATGCTGCTTCTGCATCTTGGCTCAGGTTTTGCTGAATACATAATAAAACAAACATATTGATGATCATCTTATGGTGAATTTTAGACCTTTTGTTATTATACCTTCATACATAAACCTGAAGGTGAGTGTTGTATTTGCATTTGAGGGTTTCTCCCCAGGACACAGTAATAATCACAGCCAAAGAAGAAAATACAGTCAAGAACATCCTTTTATTCAATCAAGTAAAGGCATTGCTCTTTTCAAACTGCTTTTATTATTATTATGGAAAAGAAACTGTAATTAACACATGCATTTCACCACGGGCTCTGGGAGGTGCTTCTGAAGATGGGACGCTGCTCTGTGGGGAAGAGGAGGAGGAGGAGCACTCTAGGTGGGGCAATGTTAAAGGTCAGAGGTGAGAGATCAGCCAGGAGAGGGTGGGGGGGCTCAGTCACTAAGCTGCTAATCACGGCCCAGCATCCTACGAAACATGTCAGAAATAAACCAAGCAAAAATAATAAAGAAGTAAAGAAATGGCGGACGGTCGGGCCACAGGGACCGGATCTTTGAACGGTGCAGGGGAGGGGGGCAAATTTACGGCTCTCCCTGCAACCTGCTCGGCGCTGATATGGCTTCTCAGCTGTGGTGCTTACATTTGATTGATTGGTAATACTGCTGCTGGCGTAGTCGATGAAAATAAAAAGTTGCATATGTTTGTTTAATCTGTAATCCCTCGGTTCTGCTGGTGGAACCTCGCGTCTCTTAATCACGTCACAAAGAACCACGTCGCTTTGGTCAAGTGGTGGTCGATCAGAAGGTTATGATTGTGCTAAATCTGAGCCGGTGGGTCTCCGAGCCGAACCACTCCACTTTAAGGTGCTTTGAGTCTATTTTTTTTTCCTTTTAAAATAGCTGGTCTCACTTAACCACTAGAAAGGTGCACGACTGACGGCTTAAACGCAGCGTCTTAGCGCTGCCTAAGAGAACGCAGTAACAACAAAAATCATCAAAACAGCAAAATCCAAATTCAGTTGTAAAAAATAAATAGATAGAAACAAGGATTACAAACAAACTCGTCTACACTAGCAGTCCTGCTGGTTGTCGCCCTCACCCGAGCCCCAAAACCAGCCCCCAATGACGGCTTTCCAGCCCCGCCCCCTCCCTCCCTGAGGGCTAACCTGGTCCCGTTCCTCAGGCCAGCCCAGAGCCGCGTGGTGTAACTTGTTCACTTACATTAGCTGTTGAATGGAGAAGCTGGAGAAGATGGGTATGGTAATACAATGTGAAGCGTACAGACAAGGATAACATGTGAGCTAACTGCATTCTGCTCAGACAAAAAGAACAGAAAAAAAACAAACCTTTTTTTTTACACCCCCCCCCCCCCAAAAAAAAAATCTATTTTTTTGTTAATATTTTTCTTTAACCCCGCCGTTCAGAGAAAGGGAGGTAAAAGGGAGGAGAGGGAGGAAGTTACGCGGCTAACAGACTACTCCAGTGTCCAAGATAGACAGACGACAAGATACAGAGGAAGAGAAGCAAGACAGAAAATATCATCTTTTTTTTTTCTTTTTCATTTTTTGGGACTTTTTTTAGCTTTTCTTAATCATCAACAATAAAAAGAAGAACTAAATCACACCAATTTCCTTTAGTACTATGTATACTGCTTTAAAAAGCTCGAAGAAGAGAAAGATATAGAATAATGAAGGAGGGGATTTTTTCTTTTGAGATGGGCACTCAGGATTACAAGATGGAGTCTGTGAACAAAAGGCACTTTTTAGGGACAACCTTTAAAGATGCTCTGAGTCTATAACACTACATCACCAAACAAATATTTATAATCATTTACAGCTGGTGGATACAGGAGGGGGGCAGGGAGGGAGTCGGGGCTTGGAGGGTGGGTGTTTATGAGTTTGGGGAAGGGGGGGTGGGTCATGTTGTTACTGATGAACATTAAACCAAGTCAGATTAAAAATAAAAAAGGGGAAGAAAATCCAGCCAGACATCTTTCTTCACGCTTTTTTTCTTTTAGGAACGGGAATTTGTACTTGTGCATCTCCCAGAATTGGGGAAGATCTTGTCCTTGTCCCACGTTTGGATCACGTGTGTTAGATACAACATACAAGATTTTAACTAGGTGGGGTTTTTTAAATGGGGGGAGGGAAAATGCCTTTTGTTACAACCTTTTTCGTACAAGAAACCCCCCGCAGCCGCCTCTCTCCCCAGTAAATACAAAAAAAAAAAAATAGAATAATGCACGTTTTCCTAAAAAATTGCTTTTATGATAACACTTAATTTTTGTTTAATTATTTATGTATTATAGAGACTGAATGTACTTTATTCATTTACGAAAGCACCAGTTTTCATAGTGATATATATTTATGAGTTGCAAAGTTGTTCCTTCAGCCCTCCCAAATTTTTAAAACAAATCAATAGAAATTATTTTATTTCTTTAAAAAAAAGTGATAAAAGAAAAAAAAAATTAAAACAATGTCCCCAAACTCTTTTTTCCTTTTTTTTTTTTTTTTTTCTCTCGACGCCCTTGTATTTAGAGTCCCAGAGCATCTGGACTTAAAAACAAACAAAGAAAAACTTGAGAGGGTTTCTTTTTTTTACCCCCTTTTTTTTCGCATGACACCCTCAAACAATCTCTAACAAACACAATTCCTCTACCAAGGCATTGCACATGGCTCAATCAACATACATCATTTAGTTCAAGAACAATACTTCCCATCACAACAATAAAGAAAACAACAAAACCTAATCTGCTTTTTTTCCTTTAAATTCTCAGCTACTTTTACCATTTCTCGTTGTCTACGTCTCTATTGTGTTTGCAATGATTTTCCTTTCTTTTCCATCCTTTTAACGCGAGTGTGGGAGCTCAAATCGGCGGTTTTGAGATTCGTCCTATGACTGCGATGTATGCCATGCTTCAAAAAATAACTAGACTGCCACTGAGCTTATCTTGCAAATAAAAAAAAGTATATATCTATAAATATATATGCGTATTATATATAAAGATGCTTGTGATTATCTAAGTGAGCTGTTTTTTCTCTTCTCCCCTCCTGACATAAAATTTTCACCATTCACTATAGCTTATATGTGAGAAAAAAGAACCTGAATTCATGTTTGACAGATTGCATAATGGGAATACAGAGGCACTTCCATAGATTAGAAAATAAATCACCTTTAGCCATTGTCAACGTCTTACTGAGCTAGATCTCTCTACCAAGCTGATGAGATGGTCGCCGGTCAGTCGGCTGTCTACGTTGTTTCCCTGCAGCGAAGAACATGGCCAGGCAGTCCAGTTATTTTGTGAGGTTGGGTGGGTGAGATGACTGAATCGGGCTGAATATACGTGGGTTAGTTTATATAAAATGATTGAAAGCTTAAAGGCCTCCTCAGATTGTCGGTTTTTAAGACTTCCCTTTGAATTCGGTGGTCTGCAGGGGATGTGTTTGCTAATACTGAGTGGTCATCGCGAGTCTGGTTGCTTTACGAAGTGGCGATCTGTGCTCTGAAAGTGTGCTTCCATCCCAGTAACACATCCACTGACTTAAAACACTAAGTGGTGGTCAATCTACGGTCATGCTTACAAAAAAAGGACTTATAAAGTTGGCTGGCATGATTGTATTAGTGCAGTTTGATCCATAGGAGCTCTTCCATTCACACTGGCTAGGGGGGAGTGCTGGTGCATGTATGTGTGGGATTCTTTTGGGGGGGAAGGGGGTTACCATAATAACAGATACTTTTTACTTAAAAACGGGCACACGTGTGATCCTCCTACTGATGGCCTCAGAGGCCCCTGTCCCCTCTTTATAACAGCCAGATATGTCACATATTAATTTTGCTCCGCAGTGTGGCCCCCTCTGCTCTTGGAGCATTGGCCCGTCTGGGAGTGTAAACAACAGAGTAAACTTACGGGAGACAGAAAGAGGAGCTGCTCTTCTCTTTTACTCTGGGTCCCATCTTCAGCCACCTTCCCTCCTCAGTTTTCCATTATTCTTGTACCACCGACACCAGCAGCTACCAGCCAAACCTGGATCTAGAAGCTCGTTCTTTTAATCTAGCTTTTTTTAAGTTTGTCTTGACCAGTTCGGCTCACCTCTCTCCAGAAAAATAAGCCTCCTGTGATTGTCAAAACCTTACGTTTGGGCACGGAGAACAAGCAAAGCAAGTCAATGGACAATTATATAAAAGATTTGCTTGTTTATTTAGTGGATGAAAAAAAAACTGATACCACTCCATGTGTTAATAGCTAGATTACTTCAGAATTAAAGATGGTGAACAGGGAAGCAGCTAGCCTGGCTAGGGTTAAAGGCCACTTTCTGCATATGTGAGAATCAACCTGAAGATGCAGCAAAGGTGCAAACACAAACTGCATTTAAAAGATGGATGTAGCCACCAGGTTTGAAACATGAAGCCATTGTACAAGTGTGTTCATAGCACTAGTGGCCACAAGGCTTCAGCTCCAAAACCTCTGTCAACAGTGGCATACCATTTAAAGCTTGTCTAATTCTTCCGTATAACAAGTCATCACATTTTCTACACAAACTTTGCATCATTAAATACTGCATTTCCTCAAATATAGCAAAGACTCTTAATTACATCAGCTGCTCAAAGTACCAAACTCACTTATCTCGACACTGCTGTAAAGACTAAGTGCAATAGTGTTTGTGTGTGAATGTAGGTTGTAGTGTAAAAGTGCTTCGAGTGATCCAAGTAATAAAAACAGTTAATTTACCATTTTAATAGACCTTCATTCCAGGAAGACTTTTTTTTTCCTAATTCATATCATTAGTTTGACTTGTTTTTATTTATAAAATAGGCTAAACTCTGCTCCTCATTTGTAACTGCCCTCAAACACACTGCAAATTTTACATTTTGCTTTTGTTTTTTCCTGAAGAAATCATTAAGATTTTATGTAGGGTCGGAAACACCTCTGAGTAGGTAAGAAATGAACACTGGCTTATCAACATTTACACAATTTCCTCCGGGATCAGTAAACTATTCTGATTCTGATTTAACAAGAATGCAAGCTTTCCCATTGGTCACTGCATCTTAGTTGAGTCCATAAATAAAAGGAAAAATGAGAAAGGTTGCTAAAAATGATCATTCTCATTATTGATATGACTTAAGAGTGATTAAAATATGATAAAATGATTTTATATCTAAAGTAAAACAAGCTTTTGCGGCCATTAAAATTCTTATTAAGCTAAGCTAATGTTGGTTTGGCTAGCTTAGCTGTGGAACCAACACTAGCTTTCTAGTTTTGATGGCAGCAATAGCTTTATTTCTCCTTAAACATACAATTTAAAAGAATGAAAAGGATTAAAACTAAAAAAAAAACTTAAGTATCTATAGGAAAACAGGCTATTATTACTCAGTAACCTAAGTTCACGTTTGTTTGGCTAGCTTAGCTGCGTAATTAACAATATCTTGGCTTACAAATAAGCTATTTTTAAAGAAAGTAATAGCTTGTTTTTATTAAAAGATCAAATTTAGGAGGACAAAAACAATGATTAAAACTTTATAAAGAAATAAAATCATCTATCTTAAGAAAAACAAGCTATTGCTACCATCTTAACCAGCCTTAAGATGTTTTTTGTAAATATAAAAAGAAAATAAAAAAAATTATTTAAACTAGATCAAAATCATCTATCTTTAGAAAAACAAGATATTAATGTTATTGAAAATAGGCTATCAATAAGTTAAGTTTATGTGTGTGTGGTTAGCTTTAGTTGAGACACTAACATTAATGTTAGCTTAACCTATTAGTGAGCTAAGCTAACATGGGTTTTATTGGCTTACCTGTAGAACTAATACTAACATTAGCTTTTAGAGCTAGAATTTCTCCAGCAGCATTAATTTCAAGGTCGTGCTTTAGCTAACAATACTTAAATAGGCTATATTGCGGAATCGAATGCAGTTAAGCTGCTACTAAAATGACAACTTGTTGTTCTGAATCAATTGAAAGTCCCAAATGCGACAAGCGTTAAAATAGTCATCCACAAGCCAGCAGGTGACTTCATAGTGCCTGCATCCTTCTGATAGCTTTGTGTTTGGTATCTTAGATTGACAAAACCTCCAATTCAGCCCTTTACATGATTATAATGCAGAGGTGATTTCACCAAAGTTTAACAAGTGACCAGTTACCAGGTCCTAACTCTCTTAGAGTGTTTGTTTACATGGCCTGCTCTAAGAAAAAACTGCTAGGTGTAGTTTCACATGTGAGCGATATCAGGTTTCACATCCACAGAAAGAAAGAAAAAGCAAATAAGCGTATTACTAAATCTGTGTTAGCTGACCGCCCCATCATACCCCGTCCTACTGCGTTGCTCTTTAAGGTGCTGTCATTCAAATACAAAACAATTACAAAACAGTACAAATCCAAAAGGAGTACGTTGAAATAGAAGAACACACAAGGGAAAAATCATTTATCATTCGCCTACATCATGAGGACAAATGGGGAACCAATAGCTGCTGCCTATAGTTGTGACAAGTGTCAGTAATCATACTGTAGCATGATAATCTGGTAAGCTACCAAGATGGAGGGAGTTGACTGGGCTAATGAAAATATAATAATTAAAAAAATGCAACATCACCACTTGCAAATGCTCCAATCTTAATGGTGATCCTGCGAACATGTGTGTTTGTGTGCATTTCATACATGCTTTAGTCATGGCACAGATCATGTGAGGGGACATGTGAGATTGAGCGGAGGTCAGTGATTGGCTAAAGTGAACGATGGGGGTTGAGGACACATGAAGGCTTCTTGTACCTTGATTTATTTCCTCTTTAGAGCATTCAATAGGAAAGTCTGGTTTACCTCCCATGCCTTGTAGTTAAATAGTGCACATCATTAAGATTAGTGTTAACTGATTCAGCTTGTAGTGCAACCTTTAATTCAGATATGTTTTGTCATGGTCTCTCGCATCTTTGTAGCAAGGGGAGAAGGGGCTTTGTAGAGTTAATGAGAGCGAAAAATTGGCCAATTTGATCTTTTTTTTTTGTTTTGGTGGGGGTGTGATGCGACATCACAGGAGCACAGACTGTATTTTTCACTGGAAACATGATGGGTGGTGCTTTTTGTAGCTTGAATCTCTGTTTGCCGGACAGTTGATTTTCATTTTGCCATTGGTTACTCAAAGTGTCCTTAAAAGAAGGAAAAGCTGACCGCTTTTACATCCTCCTCTTCCTCCTGTGTCGATGCCGCGCTGTGCTGGTTCGATGAAGAGGCCTGCCTGCTGCTGTCCCCTTAATCCCCATCTCTCATCCTAGAATCCTCTTGTCCATCCATTCATCTTTCCATCTTTGCTCAAATAGGGTCTTCTGTCTGACTGCGTGAACAAGTCCAGAGTTCCACTAAAAGCGTCATGCTGCTGTAATTTCCTGCGGTTATTTTTCATATCAGGTGAGGCAAACTGTCAGGGGCCAGTCAGTGGGTTGGTTGGAGGACATTATTATTATCCTGCGGGTTGTTTATGTTGTTTTGTTTTTTTTTGTTGTTTTTTTTCTTTATTTTGGATTGTAAAGAAAAAATTCTACTTGCTGGTTTGGACACAGATCTTGTCAGAGGAACCAGGACTGAAAAAGAAAAGAGAAGAAGAGGAAGGAAGACTTCATGTTAGTGTCAAAATGACATCCAAGTATGTACATATGTGAACGAGACATGGTGGAAAACAGTCAAAGTAAATTAAAAAGACTTAAACAGGCAGTTTGTCTGTAGAAGCATCGCTTGAGTAGACACAGAAGTCATGGGTACAAAATAAAAGCTACTCAGAGAGCCAGCTTGCAGAAAAAGAAACACAATGAGCTTGAAAATAGATATCTAAAAGTATTCAGATAATTATGATAATCTGATCTACATGCACCTCTGAAATGCGATTTGTCAATTATCAGATTATATACATATGTGGTGATGTAACTTCCTGTTATTTTCCCAACATCCAGTCTTTGTTGAACACAGCTCCGCCCCGGTGTTAGCATTAGCTGCTAATGCTAATAAGTCTGCAAAATAGACTAAATGTGAACGCTTTACTAGCTTTATATTCCGACATCCCGCTGCTGCACGCCATCGTGTTTTTCTTTTGCGTTCTGCTCATGTTGTGACTGTGTTTCTTCCATCTTTTTAACAGAAGATGCCCAAAAGAAAGAAGAAATGCCATTTTTTTTTGCACATGTGCAGATGTAATAGGACTAAATAAATCAGATATACAGGTCTACATGCACAAAGATGATGGAGTATTAAGGAGAAATATAAGGGTGTTTCTCATAATCAGGTAATAGCACCTGTGTGATTATGAGATAAAGGATATCAGATTTTACTGTCTACATGAATTATTTGATTATTCCAGAAATCAGGTCATTTTTGTTGTGCAAGTAAACATGCTAATTAGAGAAATTAAAGGGACTATTTTAACAAGTGCTGTAATAATAATAAAAAAATTACTCTAAGGGCATTTATTGGACAGTTGCTTGACAAAAGAGGTGGGTCAGGGGAAGAGGGGGTGACCCTTGGCCAGGATTTAAACCGGGGTCGGCTGCACTGAGAAGCTGTAATGTCTGTATTTAAACCATGAACCAGCCATGAACATCCTTTTATCCTCCTTGTTTGTCAGCCAGTATATTTTCAGCCTGATGAAACAGAGGCAGCTTCTTTAATTTCATCCAGAGTCCTGTAGTTTTGAATTTCTTAATTTTCTGGACAACTTAGGTGTTTCTGCTGGCCTCTCAACCTCTGCTCAACTAGTGGTTAAAATTCTTTCAACTCTCAGCTTGCTTTTCTTTCATGTTTCATGTGGTCACTCTAGTAGCAGGTAGTAAGATAATACGATATATGAGCATGACAATGAAACTGTGATTTTTGCACTTCTAGCAAAACATGGACGAAACTGAGAAAGTACTAAGGAACAAAATGATAATGAGTCAACAACATTTCAACAAGCAAGCAAACATTAAAGGCAAAAAATACGACATATGCCAAACAAAACCATTTCTTCATTGTAAGTGTTGGGGTGCATGTGGTCCTAGTGTTGGGATGGGATTTTTGTTATCTAAAACAAGTCATATGTTACTTTGCAAAACCAAATTTAGTTATTTTTACACAAAAAGTTGTGTATTTAAATTTTAAGTATTGTACCTGCTCAGAAGACAATTAAATATTTACCCATTGTTGGTAGTAGCATGTTTATCCTCAGTGCTCCAAAGGACACAATTCATTCAGAACCATTTACACAATTTATTATAAATGAATGAATAAAAATGTTCAGTTTTGAGACTGCTGTCCCACATGAATTATGGGATATGTATACAGCTTGTCTGACTGCTTCAGCCGCGGTGTGTGAAGGAGAGATACTGCAGCTCCTTCCTTCCTGCTGTCAGACTGTACAATCTGCCCTGCTCCCAGTAGCCACACCGCCACAACAAAAACATACTGTAAATTCATTCTGTATTTATGCTTTTTACACAGACTTCTATATAGATTCTTTATATAAACTTTTTAATGTAGTTTTTGTCCTGTACAGTTTTTTGTTCTTATCTCTAATGCTGGTTCTTGCGTTGTGTTGTTTAGATGGTAGCTCGGCCAATTCCTGATTCTCCAAACGGAGACCTCTCTGGCAGCTGGTCCTTTTAGAAACCACAACAGGTTTGTTTACATGCACAGAAATATTCCAATAGTAACCTGATTAAAAATTTACCCTGAAAAACACACTGCCATGTAAGCAGATTTTACAGATCACTTTTTACCAAATGAAGTCATACACAGAGTGATAAATAATCTAATTAAACCTATTTTACTGCTGCTGTTAATGTGTACACCTCAATTACAATATTGCATCTTAATGCAGTTTTATGGCATCCTACAACAAACACGGCTGCTTTATGACAGATTCATTTAACTTGAGAGGAGCCTGGTCTGTTCACTCTGGGCGACGTTGGGCTCTTTCTAGCTGTTATTGGGTTTAATTCATCAGATTGCTTGCTTCTGTTACAAGATCTGGCAACACCGGTTCCAGCTGCAGCTTAAAAGAAGACATGTTCTTTGTGTCTTGAGGGATGTGGATTTAAAGGATTGGGATGGGCAACAACACTTCTGTTGCAACATGTAAAGGGTAATATGAATAATATATCCTACATGCATATTGGTCCACAAAGAAACTAGACAACTCTGAATCAGATCCTGTAAACTGATCCTGAGAATGGCTGCACATTGTGTCGGTCTTTTGGCTGCAATGTGTGACAGAACGTCAAGTACAGCAAGCTTTGAATTTGGCCGAGCAGTAAATGGCTCATTATGACCAAAGAGCAGCAGGGGAAGAGCAGTCTGGCGCTCTCCGTCACTCGCGCCATCTTCATGTTGGGTGTCTCCTGCTCAGCATGGGCAAGGGGCAGAAATGGGTCAACGCCGCTGCTGTTGGCTGTCCCGCTTGGCCTGCAGGATCTGGCTCTGTGAGCTGGTGCGCCAACATTCAAGAAGTCAAGCCTTGGAAAATACTTCGTGCCTCCAGGGAAGCAGCCTTTTGTTTTGTTTGACTCTAACAGGTCGCATGAATACCACCCCTCCCTCCTGCCCTTCTCAGCTACCCCTACTCCCCTGGGCGCTGTCCCAGAGGCCTCGGGCATTGTAACTTCTCCCTTCTTAGTTACTCTGCTCTTACAAACACACACACACACAATCCATCTATCTCCCGTGAACACTCCCACTAAATCCTTGGCAGCAGACAGTGACCACCCTCTTTTCTTTCCTGACCCCCTCTTGAGAAAACCTCTTCTCAAATTCAAGATCAACTGTCTATGACATCATGTCTGGTTGCTGGGGGTAACGAGACAGCCTGGACGTGACTTTTGCATGGGCTGAAACTCCTGTTTCTCTGCTGAAGTTCCCCCTCTTTGCATGCACTGGTTGGAACTGGATGTAGCTCCCAACATCTGCCACTAGAGGGCAGAATAATCCCACTGCTGCCTCTCCAGCCTCGCCAGAAGTCACCACGTAGACACTTTTGACACTTTTTTAAAAAAAATAGTAAGCTATCTACATCTTTTTTTGTAAATAATATTAGTCATTTTGTTTCACTGTAGAGAAACATGGAAACTTTTGTGTGTCTTTGTTCTGCTGGGCAAGCAAGCAAAGGAGCAAGAGGAGAAAACATAAGTAAAGAAAGTGAGGAAGGGGGTTGAGGTTTAGTGTAAAACTAATGGAAACTAAGAAAAAAGCGAGGGAACGTAGGGCAGAGAAACAAGGGAGGGGATCCTCGGAGTAGTTTCAGATGGTTTCCATGTGTCGAGCGGCGGTGCTGAGCTGGCTCCAGGCGGGTGTGGTTGAATGCTAATAAGAAAAGTACTGGTGGTAATGGAGGAGGCGAGGGGAAGGAACAAGGAAGGTGAAAGTTGGGGAAATTAAAGGAGAGAAACTGAAAACAAGATGGCGAAGTAGAAAAGCAGGGCAGAGGAAACGGAACGAGGAGATGGAGCCAGAAAAAGGCAGAGGAAAGACGGCCTCTGGTTACCTCCATTTGCGCCAAATAAAGAGTTGAGCACATATGGTAAACCACACACGTACAGTAAAATACAGACGTACACATGCACACACTGATGGTGTGCTGTGGGTTGGTGTGAGAGGAAACCCAGAAGCAGGTTTCAGGGAATTTGAAGCAATATGAAGCCTGTTGGCATATGTCCTCACAGTTAATAAGTTTCCTGAGTTTGACCAGTAATCAGTCAAAGCCGATGAGTTTCCTCCACACAGAGACAAGAGCTGCTAGTAACATCCCTGAATCCTTACCTGTGTCTGCTGCGGGATGTTCAGAAAGTTGTTGTCCCGTGATCCGATGCCGACAAACCTGTTGGGAGCTGTGGCGCCTGGCGTGGAGTATGCTACAGAAACAGAGCAACACGAGACATCAGAGAGTATTCAGACCACGGACATGGCAACATCCTGTGGAGTCCCAACAGAAAAGTCTGACATCGTGGACCACAAACCGGTTTGACTAGTGAAAGTCGTACAAGAAAATCGATGCTACCCTTACATCTGTACTTCAAACATAATACATAGGCTAGCTCTCATAGCTTAGTTTAGCTTGACATTAGCTTGGTACAGATCAAAGTTAAAAGTCTACCAGCACTTAAAGTTCAGTTTGTACATCTACAATGCTGCATACATCCAGATTAAATATATTTTTAAAAAGACAAACTTCACAACAGGTGTGGATGTAATTTTCTGGATTTTACCATAGGATATGTTCTACTGTGCCTCAAGTTAAGCTTCACCTCTAGTTCTACAGGGACTTTAGAGGTGGCCTTGGCTTGTCTGTCTTTTTATTTTAATTGAAAATAGAAGATTAGGAGTCTGAGTACAGTACTGTGCAGAAGTCCTGATGCTTTCTTTATTTATTCACTTTCACTTTTTAAAGGTCTTCAAAAGGTTTCCGATTTTGTTTGTAAATCCACTTAAAGTTGACCTACGAACCATTCAAAGATAAAAATGGCTCCAAACTCCTATTCATGTTCTTGAGCTGATCTGAAGGCCACATAAAGTCTAGAGGTCTGGAGCAACTGACTGCAGAAAGTTGCTGACCTTTGCGCACCATGCGCCTTAGCATCAGCCGACCCTGCTCGGCCATTTTACGGGGCCTACCACTTCGTGGCTGAGTTTGTTATGATTTGACTGACAGTTGACTGTGGAATATTCAGGAGTGAGGAAATTTCATGACTGCACTTGCAGGTGGCATCCTATCACAGCACCACGCTGGTATTCACTGAGGTCGTGAGAGCAAACCATTCCTTCTCAAATGTTTGTAGAAACAGTCTGCATGCCCCGGTGCAATTTTATACACCTTTGGCCATTAAAGTGATTGAAACACGTGATTCACATTATTTGGATGGGTGAGTTAATCTCTTTGGCAATATAGTGTATATCTACAGTTGATACTAAGTAGCATATGTGAGTGGTGGGGAAGACTTGGTTTTCATGGTAGCTGTGAGAAACCTACTAAAAACCCAGCATTTAGTACTGTAAAAGCCCCCCCTTTTAATTGACTGGCACATTTTGGCTTTTATCCATCAGAACCCATCTTTTATGAACCTAAAAACAGAAATGTCTTGCCCACTATCCACCTCTACTAATTAGGATCATCTGTAGATATACCTAAACTCGTACTACACCCAGCAACACTTAACTCAGTACTCCTCCAAGTAGCTAAATGAATAAACCAAAAAAGATGAAAATATATGGCTCCTACACCCACATTTCTTGTGAGTTGCATCTTCTAGCTGAAAACTTGTATATCTCAGAACGGTCTGCAGCAAGTCCTTGAATATTTGAAAAAACTGGACAATTTCAGGACTTAAGAAGAACAAAAAATAAATATTTCGCAGGAGATGAGATCTGACACAGAAAGAAATAGAAAAAAAAGGTCTTTTCAGGAGGACTTGAGAGATGCATCTGGATCTTCAGCTGATCCATCTACCGTTGTCTCATCAGAAATGTCTCCATGGAAGGGTGGCTGTCAAGGAGCCATGTTTAAGGAAGGGAAACGGGGAGAAGAAGCCTGAGGTATGCCACATTACTGGACTGAAGATCAATGTCTGAAGGAGGAAAGAATCCTCCCCAGAGTCCTGAACTTAACATTACTTGCTCATGAATGACCCTATTGCGTTAGAAAGTCCATGTGAACTTCAAAACAAGATCTACACAAACAATCCTAAAACTGATATTATACGCACAGCTGTAGCTCGTAGGTGATTTCATTAAACAAGTTAATGACCTCCGCCAAGAAGGTCATGTCATCGGTGGCCTTGGTTTGTCTCTCTGTCTGTTAGCAACATAACTCAAAAATTAATGGACGGCATTTGATGAAATTTTTTAGGAAGTCTCAGAAATGAAACAAGTAACAAGTTGTAAGATTTTGGGGGTGATCCAAATCACCGTCTGGATCCAAGAATTTTTTAAAGGGTTCTTTACTATGGGGAGATAGGGATAATTTTGTCATTAGAGTTTCTGACTAAAAAATTATGTCCACATTAATTTAGGAAAAAAATGACAATGGCTTGGCAGAGGTCCGCGTTCTCTGAGTGCATCTAGTTTCATTTGCACTTAAATTGTACTGAGATCTTTAAAAAAAAGAGTTTTCTAAGTGTGAAAAGAAAACTAAGTCCAGCTGCTGCTATTGCATCAACAGAAAAAACATACATTAATCTAACAGGTCACTGCTGGCGAATAAAAAAAACTTAAAGTATCCCTATATCCCAAAACGATAAATCATTGAGGTCATCAAAGCCCCATGGAAACGTTTGCCATAATCAGGATGCAAACTCAGATCTCCCCAAATGATTAAATCCAGTTGATAAACTCTGCTGGAAGTGATGGAGCACAGCAGGATCCTGACAGCAAGGAAGAGTCAGGGACATTCAAAACCCACTGGCATCAACGTCTCTGACAAATTTAGGGCAGTTTTGCGGTATCCCACGGACTCCAGAGTCTGAATCTCACTGAGGGATTCAGGGAAGAGTGTGCAGACTTCTGCAAATGTGGGTCTGTTTGTGTGGAGGAAAGGGCGGAAGGACAGGAATGAGAGACAGGAAGGGAGATACAGTATACATCCATGTGTTTCTAGGAATTGAAATAACATACAAAAAGACATAAAAGACTTTCAGACGCTGACTGGGGGATAAGATGAAAACACTAACTTTGAAGGAGAGCTAAAAACAAACAAAACATAAATAAAGTGCTCCATCCAGTGCCCCTCTTACCACTTAACTCCCTCACCTGAAATACAACCCTATTCTTCCACTAAGATTAAATATCCTATAAAAAAAAAAAAAAAGAAAAAAAAGAAGAAAAAAAAAGTTTTAATCATGAGAGGAATCAACCAATAAATAAAAATATTCCACCAATGTCCTAATTTTTGCTTTGGAGTCCATATAAATTAACTGCCCTAAATTTGTGCCCCTTGCAAGTCAGAGTCAATTAATATTCAAAACCTCACAAGGTCCATCAGGGGAGGGAAGGATGGTTTTAGAAGGAGAGGAACCGGAGCGGTGATGCTGCCTCCAAGCACAACATGCAGACGGCTTCAACATGTGCAGCCACTCAAACTCTCGGGGCCTAATAAAGAACCATGTTGAGAGCCTCAGAGGTCCATAATGATGGAAAAATCGACTCTCCGAGGGATTTAAGCTACTCTAACATCGCCTTCCGAGAGGAGAGGGAGATAAGATGCTGGAAACACACGGCGTCTTTTCACTGGAAAGGGCTGGGGTTTCTAACCTTTTTTCTTTTATTTTGTGTTGGTTTTTGTTTTGAGAGCAGTCTCTGCTGGGGTCACTTACACGGAGATGCGGGCGAGGAGAGTCCGCCATCAGGGGGCGTGCTGTTGGGTTTAGAGTCGGGCATGGGGAGGGGCACTGGGCGGGCCACTGGGGGAGGTGGAGGCAGCAAGAAGGAGCCTGGCATTTTGCTCTGGCCACTCCCGTTTGGCTGCGGACAACACAAATAGGGTCAGGAGGGCGACATGCGACAACCCGCAGACACGGAATGGAAACGGGACGCGGCTCAAGAGGCCGGGTCCAAAAAAATATCCATGACAGTGATAGGAGGGGGGGAGGGGGAGGGCTGGTGTAAGAAGGGGAGTGGAGTGGGTGGGAAACAACAACTAAAAGAAATGATATATGTAGGGGTATCTGTCATGGAGGTGTGGAAAATAATAATCACCACAAGGATTGATTGGAAGTAGGACCAGGAGCTGGAGGCTCCATAGGGGTGGGTCCATGTCAAGAAATCAAAACCATGGGAGAACACTCGTCTACACAATCACAACACCACCAACGGTACCAGCACCAAACAACCAAACTCCAACCAAAATCGGAACAGCTAGGGATGAGAAACAGAAACACGATGACACAACACAGGACGGATATGCTTGGCGGAAGTGTGCCGTGACAAATTCACTATTGAGCTGATGGTTGGAACTTCTGAGGGGTTGGGTGGAGCAAAAGAAAAATCAAAATTGAAGGAGCGGGGTAGGGAGCATCGGGGTCTGAAACAGGAAACGGCAAAATGACAACGACAAGACAATACAAAGATTTCTCGACCAGCTGACTAAACAAGTGTCAGGTGTGTCTGCAGGTGCAAGCCTGTTATGTAGGTATGAAAGAAGCTTTGGCATGTAGTATCCACTTTATAAAACAATACTTCAGTTTAGTGGAGAAAGTTGGTGCTCTCACTAATTTCTTTGGAATTCAGATACAACAGAAGACAGTAATACAATGTGAAATTTAACCACCACTGAATCTTTGAACTAAAATGTCAAGAATGTCCTGAAGGTTCTGTAATTTAATTTAATATAAGAGTCTGCAAATCTAAATATTCAGTTAGTTAGACATCTATACACATGATTAGGCAATAATATATATACATATGTATTTTATATATATCTTTTTTTTTTTTGCACGTTTGTCACTTAAATGTTTCAGATCATCAAACAGATTTAAATATTATTTAAAGTCAACACAAGTAAACACAAAATGCAGCTTTTATTATTAAGGGAGACAAACCTACATGGCCCTGTGTGAAAAAGTGGTTGCCACCTAAACTTGACAACTGGTTGAGCCACCCTCAGCAGCAGCGACTGCAATCAAGCGTTGGCGATAACAGCGCTGTGGAGGAATTCTGGCCCGCTCATTTTTGCAGAATTGTTGTAATTCAGCCACTTTGGAGGGTTTGTTGAGCATGAACCGCCTTTTTAAGGTCATGCAACAGCATCTCAGTAGGATTCAGGTCAGGACTTTGACTAGGCCACTCCAAAGTCTTCATTCAGTTTTTCTTCAGCCAT
>JBAMHW010000023.1:7381180-7399672 GCA_037177495.1 Rhadinocentrus ornatus | reverse complement strand
TATAGATATATATATATGTTCAAATCCACTAACTGCACAACAATGTAAGTCAATAAAATTAGGACACAAATACACACACGTGAATGTGAACAAACTCCGTAAAAACCAGCGTTTTATTTCTGATCGGAAAAATACGAACCAATCTATTTGTACTGTCTTCATCGATCTGCTTTTAAAGTCCGTGCACCTCTGAGCTTGTTCGCAGGGAGTGAATCATTGGCACTGATGCAATTTGGTATTCAACTGGTAAAGGCTGACTATCTGAAACACAGTGTTTCTTTGACATTACTAATCTGAATGTACATTGAAATATAAGTCGATGTTTTTCTGTTAAATGGCTTCGCCTTTGGCTTATAATAAAAAGGAAAATAAAGAGAGTCCAGCCAAACAGAGCTGAATATGTGTATGAGCTATGAGAGGGGAGCAGTTGGTTGAGCTGTACCACACCAAACACAAAGCCCTCTGTTAGACCTACATTCATTATTCAATCTCCTTGATTTGTATTAGAAGCATGTTCTCTTCTTAGCAGTGCCAGTCTGACACCCACCCTGTCCCATCCAGACCCTCCAGCTGTCCAAGCTGGGCTGCCAACGCTCCTTGGTGTTTGCCTCGTATATATTGCGAGTGAGTGTATTTCATGATGGTGCCAACCCTGCTGCATTAACCCCCCAGACAGGGGCCTATGCCTCTGAGCTCAGCAGCACCTTGCTCCCATGCCAGGCCTCCTGCTCCCAAGTGAAGCTGTCTCCCTGCTCCTATAGTGCCACACTAATCCCATTAGAGACTGGGTGAAGGCCAAACACAGGAGGTATGGGGGTGGGACGTGGTGATGCGGTGGCGGGACCGAAAGGATCAAGAGGATTCCCTACACCCCCTTCCTACCCCTTTAAGCTATTATTTCCATCCTTTTTGTCCCATTTCCTTCCACTGCCCTGTCAGTCTGTCAGTATCACCCTCACTCATACCAACCATTTTTTTATTATCATAGCATGATCATGTTACATTCATTCATGTGAACTGACTGTAAAATCTATCAATAAAAACACATTTAGGCTCGTCCATGTTAGACGTCTGTGTTACAAAAGTCTGCCATTACAGGCTGAATATATAGATGGATAATAAAATGCATCCATTATTTTAAGCCTATTACACTTACAGTCATTTAAATAGTCATTACTTTCAGTTAGTTTGGGTGACATTTATTTATTATATTTATATAGCTATGGGTCATTTATCAATGACCTGTAGCTATTTCACCATTTACCAGTTAACTTTTAGCTAACTATTATTATATTTATAAATTATGCTTACTATTTATAGTATTTTTAAATTGTTTTGATTGCTTTTAGCTAGTTTGTGTAACTTTGATTTTACTTAGTTAATCCTTTCTCACATTGGTTACATGATGATATTTCACCATTTAGCTGTTATTATTACAAACTATCATAACATTTACAAACGGCAGGTTGTTAACTATTCAAACTGTTTCACTGCTTTTGATTAACTAGCACAACATGTATTTATTATATTTAACTAACTAACTAATTAACTAGTTTAGCCAAATTTAAGCTATTTCACCATTTCGATGCTAGCTCTAGCTAGCTATTTAAATATTAACAGCTATTTAAATATTTCTTTAACCATTTATTCTAGCTATTTCACTACTTAGATAGTAGTTTAGGTAGGTATCTTAAAATTTAAATGACACTTTTTAAACGATTTATTATTTGATGTTTATATTTGATATATAAATAACTAATTGTTACTGTTAATTCAAGGTTTCTAACATTTAGTTGCAAGTTTTAGCTAGCTACATCAATAAAAACGACATTTTTTAAACTATGTGAACTGTTTTCGTAACTTTTAATTAACTAGGTTCAGATTTATTGTGTATATTTAGAAAACCTTTTTTGTTTTTTATCCATGGTTTCTAGCTATTCTACCCTTTTGCTTTTAGTTTTAGCTAGCTACATTACACTATTCAACAATTTTCATAATAATAGTTCTGATAACTACTCTACTACTATTTTATTAATACATTGCTTTAGCTAGCAAAGTTAATGGTTTGCACGTTACCTTCATGATTTCTATTTTCATTTAACTTTGAGGCTAGGTGCTCATGTTCTTAGTACAGAGGTTCTTGCACTTCTTACATCTTACATGTTTTATTCCCCCCAATTAGTTGAACAATTCTATAACTGCACCCCGGTTAGGTATTCACCGTCTTGGTGCCACAGCTTCTTTTAGCCTAATGCTGCAGGAAGGTGTTGGAGACGCCAACTAAATTAGTGGTGAAAAGGGTAGAATATCCCCAAAACTTAATAAACTCCTGCTTTATATGGCTGAATGCAGTACCACAGCTGCAATGTGTTGCTGTCTCTGGTATGCTCCTCAGTCCCACTCCTCTGGCCCTCTTGTGGATCTCATCTTTCATAAAGAATAAGATGATGTGGTAAACACTTTTATGCTAGCGTGGCAGCAACGTTGCACACTGATGAAGTTTTTGAAACATCTGTAAATCAAACTGCTGGCCCAAGCAAGGACTGGATACTGCATATGTGTGTGTGCTGGCATGAACGGTTGCACTATATATGCACAAGTAGAGAGATCAGATTTGCTGCAGTACATCTCAGGAGGCACGAGGTCTGTCAGCAACCACGGAGGAGGATTTAATGACATGGTGGTCAACCCCTTAGCCTCACATCTGCTCGGTGGCTTAAAAATCCTTTGATCTAGCGTGGATACAGAACTAAAGCACATGGGTAATTATCCCCACGGAGCTCCTTCACTTGGTGAATTAACAAGTGAAAAGAAGAGAAAGTCTCATAGTTTATCTGTGCCGCGGTTAGAAAAATTAAGAGATGATTTAAATTTGAAGGCCTCTTGGCTATGATTGATAAGTGAGGAGCTTGTTTCAGCCTTGTGGGGAGTCAGCTGGTAGACACATCAGCTCAGGCTCACAGCCTTACTGTACTCTTATTCTAGCCAGTATAAATGAAGACGTAATTAATTAGGATTTCCCCACACTGTAGAGAAAAGCAGGTTAATATGAACTTAAAAGGAAGTGGGAAAAAAAGACATTTTGAAGGTTTTTATTTGTTTTGGATTGTTAGATGGTCCTAAAGTTTGCTGTGTGGTGATCTGATTAAAATCAAATTAATTTTGGAGCTGTGATCTGATTAGTATCACCTTAGATTTACACAGAAACCCTAAGAGCCAACAAATGCCATTTCAAAGCCTTTAACTGCATGAGCTGATGCATCTTGCTTGACTGGAGCATATTTCTATAAAGTCAATTCATATCACCACAAACCAGCTGCCATGCTGACAGTGAATATGGAGAGCTAAGATCCTGGGCAGCTGCCCAGTTTAAATGCTTTCTGCCAGGAATTTTGGAGCATTAAACGGGTGCCCCAGAGATTTAGTGTAAATAAAAAATGGAAAAAATCCCAAGAGACCAATTAAAAAAATACGAAGGGTCAAATCAAAGCAGTGAAAAGCAGAGATACTCGGACTTTCAGTTTAAATCCACTGCAGATATTATGAAACGAAAAAAAAAAGAAGCTGTTTGTTTGTAGCTGTTTAGTTTAGTTCACATAAAAACAATCACTTCCAATTTTGTCCAGTAGATTTCACCAAGTGCCCAAATGAGGTGAAATCTAAATGTATGGAAGAAATCATTCTCATGAAAAAAAATAAATCTATTTTTTAATAAAGATTAATTTTGTGTTTGAGAAGGGTTAGCTAAAAGTAATGAAAAAGTCTATTCTAAAAGAAAAAGTATGTGAATCCGTTGGAATTACCTGGGTTTTTGCACAAATTGGTCATACAATGTGAGACCAAGACACTGTCTTCTTATTCTAATACCACACAAACAATCTAAAGATTTACTTTCACTGAAAAATGAATTCCCAAGTTTTTCAAGACATTTTGCAGGAGAACTCAAGACCACCTGTCTGTCATCTGAAGCTCAACAGAGGATGGGTGGTGCATCAGGACCCAAAGCACAGATGTAAATACGCCTTCTGAAGTGACTCAGTCAGAGACATGACCTGAACCTGACTAAGAAGCTGTGGCATGACCTCAAGAGAACGATTCACACCAGACATCCCAAGAACATGGCTGCGCTGAAACAGTTCTGCAAAGAAGAATGGTCCAAAACTCCTCCTGTGTGTGATCCGCAACTACGCATGCGGCTATGCATGAAGTCTGCACGGTATCTTTTAACTTATCTAGACTGTTGCTTGCTTTTAAAGTTATTTTAGATGCTTTTTATTATGATTTTTGCACACCCTTTTAGTGATGGCTTAAAATGATTTTGTTTTGTTCTTTTATGTACTATTTACTGCCTCTTCTGCACCCTGCTGTAATGCTTTTAATTTTCTATGTAAAGCACTTTGAATTGTGCATGAAACTTGACTTACCTACAGAAACCATTTTGTTGAGGTTATTGCTACCTAAAGAAAGTCAACCAGTTATTAAATCCAAAGGGTCATATACTTTTTTCACCCTGCATTGCAAATGTTTACATGTTGTGTTCAATAAAAACATATATAATTGTTTGTGTGGTACTAGTTTAAGAGGACTGTGTTTGCATGTTGTGAGATGAAGATCAGATCACATCTTTTGACCAATTTATGCAGCAATCCAGCTCATTCCAACGGGTTCACATACTTTTTCTTGCCATTGTATGTAACAGATCCACTATGCATTGGAATATTAGGTTGTTTTGTAGTTTACAGAGTAAACCGGCAAGTGACACTTGTCATGTAACAATGCTAGAAGTAGAGAGAAATGAAAGAATAGACAGCCACAACCACCTTAAAGCTCTAAGAGAAAGAAATCTGAACTTTAGAGATGTTCGAGCACCAACCATCCACCAAGAACAGGGCTCAAAAATCCACAGACTCCCTTGAAGCTCCATCACCAGCGTGACCTACAGCCTACAGGGTCAGGAGAGGAGGCAGAGGGGGAGGTACAGACCCGCAGAGCAACCTGCCAGCTTTAGAGTTCCCAGCTCTCTCTAAACCACAGGGGAGGGAGGGGCGGGGGTCCCTGAAAAAGTGTGGAGTGGGTAGGAGGAGATGGTGAGGAGTGGAAGAGGAAGGGTTTGGGTAGGGAGGGGGCGATCAGCGGGATCGGGAGCTGGGTTGGTCTCACCTGGTCTCACTCCCGCCAGCATTGGCAGTGGGTGGTGGGTGAACGCCATGCGGGGGGACCTCGTCTGGGAGGACAGGGCGCTGAAATCGAATTTCCCCAGCTTCTTATGAGAACCAGGCGATGAGAGTCCTGGCAAAAAGGGGATCAACAAAATGGCAGAACAGAGACGAGGTTTTAATCAAACATGGCTGCTTTTTCTTACTTCGACTCTACTCAAAGAAAGAAAAAAGAAAAAAAAAGAAAAAATAGATAAATTTATCAGAATTCTTTAATTTGATCACAAGAATCAAAATGATTGTGATTAAAATCAATGGATTGATCAATTCATTCATTGATTTGTTTGATTGGCTTTACATACAGATGGGTTCTCTCAAATTTTCTGTTCAAGACGCTATGTTTGCATACGCTCAGTGGGCTGGACTACAACCGTCGGATCGAGGAGGGGGTTGAGCGGTAAGTCCAGTAGGAGGCCATGTTTTGAAGCAGCAGGGGTTCAGAGTGAAGGGAGGTGACGGGAGAGAGGAGGGGAAGGGATGGGACGGGGATGTCAGGAGGCCGGGCGCACAGCGTCAGGACAGTGGAGAGCTGGGAAATGCCAACTGTGGTAACCACAGAGTGCATCAACACAACAAAGCCTTACTGGGGAAACCACTACAGCTCAAACACGCCTCCTCTTAAAAAAATATCTTAATTTTAACAAACCACAAAGTTCTCTGAGCCCAGCGGTAAACAAACATGCCAACCAGTCTACCCAGTGCACTTGTCAGGATGCCTCTTCAGAATGAATGGGATCCTGGATGGCCTCGTATCTGGGGCAGACCGTGTTTTCGGTCTGCTGCCAGCACAGCCTGTGCTACTACATATAGATGCAGAGGAGCATGCCAAAAACACACATCAATGGATCCTCTGATGTAGTGTCCTGCATATCTGACAGTCAGACATTTAATGCTACTGCCTTTATGCTGCAGCCATATTTCATGTGAAGTGCTTGAACCCTCTTTCATTCTCTATCTCTCGCACATACACACTCAACTCGCACTCAAGCTGTTCAGGCTGGGTGGCGAGCACCGGGCAAACCGCCAGTGCAGGCTAGGTGGGAGAGCTGCAGAAAGGTGGAAGCGGGAGAGGAGCGGTGACGGCACAGAGGAACATATTAAAGTGTCCCCCTTCGTCTATAAATGTCGGCCGAGGTTGAAGTACTGCATGAAAGTTCCCTCAGTTTGGTGAAAAAAGAAAAAAACGGGCATGCTAAGTACAGGCCCGGTTCACCAGCGGACCAGAAACATGGCCAAAGTGTGAAAGCCACAGATAAAAGAGGCTCTCTTCTGTGATCAAGGTCTTGTGTGGTGGGTGCTGTGGGAATTTATTTTGATGTATGGTAATCCAAAGGCACAATTTAGACTTTCTGGGTTTGGGGAACAGCGCCAGTGCGCCTGACCTTTGTCGGGAACCACAATGTTGAATATACGCTAAAATAAAACTGGGGAGAAAAGTGCATAAACAAAGAGAATAACGAGGAATGAAAAAAGTATAGAAAAATGCATCAGCATGGACACACAGTCCTCATTACTTCTCTCTGGAACAAACTGAGCTCAACTGAGTTTTGTTTGCTTCAGATTTGGTTGAAAGAAAACAGCGATAAACAAGCTTGGTGAGCGAGAGGCCCATAAACAACTAAACGGCACAATATTCACACATATAAAACAAACACAGTCAAATAAAGATGAGGGTAATTTCAACATGGCCCCGAGAGATGTGGAAATAGATTTTATGAGCAAAGCATAAAAAGTCTAACAGCAGATTTTAGAAAAGTTTTTTTTCTTTCTTTAAATGGTGCGCTGGGAAACGCTTTTATCACCGTTTACCCATAATGCTCATAGTCACTGTGGGTGCAGCTGTGCTCGTGTGGACACAGACAAATATGGAGAAAGGTGGGAGCACATGGGAGGAGAAGACAACAGTAAGGACGGTGACATTCATTTTATTTACTGGACCCATAATGTCTAAAATACTGTCTAAAGTCTATATATCAAAACAGAATATTACAGATTTCGGCCATCTGGTTAAATTAGCTTGGTATCAAATTGCAAGTAGTTTAAAATGATGGCATTTCTATGTACTGCAAAGGTTTGGAAAAGGTATGAAAAGAAAGCAATTTATGTTTGTAAAATCACAAGTATATGTTAATTAGTTTGCACGATGATAACGGCTTTGAAATGAAGTCAGAAATCCACACTGACACATTATGTAGTGACCAATAATGTAAAAGTTTTATCAATGTGATAAAGTTACTTATGTAATACCTCGCCAATAATGCAATCATGCCTATTTTTGATGAACAGTTTGCACAAAAACGGCCCAAAAATATTGTATTTTATGAGAAATGCAGTCCTATTTATGTATAATTGCATTATCATCTGCATCTATTACATTTTCAAGGGACTTTTTCATGCTAGGCCAATAACTAACCAATAACATAACATATTACTTTATTTAAATTTTCATCATTTATTTGCTTTATTACATTTAAAATGGCCAAAATAATTACATCATTAGCAGGTATTTTATCATTGGCTGCTATGCTTGTAGGAGGCTGTGGCTAATTTGAGGATTGTTGTTGGAAGTTTGTTTAAATGGGGTAAAGTTTTAAGTTTGGTTGTTACCGTGCCGGAAAGGTGCCGGAAAGTTTTTCTTCTTCTTCTCCAAGCAACTCTATAAATTAATTAATATTATGTAAATTCCTCTCAATTATATACAATAGTTGTATCAGCTGCAATCAGTAGATTCCACCTTTGTCCCCAACAGTCCATTCCCACTGAGGCTTGAACTCATCTAGATCTCCAGGAATTCCTGTGGTATCTAGCATGAAGTCATCAGTGCTCCAAGATGTTGGGAAGTGAGGCATTAATGGATTGGACTTGTTTGTCCCGAATATCCAGCAGATGCTTGATTTGAGATCTGGATCTGTCTGAAATTAAAAATAATGAAACCATTCTTACATTTTACAGTGTGGAGATGTTACCCTGAAGTCACCACCATCAGGGAAACCAGATTCTTGGTTCACATCAGACTAAAGTCCACATGGACCCCAGCTTTTCCCACAACAACATTCTCCTCACTGGCTCGTCTTCTTCAGAGAAAAGACACCCGTGTCCTCAGCCATTCACATCACCATGTTAAACACAAGTCATGGTTCTGAAGGTTACCTGTCCATTGTAGACAGCAGTGGTGGACATGGGTCAGCATGGGTTTCCAGCAATGTCACCTCGTAGATAGCAAACTGCAATGGACTGTATGTTCTGACAACTTTCTTTCTATGAGTTTTTTTTTAAATGTGAGCTACAGTAGATCTTATACTGGATCCCAGTATGAATAAGTGAGCCTTGATCACCCACAAGCATGTCACTGGTTTTCCCTTCTTGGACTACTTTAAGCAGGTGAAAGACTCAAAGAGCTGCAGCTGTAAGGATGCATCTGGTCAAAACTGCTCAAATCCCACACATACTTGCTCATTTTTTCCCCTTATTTTCCCGACAAACCAACTGCAAGAACTTGCTGATGATACATCCCACCCATTGCCACGTGCCATTAAAACCAGATAATCAAAATTCTTGATTATACCTGTCAGGGGCCATTATATCTCATCAGTGTGTAAGAAAAGTTATAAAGGGCACTCTACAAGATGTTTAAAATATATCTCAGACAAGGACCTGAAAAAGGGTTGAGAAGGATATAAGATCTGTGCATACTTTTTTTGTTTTTGACTAAATAATTCAATTGCAAAAAGAAAACGTGAACATGATAATATAATAATACTGCTATAAGTTGATTAAGGTGTGCTTCGTCTGTAACCATAACTTTACCAAAGCGTAGAGAACTATTTCACTTAATGGAGCGGGAAACAGCAACAAAATTAAATAAAAAGTTCCAAAAGGTCTAAAATCTGTCAGCAGTTGAAATAAAATGTGTTATTTGTGAATTATAAACAGAAAAAGTGTTGGAACATTTTCTATAATTAAAACTGTTTATTGTAAAAGATTCATTCTCAACCTGCCTCAGGGGTTAGATTAGTCTAACGTTTCTAAACTTTGATATCACAGTGATGTAATCTGGGTTATTTGACATAATTAATCCTTAATTGTCCCCTGGAGGTGTGAAGGTCTGATTAAAATGGACATTTGGTGAAACAAAAACTACATTATGTTGCAATATGGGAAATAAGGCTCTAAGTTGGGGGTTCAGCTATATTAGCGACTTAATATGAATGTTTCTGGCTCTGGTTTGATTTTTCATCTTTTCTGATGAATCTCACTAGTGAGTTCTCCAATTTTCTTCATACAGAACAAAAAAATCTATAATTTCAAGTGAGATTTAGCTCCTTTGATCTCATCAGTAAAAACAGGCGAAATGAATCCCAACATGCATTGCTTCCACAGAGCCAGTTCCTCTGTGGCTCATATAGAAATGACTGTGTGCCACCACATCCCAATGTCAATTATAACCAGCTTATCACAACAAACAGCCTTAAATTATACATATTGTTTTTAGTCCCTGTGATGTTCCCTAATTAGTCGGTATCTTGGTGAAATATCTGGTAATATGTGATTTCTCAGTAAGGAGCAGCAAATGAGGCCCAGATGCCCGGTGAAAGCGTCGTCTGATAAAGCTAACAGAAGTTACTCTGATCTATCCCTTAATCTGTGTGTGCATGTGTGTGAGTTTATACTTATACACAGACACATTCGCTGTTGTTTGTTCTTCATTATTTCTATGTCCTGGTCCTGGCACGCTGCACACGCAGCCTGGCAGCCAATTGCTCCCATGACCCTGTAGTCTTGCCACGCTAACAAGCTGGCGACCGCACAAACTGTCACAGAACTGGTCCGCTAGCATGTGCACACAAACACATACACGTGCAGCAGAGACAAGCCAGCTCATTTTCTCCTCTTTCAGGTGAGCAAGAAGCAACAATGAACAGATATTTACAGAGCTGACAACGCTGAGAAACTTCATGTAGAGCAACCATAAACATGTCACAGTTTAATGTAAAAAAAAGAAGAAAAAGTCCTGGGTTCTCTGTTAAGATGACAAATAGATGGAAAACAGACCTTCTTCCTTTCCTAAAAAGCAGATTTCCCCCCACACAGCAGTGCGAGAGCAGGTAGGAAAGAAGACAGCAGAACTGAGCAGAGACAGCAGCCTTAATGATGAATTACATGATCACCTGCGATGCCTCAGAGCTTTTCATTCAGGTGGAGAATCACCTCCAGAGTAGGCAGGAGGCAGAGGCCCTCCCCTTTCCTTCCTTCCTCTTCCTCCCTCCTCCTCCTTTCCTCATCTGTCACTCCCAACACCACCACCACCATCACCAGAACAGATGTCTGTTGTAACCCAGTAGCTCCCTTCGCTGTAGACACATGGAGGTGCCATCTGGACCGGAACGCTGCTCCTCTCCAGACTGGGGGAGTGTGTTCATGTGTATGTGAATGTAAATCAGAGGAAAAAAAAGCTTAAATGTAGTTTTGCTGCTGCTCGCGTGTCTGTGTGACATTTGCGAGCATGTGTATCACTGAGTAAGCATGTCTCGGAGACAGAAGGCACCTTGTGCGCTGATGACACACCTGAGTGTGTTTAGTTGTGTGTGTTTGGGTGTTTTGTTGTTCTTCACGTGCTGCCTTTCATACACAGATGAGTCAGACCTGCAGCAGGTGGGATGCTACACAACAGCTCTGTTTAAACACCTGGAAGGACCGAGACAGGAAGTCTCTTTTATTTTCCTGCTCTTACTCTCTGACTTCATCTGTTGCTTTCTTTCTGGATTTAACAAGAAAATTACAACAGTCGACTGTTTCTGACAACATCAGAAGCTCTGGATCCAGATGGCGCCATGATAATGCAACTAAACTCATGTGAAAAAAGAAAGTGCACCCTCTTTGAATCCAAAGATAAACAAGTTTAGGTTTTTTGGGAAGGGTTACCAGGACAGAGTCTTCTCTCTAAACAAAGCAATGCAGCTTAGATTTGTGACGCTGCTTCTGAGTAAACCACAAGATTTCTGGACTAATGTCTCTTCGGTTATAATGCACAGCATAACAGCACAAACACCTCAAACCAACTGTCAAGCACGGTGGTGGAGGGATAATGATTTGGGCTTAATCTGCTGCCTCAGGACCTGGACACCTTGCAGTCAATAGCCAGTTAACATGGACACAAGTATTCTAATTAAAAGGTTGATCCAAATAAATTGGACCAATCGGTTAAGCCAATTTCTTTATCCTATCAATGTGCATGAAAACCCTTACTGTGCATGCCTGTTACCTCTGCCATACGTCAACCTAGCATAATCATTCAGAGGGGACAAAGTGAAATCGGTAAGCTGTCAATAAATAGGCACAGACAGCGGAAATCACGGCTTCTTCTTCTACTGCCTGACTTCTGTAAGTCAGACAATTCTGCACGTCAAAAATAATTTATTCTGTTAAAACATGTGATGCATGTAAACACATGTTCAGGCTCCATCTAAACAGATCTGACCAGAATTGCAGCGGATTTAGGAAAATATGAGCGGATCGTGAACTATTCTAGACTTAAATGTGAGGCCATCTGTCTGACAGGTAAAGCTTGGCAGAAACTGGGTCATGAAACAGGACAAACGCAGCAGCAAATCTAGAACAAAATGACAAAAAAGGGAATAAATTAAATCTAGAACTCAATCTGAGAGAAATACTGTTGCTCCAAAGGGCTAAATATATCTCTGTGAGGTGCTTAGAAATAGCTCCCACAAACCTGCAACTACCAGGTTTAGCTTTCTGTGGCCAAAACAGGGCAGCGCTCAAAATATGGAACAGCTTTAAACATGGCTTTAGTACAGCACAGCGCTGCTTTAGTGCTCATTCAGGGGACTGATTTTGAAACAGGGTAACTTTTAGGAAATTGTTATCCACCGAAGTCTTACCTTTCAGACTCAAGTTAATTTCACACTAATTTGATGTGTTATATCAGCTACATGTGCTCTGTGTTACTAGCTTTTTGAAGGGATGTAGCTACCAATAATCTAACAATAATAATAACAAAAATGTAATGACTTTGGACATTTTAAAAGTAATCACTTGCCAACAATGTAATCATCCCTACTTTTGATGAGCAAAATGGTCAAAATCTTGTATTTAAAGTCTTATTACATTAAAGGTTGCAGTTATTACATATTCAAAGGATTTTTTTCATGCCAAGCCAATAACCAACTAACAGCTTCATAACTTAGAATATTATTGGCAAAACGTTATTATATTACTGGGTCAAAATTATATTACACTATTGGCAAGTTATTACATTATTGGCCTCATTACATAAAAAAAGAAGGTCAAAATCATTACGTTATTGGCAGTTATTACATTACTGTTATGGACTGCACGGGGGCATGTCCTGCCTGAAAGAGCAGCGCGCAGACCGATGCTACAAATCTCAATGAACTGAAGCTACTCTATTAATAAGAGTAGGACAAAATTCCTCTACAATGATGCAAGACTGATAAATTTATAAAGACTTGATCAGAAAACGACTAGAAGCTACTGGATAATTAGCTTTACAAACACCAATTCTACATTTTGGCTTAAGTTTTGTTAAAAAAAGGCATTTTGTAATTAGTCTGAGGGTATATTTACATTATTTTAAGAATTCAAAGAGGGTGCACTCTCTTTTTCAACACAACAGTAATTACAACTTGTTTCAGAGATACCTCAGAAATGTCTTTACCCTGCTGCAGATTTGATTTCTTTTACAAATTCCCAACAGCATCCTTTCAGGCAGTTGATGCTGTGGAGCTACTGGGCTACCAAAAGGCTTTGGTGAGCCCACGATGGACAACAGCAGACATCTGGCAGAAACACAACCCCACCCAGCAGCAGCATAGCCGGAGAACAAGACACAAGAGAGGGTAGAGGAGAGGAAGAGGAGAAGAGAAAGATGGAAAATGCAGACGAGCTCTGAGAGCTCACAAGACGTTGCAAACAGACAGAGATGTACACAAGTTGCGGGTGGTGTGAGTGGAGTAGAGCATGTATACATGTACACAGTATAATGTTTAATGTTCTAACCATGGTAAGGAAACTGCACTCCATCGCTCTCATGCTTAATCTTCCTCTCCTGCACACTGGCCAAATGGTGCTGCACTGAAAGGCCAAACAGGGGAGAAGGGAAGAGTTAACAATGGAAGAGGGAGAGGAGAGAAAAAGACAGAGACAAAGAGAGAGGAGGAAAGAAAGGGAGAGAAATAGGGGTGGTTAAATTTTGGGCAACAGGAGACTTTACTGTTATAGAGCGCAGCAAATGCCAATAAAATATTTACATCATTCCTGCTGGCAGGATTAAAAAGGCAGCATGTAAGTGGGACTGTTGTCATGAATAGGAAAATACATGAAATCCAGCATTTTAACAAAACCCTTAAGTCAAATACTACACCCCAGAGATATACATGAATTCACATTGCAAATACAATCGATGAGACACCCATCATGATGTTTAAAGGTGCTGTATGCCAAAGAGTGAGCAGTTATGGTTTTAGAAGAAAATGGGTGGTTACGCTGGTGCTGCCTGGCTGTGGCACTGAAGAAGACAACAGAGCAGGATGTGAATGGGGAGACTAAGAAGGCATCTGGAAAAATGGGAAGGAACAATCTGAACTTTTGGGAAATAAGCAGTAGGTGTGACTGTCACAAAGACCAAAAACAAGAACAAAGTTAAACTGTGTGTAAGCAGCTAGCTGTTCAGCCGGTTTCCCCCTGCTTCCAGCCCATCTTCAGCTGACAGGATGTTAGCATCGGCCTAATATCAAATGTACATAAAAGTATGTTTTTACTTGATTTTATCTAGTGGAAATTATTGTATATTTCATTCTTTGTTTATAATTCCAATGAAGACAAATCTCCTTCTAGCAGCACTGGTGGAAACTTTATCATTAATGATGCATCTGATTCAGGGTCTGAAAGTCTGTGATTTAGTTTGTAGTGAGCTGGTTGTTTTGTTGTTGTTTTTTACCTTAAGAGTAGTCAGTACCAGCAGCCAACAGCTCTCAGATTAACGATGAACTAAGCTAAAAAGTATTAAGCAGGGGGGATTTTTGCCCTTTTCTTAAGGTGCACTAACCACATGTTTAGCTGTGTTGCTCCGTCCACAAAAGCACGACCCTTTCAAGTTACACTTCATTGTAAAGGTGACTTATCAGGCTTCCCAAAAATGTTTACCGGTAATACAACACTAACTGGTATTATTATTATTAAAGAGGAGAAATTTCTCCTTGAGCTCAAGTTTATGTTTAGCTGTTACAATAATTAGCTTAACAAGACTGGAAACCACAGCTGGCTTTGTTCACTAACATGGCTCATGCTTGCCTTATTTACAACACCAACAGAAAACATCATGTTGTAGAATTAAGCTAGCTGTCCTCTCATATTAGCTAAATGGCTCTTAGCTTGGTATCAATGGCATTAATCTTTTAGGCAGCCCTTATTCAAAATATAGATCATATTTCTCAAAATATCAAACTATCCATACATATGATTGGGACAGAAATATTCCCTCTTTATGTCCTGTTGTTGGTTTTAATGGCCTGACTCAAATTAAATAATTCATCACAACAGGAACAGATATTCAAGAAGGAAAAAGGTGTCTGCATAGCTTTTAAGAGTTATCTATCTTGAGTTTGGAGCTTAGATTATCTCCCACATGACGCTCACACACATACATGACCCTACAGTAAAGCTCAATAGATGTCAGCACCATGAGAACAAACGGAGCTAAATATTTCCATTCCTGCCGAAGCTCAGATATCTTCAAAATGTTCCTATAAGTGTACCTCATAAATATACATATGGCTTCAGATTGATTAACAGAATATATATCAGTGATATTTCTGCCTCCTTATCATTATAACAAGGCTCATATAAAATTTAAAAGACAATGCCCCAAATTCTTCTATCATGTTGTGTAACCAATTATATGTCATCTCCCTGCAATGCAAAAGAGAGGCAGAATAAGTTCAGGGTCAATATAATAATATGAATATAATAATTTATTTTAGGTTAATTGGCCATAAGTGACAAAGAACATACCCTGGCAGTGTCAAACGGAGCACCCCTGCACCTCAGACAGGCTTGTTGTGAGTGGTGGGGTCTCATAAATTGTAAGTGGAGAAGAAGTTGTGAATAGAAGATGGCAAGATTAATGGGCGGGATGATTAGGATAGGTGTCAATGCAGAACAGAGGCAAATAGGAGTGAGGGTGGAAGGAGGTGAGCTGTTGCTATTGGCGCATTTTAAGCGGTTTTTGCATCACATTACAGAAACAAAATGTCTGGATTCGGATTTAACAGCAAAAGTTTGACATTTCTGGCAAATACAAATATTTGCTTTCTTGCTAAGTTTTATAGATTCCATTTTTTAGCCAATACATTTAGCTTAAATGACTTTTAATCATAATAATATAATCATGTAGATGCGTGTAGAGGTTTGAAATCTTGGTCTTGAGTTACAGCCAACCTAAATTAGTGTTTCCCAACCTTCTATATTATCCTCTGGGACCCCCTTCATGTAAATACTAAAAACCCATGGGCCCCCTGCCTCTCTCTGTGCTGAAACCACGTTTGCTTTTATGTTTTCACAAAAGCATAAAAGAATTCATTTTCTTAAAATTCGGCCATGTGTGGATATTAATCACAATAGCTCTGACTGTTCAAAGTTTCAGGGACCCCCTGTGCTCTTTGCGAGACCCTCTTGGGGGTCCTTGACCCCAGATTGGGTAGCACTGCACTAATGATGATTAGCCTAGCTTAGCTCTGCAGTAACGCAGGAAGCAGCCTAGCAGAGGTCAGCTTTATTTAAAAGTAAAATCATCTGCCTGGATGAAAATCTAAGTCATCCTAAGACCTGAACCTGGCAAAGAAAGTCCACCATAAAATCCCCTTTAAAACCATCTCTTGCCTTCTCAGGTGAAATTTTCCCTGTTAACATTTTTAAGCTAAGCTAACCACTCTGAGCTAGCTTCTAGTGATAGTGGTGTCAATCTACAGCAAATAACTGGTTTACCAAAAATGTCAAACTGTTTCCTTCAGGCCAAAAAAGAAAACCTCCTCTGGACTCAAGATTCACTGGAGGAGAGCTTTTTTAAAAAGATATTTTGTCCTCTCATTAACGTTATTTTCAGGGCAGACCTCAGCCCAGCTCCTGGAGATCCACTTGCATGCAGCAGAATATGAAGAGGCAGTTAAAGCGGGAGTACCTGCATCCACATCATTAGGCCAACCACTGGACTGAGAGCTGCTGCCGGCCGCAGGGGAACGGCCTGAGTAGAAGACATCATCCACCGGGCTCTCCATCTCGCTGTCGTCAATGGACTTGCGCTTGTTGGAGCTGAGGAAAAAGCAAAGAAGTCAGTTTTCTTGATTTTAAGACAAATTTCATCAGGTTTGTCCAACTTTGCTTGAAAGCGTGAGTTTGTAAAACAGTCACCACTAACTTTTATCTGGGACCTTAAAATGTCTACACAAACTATATGTTGCTGCTTAGTTCCCCCGCTGTCAGACTGGAGTGTGTAAAAATTGAATCAAAAGTAACATAAATCTAAACAATCTGTGTTTTCATTCATATTGTTACAGGCAGGGGGTGGACAAAGTAACACGACTGAGGGCAGCAAGACAAGCAGAAGGCTCAAATTTGTGTATCTTGCTGAGTCTGTGTTGGCCAAAAGCAGCCTCACGCTCCAAACCCGACTGGTGGGTGAAGCTGGAAGGCATTGTTGTGTGAGTTTGCAGATTCTTACAGCTCCATACATCTGTGATCAATAAAACAGAAGGGACTTGTGAACGTGCAGCATGCATGTGTGGCTTTTGTTTGAGTTTTGTGCAAGGGTCTATGTTACATTAGTATCAAGGGAGATATTCCGCAGTGAGTGTTAACTACCTCCGTGGGAGACTTGCATAAAGCTCCATTTCAGTCCTGCAGCGTTAGATGAGCAGAGGAGGACAGAGGGAGTGACAGACACAAAAGACACAAACACAGACAGGGCAGCAGACAGGTTGGTGGGACGAGGAGGATTAGTGATGAGGATGGAAAAAGGAGGGAAAGAAAGACAACAATCAAAGTAGAGCAAGCTAGGCGTAAAGAATACTTCAGAGAGGTTCAGAAATAAGAATATTAGTGCAGAATTCTATCTACAGGTTTATTTTGGATTTATTTGTACCTGGTGGAGGGGGTGGAGGTTATGGAGCGCCTTCCCAAGGTCACCTGGTTGATGTTGTAGTAGCCAGGGCTGTCCAGGTCTGCCAGAGAGAAGTTGGGGCCTGTCGCTGTGGCCACTGGAGCTGAGGAACACAAAGACACACCATGGCTTTTTTTTCACATAGGACTGTTATTTCCATGGTTCATGCTTCCCAGTTAATGAATCCCAGTAATTCTGAAGATATAATGGTTCATTCACATTGCTAGTGGCTGAACCAGAGAAAGGCTTGACAGACAAACTCATTCATATGTGGGAGTTAACCCATTTCGAGCTAGTGCATCATATGGCATCGTATTAATCCATAGGAAGTCTGGATGCAGGGTGGCTCAGATCTGAATGAGTTAAGCTAATGAAAGTTACATTATCCAGGTACACTGTTTTAATTAATTCTAATGATGTATGTTTTCTAGTTGTATTTTTAATGGTATGTGCTGCTGACCGCTTGGCCAAGTCATCTTTGTAAAAGAGGTTTAGATTTCCATGTGCCTTTAATCTGGTTTAGTAAAGATTCAATGAGATTGAATAATAAAGACTTTCTGCAACTGTGGCAGGATACATCTAGTATATTTTGTAACCAAGGATGGGCATTTTAAGCAATAATACTACTGCACATAGCTGGGAAACATTAAACTATTATTCAAATACCTTGGCACGTGTTCAAGGGTGGCTTTCACCGTGTTGCTGTTTTCCCATTTTGTACCCGGCGTTCAGTAGCCGTGGAAATAATATACATACAGTAAGTATACAGTTTTATCATTGCTTTGGTCTGCAGAACATTCCTGTAAATTTTCCAGTTAACTATGTAAGGATGCGTGACTTTTAGATACGACTCTGTTTAAAGTGCTGCAAATGAATCTGTGTTGAGCGAGAACTTTTCAACACTCGCTGAGAGCTCAGCTCGTCTGCAGCATCATCAGTTTCTTCAGTCTTGTGCGGACAGTAGGACTGGGCGATTAATTGATAAAATCGATGAAACGAATTTTCCATTTCTGGAGATTTATTTTTATGAAAATCGGGATTTTTTTCCTTAGTTAGTTAGCAGCGGACTTAGTCCTCCCTCCA
>JBAMHW010000023.1:7344072-7371799 GCA_037177495.1 Rhadinocentrus ornatus | reverse complement strand
GTGCGGTTGGTCCTGTGTTCCTCCTAATGCAAGACAATGCTAGACCTCATGTAGCTGGAGTGTGTCAGCAGTTCCTGCAAGACGAAGGCCCCCGTTCCCCAGACCTGAATCCAGTTGAGCACATCTGGGACATCATTCTCGCTCCATCCACCAACGCCACGTTGCACCACAGACTGTTCAGGAGTTGGCGGATGCTTTAGTCCAGGACTGGGAGAAGATCCCTCAGGAGACCATTCGCCACTTCATCAGGAGCATGCCCAGGTGTTGTAGGGAGGTCATACAGGCATGTGGAGGCAACACACACTACTGAGCCTCATTTTGACTTGTTTTAAGGACATAACATCAAAGTTGGATCAGCCTGCAGTGTGTTTTCCCACTTTAATTTTTAATGACTCCAAATCCAGACCTCCGTGTGTTAATAAATTTGTTTTCCATTGATAATTTTTGTGTGATTTTGTTGTCAGCACATTCAACTGTGTAAAGAACAAAGTGTTTAATAAGAATAGTTCATTCATTCAGATCTAGGATGTTATATTAGTGTTCCCATTATTTTTTTGAGCAGTGTATTAGAAAAAATTAAACTCCTGCCCATCTCCCACTTTCACACCAGGCAAAATACACGATGAACTGACTGCTGATCAGGCAACTTGCTTTCAGCTTGTCTATCTTTTAACTTTAAATATCTCAGCATCTGGAAACAAGGCTGCAATGAACCACTTATAAGGGGAAATGACTGCTTATGAGAGCTATCACTCTGAGGAGATTTAGTTTTTAAGAGAGAACATGGTCGGATTTTGCACTACGAAAAGTAAAAACTTAGGTTTGATTAAAAAATAATAAGAAAAAATAAAAAAGAACGACAAAGATTTGTTTTCCTCATACATCCCCTTCAGAAAAAGATCAAAAACTGCTCCTGCTCTGGAAGACGTTTCAATTTCTTCTATTTATTAGTTCCCTTTTTGCCATTTTCTTCTGTGGTTTTTTGTTCTATGCTTAAATTTATGATACAGACATGCATTTGTTCTTGTTTAATTTTATTTAATTGTTACATGCAGATCTGTGTATGAAGGGTTTTTCGGTCTGTGTAATCCTTGGCACAGTTACAAGCACCTAAATATATATTGTGTCTGTACTCTGAAGGAGCATGACGATTCTAATAAACGAAGATGCTTCATCCTGACGGGGAACAATAGAGAAGCTGTGTTATTATATTATTATATATGCTCTATAGACCACCTGCAGGGAGAAATCACTGCCAGCAGGCCCCCAATCCCTGCAAAACCCTTTGTGCACGCCCACACCGATAACACATGCATGACACCGACTGGGACATACGTACCCACATATATTTACGTGTAGGTTCAAGTGTAAGCACGTGCACATGGATAACACATGCCTCCAAAGCACAAACACACTCTAGCTCTCACACAGACACAAACACACACTTACGCAATGTTCAAACACGGATGAATCACCCTTATCTCCTGCGCACAGTTGCCCCAAGGCCCCCTGCACATGCCCTGCTAGAGATAATACAACAGACACACACGCGGTGCATCAAACACACCATGCAATCTCTCTAATCACACACACACACAGTTCATTTGGTTGCCTGGTCAATATAATGTACAGTCACTGCTATGTGTGCGGTAAAGTTAACACTGGCTATATATTTATCACACAGCAGATGCAGACTGCGGCCGATAACTCACACCCAGGCTAATGTCCACACACTTGAAAATCACACTTATGCAATCAGTCAGTTCATCTTACACACTAAACACCAGCGAGCCACACACACACACATAAACGAATGCACAATTACACGAGAGCCGATCATTAAGAGACACTTGAATGTAAAATCACACACACACGCTCACTTAGTACACTGGCAGCCATCGCCGGCGCTAATGGACTCATTTTCCGGCACGCATTTATATCCCAAAGCACGCCGCGCACGCTGTGCTAATTTACCCAGCAGTCTGTGCTGTTTGTTTGTGTGTCGCAGGCGCACGTGAGCAAACAGGCCTCGTGTAATTTAATGTGCACAAAGAGACAGGGGTTTTAAAGACAGTTGATAGACTAAAAAAATTACCATCATCATTCCTGAACCGAAGATAAAACGGAACGACTTTGGATGTTAAAGTTGGCTGGAAAGACCCAAGTGTTTCCATAAATCAGCTCTTCCAAGCTCTGCATCTACCTGCAGCTGTCCTTCAATATACTACCTCCTGTACATCAGCATTAGTCTGTGTGTGTGCTTTTGTGTGCATGATGACAGATGAATGGCAGACTGGGACTGGACTGTTTAAAAGATTGGTTTGGTTTATTAAAGCCGGAGTTGTTATGGATTTAGCTGTTGTTTAGACAATAATTAAATGACACAAACCAAGCAAACCTGCAACAACAAACAGCAATTAGCTAAAGAATTAAAACACGGCCCTGCAACCTTTTAAAAACGCTTCATGTGCCGAAACAAATAACACTTTTCGTTTAAAAAGCTTTTATTCTTCATTTATTTATCTTACAGACCCATTTTGTATGGCATATTTAAGGTCACTTGTATAAAGAATATGACTATATATACTAAAACAGCTCATTTTTAAAGATTTCAACATGGGTATAGTTTTTACATTCATGATAATTTCTCTGATTATGGTTTATTTCAAACAGTAGAGGTAAGTTTAAAAGGGGTTTAAGTGCAGATGAGCAACAACGATCTATTAGCACTTCCTGCTTTCTTGGAAATCAGATTTCAGAGCTGGGAACTGGATCACGCCCAAGAGATCGGACTACAGCTGAAAGCTTTTTCTTCATTAGCAGTGGAGGATTTTGCACATAATGAAACAGTTAAGCCACATTTATGCTCTACGTTAAATATACAGACAGAGCCTTCTATCCATCTTCTGCGTCCTTTTCAGAGAGGTTATGGAGATGTATCCCAAAGCATTAAAATGGAGCAGTACCACCGGAAACTATAGCGGGCAACGTTGCGTAGAAAGCTGTGACCAGTGAAATGAATGAAGAAGAACGAAGAAGAGGAAGCCACAATGTATTTTGGTTGCACAACCACCGTCTACTGCACTGGCTCGTTATGAGAGCGTCCAATCATCATGATCTCTTCCACTGTCACCAACTCAGAAGTTAACTCTGCACTGCCCACTGGTGGTTGTATCACCTAACAACCTTGCAAACATAAAGGACACCTGAGTATGAGGGCAGTGATTTCAAACATTTCAAACACACTATCTACGTTTGTAAAGGAAGCCTAAATAAGGCAACTTAGAACAAGCTGGGCATCAAAAGAAGGGGTTGATGAGGTTCCTTCAATCTTACGTAAAGCACGGCATCAAACTGATCGTTTAGGTTGCAATATGGGGGGTGTAGAACCCTAAACAAAGTTATTGGCTAAATCCAAACTGCAAAGGACACATCTATAGCTAAAAGAAGATCCATTTGGCCGTTATGATTGAAAGAGCTATATGTTAAGTCCAAGTCTGAAAAAAAGACCGTGCAGGCCTCATAAAAATGCATGTGAGTGTACATTGCTCATTGGCAGTACAACAGCAGCCCACAGCTGGTTACCACTTGGACTCGCTCTCTCCTCACCCTCTGTGTGCTGTGTCATTTAAGGATAGCTCTTCAGACACGGTTCAGCTCACAGTTAAATGATAGGTGCCTCCTCCATCGACAGCTCAATGGACAGAGCCTCCACTGTTCTCTCCCCTCCTTCATCTTTGTCTCACCTCTCCCCTCTCCTCTGCTCCTCCTCAGCTTCATTAACTCTGTTTTTGGATCGTCCTCCTCCTCATTTAATCTCAGGCAGGTTTAGCCAAGTCAATCTTTGTCATCTGGCATTGTTGCAAATTCAAAAATGATTTGATGCATTGAATCTGACGTGATTCCCTTTTTTTTTTCGTGCATCAAGAATACAGTGCTGATTGACTAGTGGTCATCTTTTGTAATGTGCCTAAATGTGTTCACCCAGACAGCAAACTTATTTGGGTAAGTTTTAGTTGTTATGGTTCAGTTACGGCATTGGGAAATGTTTTGTATGCTAGACTTGGCACAGAAGTCTTAGGCTGGGACTAATTTGGGTTATTGCATGGACAGGGCTCGGCTAATTTCTTTTTCTTGGTTCCACTACTGCACCTAACACATCCCAGGTCTAGGTATCTAACTTTTATCTCTCTGAATATCTGCCTGGATATTCTGTGTTTATTCCCTCCTTCATACCCGAGCTCAGTGGAGAATGACACCCTGATTATAAAACATTTAAAGGCAGAAAAGGGGTGGGTCTTCTTATCTGACTGGCTCTGATCTGCATGCATACACTGTATAGTGTGGTGGTCTGAAATTGCGATCAGCCCACATTAGGCATTCAATACAGCAAAAAACAACACAGACGAGTCAAATATCATTTCAAGATGGGGAAAAATCTGCTCATAAAAGGTTTTTTTTGTCTCAGATAAGACCACATGGTCCTGAATCCTGCTGTCATGACTCTGAAGTCATTTTTAAGTCGTAATAACACTTAAGATAGGGTCTATAGACCCTTTCATGGCCTACGCAGTCAGTGACGTCACTACTGTATCCGGAGGCAAAAGAAGAGGAAAGCACGTAAAAAACACTGTAGAAACGAGCTTTCACAAGTGTTATTACGACTTAAAAATGTTGTCTTGTCGTGTGTTTTGGTGCCAGAATAAGAGGAACAACATTCCTGGCAGTAAATTAAAGTTTTTTAGGATACCAGCTCAGAAAAAAACGAAGACAATTATAGCTGAATGCAATAAGACGAAAGGACAGGACAGAGACGATAATCACCAATTCTCGTGTTTGCAGCGCACACTTTATATCAGGTAAGATAAATGGAATGTTAAGTGATTGGTATCGAGTCTAAATTAACAAAATTATAGATTATAAAGGAAAATGTTGGATATATAACGTTACCTTTAGCAAGCGCGTAAGTGCTAAACTTTAGACCGCAGCACACAAAGATCGGGACGTAAATGGATCTATTTTATTATTTGAATGTGGCTATTTATGACGTAGTTGTAAGCATCCAGTGATTTATATGGTTTGAGTTTTCCTTTGCTGTACACACGTGGTGTCTCGATTAGGTGCATTTAGATGTCTGGCCAGTCGACCGTCTCCAGTCCCGAAAGATCTTCATGCCACTCCCGTAAGGTGTCTGGATCAGCCAGCCTGCTTTTTGCTAATTTTTTAAAATAGCTGTCACGGTCGCGTAAAGTGAGTGTCTGTACATATCTTTACAGTTTAGAGACCGACCACTTGCTTGAAAACCCTCCATTTACTAAAATGCCACCGAAAATTGTTAGCTGCCAATTGGTAACATAGCTTCTAGCCTCCGCTTTTGCCTCCAGGCTAAGCTCCGCCCACCAAAACTTCACAGTGTTTGCAAACTTTGAAGCGGTCTATAGGGCAACCACGTAAACAAAACTGAATTTATTACTACCAGAACTTTGTAGAAATAACACACAGATCAACAGCAACCAAGCCTTTTCTCATCTGCATATCATTCTCTCAAGTCTTGGCTTTTGGGGGAAAAAAATAGTAATTTAAACAAACAGACAACAGAAACTTTTTACATATTTACACTTTTTCCTCCAGCTGTTTTTTGCTATTTAGTTATTATGCCAAGGTTTGCTTACTATCCGCACAAAACCAACTCCAACTTATCTGCTTTTTGGCACCACCATGTATAAAAACATCTTCTTGGCTTTATTCTAGCCATAGAGGACCATTATTTTTTTTCTTTTCAGACACACATAGAACTTTCTGCTCACTTGTTGATCTTTGTCTGCTACTGATTGGACATTACCGTCAATTGAAGGTAACTTATTGGTCGTATCAGATATCTTAGCAACATAGTCATGACTGCGATCTCTATTTATTACAAAAAAGTGATAAATAATTGTGTTATCTTGGATGACTCATTGTGAATTTACCATATAGAGTCCGTGACTAAACACTACATTATTGGCTAGATCATAAACCTACTGGGTGTCAGTTTTATGGGTATAAAATAACTTAATTGTGCTCTGCATTTGCAGACAATAATACAGATGTTGGAGTGCATCTGAGGTGCTGTGCTCATGCGTTTTTATCTGATTGAACTGTAACTTATGGAGACACAGAAATCCCTAATATAATGTATGATTATGCAGCCTGTAGGCAAACTGCACTCACTAAAATACATGGCTGTGCATCCTCAAACCCTTGTTCCACCCGCACCCCCAACTCATTCAGCAGCCTCTGAATAACGAAGCCGAACAGCCTCCCCAATTGGGTTTCGCTTAAGAGGTTTATCGGTATGTTGCTAAACATTCTGACCTTTTTTTTAATCTTTAATGCGCTTAAAATGTTCCAAACCCTCCTAATCTCTGCGGCTATCCCACACAGATGTTCACCCCGCTCTTTTATTGGACTTCATTTTAACCTTGTTTTTCTTTCTTTTTTTCCCACTTTCTCCTCCTCCTCGTCTTTCTCCACCTCCTTCCTCTTCCCCCAACACTCTTTCGTTTTCATCCTTTCTCCAGTTTTTTGAGAACTACTCATCGCCTTCTGATCGCCCCACCACCGCCCTTTTGCTCTTCAATCTTCTACAAGCAAATCTCGTTCTGAGTCTGGCTTTTAAGCTCGAAGTTTCTGATTGGACACCGCCATACTTGGGGGGAGTAGTATTTACTTTGATGGTAGAGCTCAGCTTAGTGTGACCACATTTAAGTTCAGAGAATTGTGCAAATACCCCTGGATGTTTCATGGGAATTAGTTTCATTAGATAATATACAGTTAGTTGAAACAAGATAATAACAGGGATGGGGAGAACATTGTGGTTATTCCTGCTGAGCTGTTAGGACATCTGGAACAGCAGCTTCTACACACAGTTCTACACACACTCTATGCTTTCTTATTTTTTGAGTGATATCGCAATCAAAGATACAGAATAAACACAAGTTTAATTTAAAAAACAGTAAATAAAGAACTAAAAATGTTCAAGTTTATTCTCAAAAAGCTTCCTAGATTCCTTTAAAACTACTCAGCGTTCGGTGACTGGGGCAATGGCCCATTTACCGTCACTGGAGCAGCTCATTTTTCTCACAAATTAAGACTGAGCTTTCACGAATGGAAGGAATAACATCAGGGCTTTTCTGTTTTAGGATGGATTTTCCTTTCAGCTATTTTTGGCACCTTCATGGGAAGTTTATTTGGCTTCTTTCTCCACACCCTACCTATTAAGATACTTTATTGTCATTATACAAGTATGTATAACGTAAATTATAGCAGCAGCTTCAGGACAGCAGTCACAGCTACCAGGAAAGCAAATTTTCATCTTTTTTTTCTTTTTCGAAGCATTGAAACATCTTTTCGAGTCTGTATAAATCCATCTTTGTGCCCACATTCAGTGCAAAAGTGACAATGGTGCATCTCCGTGTAGTTCTGTGAATGTCTGGCATGTAACTGCATGTGACAGCACGGCATGGGGCGATGTGATTAATTGTGAAATGTGTTTCCGTGCTAGTAGTGCTGAAGTGTGAATGTGTGGGCGTAAAACTATAAATACATCGTTTGGTGGCTACGTGATGTGAGATTGTGTCTTCTATATGTTTATGTTCTTGTGTGAGTGCAAAATATTTCTGGAGAGCACATGTTGAGGCGCAGTTGGAGATAAGCGTGTAAACATCTGTGACTGACAGGCTGTGCAGCAGAGTGTGGGAGGGAGACGGTGTTCTTTTATTAAAACACACAAGCATGCATGTGCAGCATCTATAGCTGTGTTGTGGGAGTATTTGCATGTGCGTGCTCAGCCACCCACCCCCTTCTTCTTCTCAGATCCCGTCTATATGTGGGAAAGTTCAATAAACTGAGGGAGATAATTCTGCGTTAGATGCACATCTGTGTTTGTGTGTATGTGTGTGCGTGCACTACGTGGCCGCCTGGCCCGAGCCCTGTGCCAGCAAGGAGCAGGTGTGGGGAGGCAGCCTTGCATTGCCCGCTGCCCATCTGCGTAGCCGTCTGTGTGCCGCCTGCGCCCTCTCCGTGCCAACGCCACACAGAGCTGGGGAGCCGGGGGGTGAGAAGGGGTGAGAGGGGGCCTAAAGGGAATCAACCATGGGAGAGAGAAGAGGGCAAGGGGGTGGAAGGATGGAGGGAGCTGGCATGTTGCCCATGTGAAACCCCCCTTCTCTCCCTCTGCCCTGTCTCTTTTATCTCTGCCTATGCTGATGAGCTGTGATATACAGAGGAGAGATAGGCGAGAGGGCACAGAAGGGGGAAAACTCTCTAGCAAAAAATCCTACTTTGATCTAAAGCTCATCTCCAAAATTTTCTTTATTACACTTATATTAAAATTCCCTTTTTCCACCTTTGATTTGAATGGCAGTGTGTAACTCTGTGGGGTAAATGGTGATCAATAGCTTACCGTTTAGGGGATCTACGGCATGTAATTCCCGTCCAGGAGATTTAAAATCAAAGACTCTATGGTAAATCCACAATAAGTATTCGTGATATCACAATTGTTTATCATATTTTCATGAATTTTGCCTTTATTTAACCAGATAAAACTTTACAGAGTTCATCTTTTTCCAAGAGTGATTGACCTGACCTGACCTAAGCACAACCATAAAGCTTTTTTCTACAAGAGATCATTATCACTACTATGTTGCTAAGAGACCTCCTTTTTGACCCAAAATTATGATGAAGCTGCTTCATGTCAAACTTTCCACTAATAAGACAGCTGGAATCAGGCATGCTCGACACCGGTCCTCAAGGACCACTTTCATGCAGACTTTCCATGTTTCCCTGCTTCAACACACGTGACTCAAATTAATGGCTAAATAGCAGAAGAAACATCTTATACCTGCAGGATAGTGGGCCTTGAGGACCAGGGTTGGGGACTACTTGCTTAAACTGACAATAATGTCCAATCAGGAGCTGCCTAAGATCAACAAATTAGCAGAAAGTTCTGTGTCTGTCTGGAAAGAACAAAATAATGGTGAAATAAAACCAAGAAGTTGTCTTTAATACACATGAATGCCCACAGTTAGCTGGGTTGGAGTTGGCTTTTTAGTAGATAAATAGTAGCATAAAGAAAAAAGTGTGAACATGTAAATAGTTTATGTTGTGTGTTTGTTTCAATGCCATTATCTTTTTCCTAAAAGTCAAGACTTGAGAGAATGATGTGCAGATGAGAAAAGCTTGCTCGCTGTTTTTTCTACTGTTTCTGGAAAATACTGTTAGTACTTTGTAGAAATAACTTTGTTAGGGTTGTAAGTAAATCCAGGTTAAAGACTTACCTGTTTTCTGCTGCATTTGAATAGTTTTTATTTAAAAATCCAAATAATCTAATGTTCTTTCTTTTGGTTTTTATTTTAAATTAGCTTTTATTTTCTGATGTTTCAGTGTTCCTGTAAAGCACTTTGAATCACGCTGTTGTTGAATTGTGCTATACAAATAAACTTGCCTTGTCTAGTAATAAATTCTGTTTTGTTGTTTTTGGGTGGCCTTTATGGTGTTCTATCTATTGATATACTTGTTAAACATAATTATAGCCTCATAATCTGAGAACTGATGCTGTCCTGAAAAAAGAGAAAGTGAGTTGACTGTACATTAAAGGGTTGAGCTTCTACACGCAGTTTTTTTCTACTGAAAATGGACTAAAAAAATGAAAAAAAAAGGGCTTGGAGTATTAAGGGTTAAAAGGGAAACGCATATGGAGAGGTGTTGTTCCTCCATTTGGCCTGCAGATGTCGCTTGTTGGCAGCATGGGGGCAGCAACACATGCTAAAGAAATCCGCCTCTTGCAGGGGAAAGAGAAAGCAATGGGAAAGATTTCAGCAGAAGGGGGGAGGACGGGGTGTGAGAGCCGAGAGCTCTCTGGCGTATCGGGCTTCGGTTAAATTCCTAAATATCTGCCACTCCAAAGACTGAACTGAAAACAAAAGTATTTTTAAAGCTACCACCCCAACAAAGATGCATGTATTGAGTTTCTTGCAAACAGAAGTGAAAGATGTGAGCCCCCCAGCTGCACTCCATTTCCCGTGTTGTGATGTATGCATGCATGTGTTTTTCAATGTGTGTGTGCAGCAGGGTCCGGGCACAAGTGGGAACAGGGATCATGTGATGCTGGTCTTTGCCAGGGAATGGGAGGGGGAAAAGATATGGAGGCCAAAATAAAAGGGAGAGAAGTCAGGACAAAAAAAAAAAGATATGAATAAAAGAGAGGAAGAAAGGAAGATAGTTTTGGGGGGCTGTGGGAACATTTTGCTTCGCCAAGATAGCAGAGAGAATAAAAGAAGGAATGGGGAAGAAAGAGAGAAACTGGTTGGCAGAGCAGGAGAGGAGAGGAGGGTACAAAAGGGGGCACCGAACAGGGAGCAGACATGACCAAAACCCGGCGCTAGGGGGGGAGGTGAGGAAAAGCAAACACACGCCACGCCGCAGCACCCACGAGGCTCTGCCATCACTCTGCCAAAAGCTAAACGCTGCAAAACCACCCTCCCAGTAAACGCCAGCATATATCCATAAGAGTAACTGGGACTGAGGAGATGTGGGCCCAAACTTGGAGTGAATTGGTGTGTGTGGATTGTGGGAACTCGACTGGGAGCAGAAAGCATGACCCAGTGAACTTCTGTCTTGGCATTTTATCACCATTCCCCACTGTGTCACTTTCCCTCAGGAGAAAGTCTGAGTGGTGAATCCAAAGCAGACGTGTTCGGAACGCTGGAACAGCAACCAGGGAACATGGACAACATGGTGACCTGTTAGCCTATCAAGCCCATGTGATGTGTTAGTGTCGGCTGATTCTGGTTATTACTGTATGATGACTCAACATCTGGAGGCTACAGCCAGTGTTACTGTAGCCAGCGGGCTGCCAGAGGCTAAATTAAAAAACACTTAATTAAAAACTAAGGTTTTTAGCTTTTTCTGCACTTAGAGGAAATGTTTACATCACATTTAATTAGTCAATGAAAATCAGACTAAAATTAGTCAACAAAGGGAAATCAGAAAAGATTCCAGAAACAAAATCTCGTCCTTTGTTGAAAAACAAATAAAATATGCAGACATCATATCAGGTAATCTGGAGCTGGTTCAGTTGCTCAATTACAAAGCTTTCGTTTGATGATGTGTGACTATCCAGTCTCTGCAGCATATCCAGGACCGGGTCTAGGAAGCAGTAGCCTGAGCAGAGCTTCCCAGACTTCCTTTTCCCCAACAACCCCCTTCTGCTCTTTTCTGGGGTACACTACGGTGCTCCCAAGGCAACTAAAGTCCAGCATGTTCCGAGTCTGCCACAAGGTCTCATTCTGATCCACCTTTCCTAGTAGATGTCTAGACAAGTAATCTCACTCTTTCTATCAGTACACACAATTGATGACCATAGGTTAGGGTAGGAGGATCCTGGTACATCCACAGCTTCACCTTTCAGGTCATCCTTGACAGATAATCTTCATAACTGCAGATTAATTCAGACTGACTCATTTCTAACAGTAACATGAAAACTGATCATTAACACCCAGATTTACAGATTCACTCTATTTTGTTTGTATGTTTTAACCCAACTTTATAGTTTGGTGCTCATTAAGGCTCTGATTAACTTTACTCATAGCAGCATCTTTGAGAAGAAATGTTCTAACCTCCATTTAAACATTTACCTCTATTGGGGCACTTTTTAATTGAGATCTGGTGACTGTGGAGACCACTGGAGTCCAGTGAACTCATCGTCATGTTTTAGAAAGGAGTTGGAGATGATCTGAGCTTTGTGACATGATTCATTATCCTGCTGGAAGTAGCATCAGAAGATGCTACACTGTGGTAGGGCCGGACGATTAATCGAATTTTAATCACATTTACGATCTGGGTTTTCAACGATCATAAAAATGAAATGGTCCGATTATTTTGCTCCTTCGCAGTTTACTATTGTGCTGTTTTCAGTTGCTAATCGAGCGCCACTGGCATCTGCTGCAGACTTCTCCCACTGCTGCAGACTCCTCCCACAGTCCCAGACGCTTTGGTTTAATTCAGCTCCAGATGCAAACACCTCTCAAGTTATGGGCTGGACACACGGGAGGCGACGTCACTCCTCTATTAATTTTCTATGGAACTTGCGCGATGAGGCAGAAATCGCTGCCCTCCTCCAGCCAAGCGACAGGCGACATTCGTGCACGTGAAATGTTGCGCTTGTTCACGCAGACGTGCACACGGGGCTTACAATGCGACACAAGAATATAGAAAAAATGGTCAATTTTTGTGAGTCGCTACTAAATAATCCACCAGCTCCCAGACACAGAGAGATAACAAATGTTATAAACAAACATAACTTGTTTTCTCGCCAAAGACCAGCTCAGTTAACACAGTGAACAACCCGGATTTAAGAAACTCATCATCACTTTGGACAAACGGCATCACTGCCATCTTGTTACTATTTTAATCGTGTCTCTCTGACCTGTATGATGAGTGTCGTGAGGGTGATGTGAAGGACGTGGCTACAGTCCAATGTTTCGCCACCGCTACGGACCTGTGGTCAAGCCGCATCATAAAGCTGAATATGACGCGGATGTCAACGTAAAAATGAAATGTCTCCAGTCTCATTTATCCCAGATAACACCGGGCAGAACATAGCTGCTGCTGGTCTGACACAAACAAGAGCTACTGGGACCTGGTGGAAAGAAACTAGTCTGTTTTACCACACCAACACTTAAAATGTCGCTTCCACCACATGGCTCTTTTTCTTTTTCTAATCGTGTTAGATAATCGAGATCTTATATTCAATCCAAATAATCGTGATTATCATTTTTCCCATAATGAAGCAGCCCTACACTGTGGTCATTAAGGGATGGACATGGTCAGCAACAATACTCAAGTAGGCTGTGGTGGTTAAACCACGTTGGTACTAAGGGGCCCAAAATGGGCAAAGAAAATATCCCCTACACTATTACACCACCAGCATCCTGAAGCTTTGATACCAGGCAGGATGGATCCATGTTTTCGTGATGTTTCCATCACATCCTGCCATCTGAATGTAGAGCTGAAATGGACCAGCAACATTTTTTCATCTTCTATTGTCCAGTTTTGGTGAGTGTGTGTGAATTGTAGCCTCAGTTTCCTGTTCACCCGGTGTGGTCTTCTGCTCTGTAGCCCATCTGCTGCAAGGTTGGACATTCCTTGGTTGGAACCAGTGCTTTTTTGATTTCTTGTAGCCTTTCTATCATCTCCTACCAGTTTGCCCATTCTTCTCTGACCTCTGACATCAACAAGACATTTAGCTCCAGACAACTGCTGCTCACTGGATATTTTCAGACCATTCTCTGTAAGCCCTTGAGATGGTCGTGTGTGATAATCCCAGTAAATACCAGCAACCATGCCACATTCAAAGTCACTTATATCTCCTTTCTCATGATGCTCAGTTTGAACTTCAGCAAGTCGTCTTCAACATGTCTACATGACTAAATGTGTTGAGTTGCTGCCATGTGATTGGCTGAATAGTTACAGGTGGACCTAATAAAGTGACCAGTGATTGCAATCCTGTGTAATAAAAACACACAGCAGAGCTAATAATGATGAGAGTAGTGTATTTTAAAATAAATATGTTTATATGATGCTTATGTTACCAGTTAGCATCGTAGCTAGCTCATTAACTCTCTCCTAAAAGTTTCATGCTTTAATGCCGTCTGTTCAAAATTTGGTGACTCATGTTAAACTTATGGCATATATTTATATGTCCTCAAAGAAAACAAGACACAGTTTAGACGGGCTGAAATCCAAGTTCACGGACATGATACGGTTCGTTATCAGTATGACGGCATGGCAAAGTAATTGTATTTGTACTGAACTCCTATGAGGTCATTCTGCTTTTCTAAAGATATGTTCTACAGACTGACGAGGCAAAGGCTCTCATGAGCAGCCAAAGAGAAGAAAATGTGCAGACCTGCCGAAACCTGACAATGTCATGCAGGTGACCTGCTTCCTCACATGTTCAAATAGGAGGAAGGACCAGAGCACCTTTAAGGGATGGACATGTAGTCATAACTGAGCAAAACCCTGTAGATGACTCCATCTCTATGCAAAAACATGTATATCAACAATGTGTACAAGGAGTCGCTACTTTCTAATTATTCCTCAGTCACAGAATCACATTTCCCTAAAAGTCAAGCGTCAAATGTCTGTCAGTGTAGTCTGCTTGGCAGTGTTTAAATAAAGTTGTTCCTCTTGCATTGTGATACAATGTCAACAAAATATCATTCATACAATTACAAGACGGCATTGTTTGCATCACACTCTTTATTTACACCAACAGGCTTTCAGTCTGACGCAGCATGGGCCAGAAAACACTCAAGATTTATTTTGGGTTTGTGAACTATGTAAATAAATGCTCCCAAATCTATTCGGGGCTTGGAGAACGTGTTTTATGAGGGTTGTAAAACTCCACACAAACACATAAAGCGGGCCTGTAAAAATAATGTGCGCTCTGCATAAATGCTCATTTGGACTAATGAATTAGGGGAGCAATGAATGGCCGTGTAAAACTCCACATCCTCCTTGGATGATGCCAGTGAAGGTTTAATGTATGCGGTGCACGATTTGGGATTCGGCTGAGGTGTCAGTTTCCAAAATCTGCTTATGTGTGTGGCCATCACTGTAACACTTTTCCGTGAAGTGATGTTTTGGATGAATCTAAAAAAAATCTATATTTCTGTTACAACATAAGTACAAACACATCTGGGACGCTAGACTTGCTTTAGTTCAGAGGCCACATACAGCATAATTTCATCTCAAGTTGGCCAAACCAGTCAAATAATTATATTATGGTAACAAATAACTAACATTTTTTAGTTTTAGTACAAAAAAATACAAGTACATTATCCAGATGTTTACAATTTATAAACTATTCTTAAAGAAATAATTTTTTGAACCTGAAATTTTTTGAGAAAAATAAGTGCAGTTTAAGTAATGTTTTGGCCCAGTTTTTTATTTAGACGAGCATTACAAGTTACAGATGAAATATAGAAAATGGCTAAACATTTAATGACAGGTATTTGGAACTGAAGAATATAGTATTTTACATTGTGATTACCTGTATATCTCCACATGTGTGTTGTAATCCGGACCACCTCAACTAAATCACCTTTTAATTCAAACTGAAGTCAGATATATTAAGTATGAAGTATTGTATTGTACAATGTATCGTTGGTTGGATCTTCTTTAGCTTCTGCAATGTCTCCACATTAATTTCCATCCAATGTCACATTGATTTTTGACTAAAACCTGGCATTGATGATGGGAGAGCCCATCCACTGCACAAAGCCTTCTCCAGCACACCCCAAAGATTCTTGAGGTTCAGCTCTGGACTCTGTGGTGGCCAATACATGTGTGAACACAATTTGAACCCTATGAATCCTAGCATTGTCATCTTTAATATGGCCGTGCCATCAGGGAAGAAAAAATCCATTGATGGAACAACCTGGTCCTTCAAGTAGTCAGCTGACCTCATTCTTTGGACACAAAATATTGCCTCACCTAGACCTGACCAACTGCAGCAACCCCAGGTCATAGACTGCCCCCACAGGCTTGTACAGTAGGCACTAGACATGATGGTTGCATCACTTCATCTGCCTCTCTTCTTACAGGGATGCCCCCATCACTCTGGAACAGGGTAAATCTGGACTGGTTAGACTACGTGACCTTCCATTAAAAAAGGGTTCAATCTTTATGCTTCAAACTAAAGTCTTACTTCCTATTATGCTCACTAATAAGTGGTTTTCTAACGGCTACACAGCTGTTTAGTCCCAATCCACAGGGTTCCCTTCACATTGTGAGTGTGGAAATCAGTGTGGATCACCATCAGTATGATGTTTTTCACCCACATTTCTTCCTGGAAGATGATGGTTCCCCACTATCCTTCCAGTTTTGAATAATGCATTGGACAGTTCTAAACCCAGTTTTAGTACTTTCAGCATCTCTTTAGATGTTTTCTCTGCGAGTGATTTACCACTTCTGAAACAGCTTTTTCCGCATCCACAAGATGTGTCTTTCCACATGGTTGATTAAGAAATCAGAAGCTACAGCTGAGGTTAAATAACTTGTTTTCAGCTGAAACATAATCATCAGTAATTCCTAATAGGAGGTTCGTACCTATTTGCTTTGTTTAAATCCAAGTGTGGACTTTTTATTGAACAGGCAGTGTGTTTATACATTAAAAAAACAATGGACAAATTTGGCAATTGTGATTACTATTGCACAGAAAATTGCAGTTTATTCTATATTATTTTTACAGTTACCAAATTCATCCTGTGGGCCAGAATGGATCCCCTAGTAGGCCAGTTTGGGCAAAGGCCGTGCATTTGACACCCCTACAGCAGGGGGTCGCATAAATTGCTAAATCATCAAGAGATTTCACAGCTTTTTTACCAAAAACAAACCAGACCTGGGACCTTGACACACTTTACTGCAGCTAATCAGTCACACACACATACACACACATGGCTAGAGGGAGCTGTTTACACCCATCCTCAAACTTGTGGAGGCTTTCTCAAGAAGACCGGAACAGTCCAAAGATCAGTATTTCTAGGAAAGCATAGGCCAGATCTGCATACCTCTGGCATGAACCGAAGATTTATTCTTTCAGCTGACAGTGCGAGTGAAGAGGAGGAAGAGGAGGAGGAAGAGGCAAGCAGACAGAGAGAAGCAGATGAGGCCTGAGAAAAAAGGACAATCAGCCAAATGAGGGCACAGATAGAAAGGGAACCTTTGACCACCAGCTGTCTGGGAGTCACCGGCCAGCTGCATTTGTCAGTCTGTGTCCCCGCACGAACCCGGCCCAAGGGGTCATTGACTCCGGGCGCAGTTCTGTGTTTGTACGCACACACAGAGACTTGAATTAATGAGTCTTGTCGTGTTTCGTGTTTCGTGTGCGTGGTCCAGCGTACAAGCTGTCTGTGTCAAAGCTGGCTTTATCTCTCAGGCTGATAAGGTGAGTAAACAACTGATCTGGTCTTCCTGTCTCTGACATGCTAACTGATAAACACCTCCTGCCTGAGCCACTAACAGAGGCACTGGGAGAGATAATTCACATGAGGCACTGCATTCAGCTTCAGTTGCAGCTGCAGACCTTAAGAGTAAAACAATCCAACACAGCACACATCACCATCAGCTGCAGCAGTATCACATGAGACAGGCATGTACCGTTTTCATGCATTAGCCCAATCAGATAAGCAGCATAAGTGAATCAAAAGGCATGCCTGTACATGTCAGACACAGAGGATTAGCCTAGTTCGGACAGCTTACAGCTCCACTCAGGCTCTCCTTCGGTAAAGCTGATAATTGGAGATTTATTCCTACCATTTATCAATCCATCTATTAACTTATTAACTCAGATAAAAAGCTCTAAAAACCTCCTTCCTCCCTCTCAGCAGAATCAACACGGTGAACCGAGATTAAACGGACGAAAATCCACTTCAAAAACATATTCATCAATAAGCGCCGGCGACCTCGGCCTTATTATATCGGCTTCAGTATGCTCAAGTCAACATGACCCTGTTTGAAAGTAAACAGGGACAATTTTCCTCTTCTTATGCAACAAAGAAAGGAGCTGAATACATTTAAGTCTTACAATTTATACCTAGCCAAAAAGTCTTGTTTTTTTGTTCAAGAGTATGTCATTTATTTAATTTATACTTATATTAAGCATATCGAGGTAAATTGTATTACTGAGACTGATTGAGATCACACTGTCCTTTACACCTAATTTTAGCAATAAAACACACTGTAGCTTACCACCAGCCAACGAATAAAAGGGCCCTATTATGCTATTTAAATTTTTTATATACTATGTTATAGTGTTGAATACTCATCAGACTTTTTTTCAATCACATAAACAGAGTTATTGGTCATCGTCGAGAAGAAATGCACACCCACCTTCACTGCTCAGTGTGAGGTGGAAGATCACGGTGGACACCGCAACGCTTTCAACATGTCACACAAGAAATGCTTCTTCAGCTTTGAGGGAAAGGTACGTTTTTTCAAATTCCCGAAGGAAACAACGGTTAGACAGCAATGGATGGAGTTTGTTTTTGTGAGCCAGCCACAGAGTTGCTCCAATGTTTGTGTTTGTGACCGGCACTTCACTGAAGACTGCTGAATGAATAAGGGTCGGTACAACAAGGGATTTGCAACCAGGCTTTAGCTGAAAGGAGGGTCTGTTCCTACAATCAAGGACCGAGTTTTTAATCCTGACCCAGAAGCTGTAAGTAAAACCAAATAAGTTGATGGAAGTGCTGCAAACTAACAAACACCCAGCTGATTAGCCACGTGAAACAATAACTGTACATTGAGTGGCTAAAATACAGCTAACTATAGTGTAACAATGCATGAAAGTGTTAGCAAATAGCATCATTAGCTTATTTATTTCTAGGCAGCAGACGTTTTCCACCTCTGTTGGCATTGTGGTACATTTGCCACATGTGCACCTATTAACAGGGACAAGTACCAATATATAAGGCGAGTGAAGGACGACAAACGTTATATCGCACTATAGCTGGTGATCAGAGTACAGTGATACTTCCGAGATATGAGTGCATTGACATACGAATTGACCAAATTTTTGCCTTGAGATACGAACAAATTTGTGAAATACGAGATTCGAGCCACCGAACAAAGACCCACAACAACAACGTGTGCTCTGTTTCCCCCGCCTCAGCTTCTCGCGTCTCACTCGGTTAGTGTTTGTGTAGCTCGCAAATTCCTCCGCCTGTTTACTCCTCCCTCAACCTCCGTGCGCATCTTCCGTTAGCTCAAGTCGTCTGATCTCCGAGTTAAATAATACACTTTATAGTAAAACCAGTTTATTTTTAACATTTTCTTTGATTACTGTATGATTTTATACAATATTTGTCATTTATAAATACAGGTACTGTACATTCTTCATATTCAAAACACATAAACAAAACAACTGGAGTGGAATTTTGCGAGCTGGAACGGATTAATGGGATATCTATTTATTTAAATGGGGAAAATTGCTTTGAGATACGAGCAAAATGAGATACGAGCAAATTGAAATACGAGCAAGGTCAGGAAACGAATTAAACTCATATCTTGAGGTATTACTGTATTTAATTGTTCACTCTCGTTTTCAAGTTCTGATTTGGGCTCGAACATGAACGGCTTTGTTTTGTGTTGACATTGTTTACTGAGTATTTACATTACTTCGGTGTGTTTACGAGTTCTGCGGGTGTTTCATTGACAAAAACAGTGCCACTCCCAACAACTATTCCCAGTTGTTGACCAATCAGAGACAGCCGGAATTAGGGGGAGGAGGGGCTCAGGGCTGAGGAAGAAGAGTCTCATCCTGCTTGTTCCTGACAGAGGCTGATCTAAGGCCTACAGAGAGGATCGATATAAAATAAATAAAGAGGTTTGTGAAAAATGTTGGATTAAGTCCTAAGGTTAGACATAGGGGTTAATAAAGTATATTTCTTATTTCATTAATTCATTAATTAAAACTTATTTTATTGCACATTAATGAAAATAATAATAAACAATTAGCCTAACATCGCATTTGTTGTCCCTTCTCAGGTCTCATACAACTACAACACTTTATATATAATAACGCTTTATACAAACAAAAGTAAAGTGCAAACAGGTTGTAGTAAATGTTGTATAAAGTGCATAATTTAAAGCGAAACAGTTAAAGTGCACATTTCAAGGGCTTAAGGTTAAAGTAGTTTTATTTGATTATAGTTTAATTTGCCTTAAGTGTATTTTTTGTTATATTAAGACAGTTTGTTTTTGTAGTGACAAATCTGTTTGTAATCTCTTCTGATATTTCAATCTGTCTGTGGCGTAAAAGTGATTATAAGATGTTTAACAGATTTATTTTAGGAGTCTGCTGTCGACATCTTCTGCGTCTGTAAAAGGGATGAAATGTCAGCGCGGTGGCTGGCCGGTTGCTTATGCCTGCGTGGTATTAAACGGAGAGGATGTTGATGTTGAGGGGCAGGCCAGATGAGCCTGCATCTGTTTGGCAGTTGCTCAGAAATGTCTTGTATTTCACACTACACCTCTGGGATCGCTGGCTCGAGCTCAGCCAGAAGTTTATGAAAAACAGAGTGAGAAGGGGGGGGTAAGCGGGACAGAGAGAGAAAAGTAAAATAAAAAGGTGGGGAGAAGGGAGAGAAGGATGAGCTGGATGACAGGAGAGATAGCAGAGAGGAGGAGGTTGGACAGCTGAAATGAACGAGGGAGCTGGTTTAGATGATGATGTGATGTTTTCCACTCTGTGTGAGAGAGTGTGTGACTGCGTGCAGGGGTACTGATGCCCCCGAGGAGCCTGAGGGGCCCCCTGTGGGATCTCCGAGTGGATTCAGGTGAGCAACAGGTGCAGCAACATGTTAAAACACATTCCAAAAACACATTACGGCCGCAGCATGAGCGCCTGGGTTTGTGTAAGTTTAGACCGTTGGTGTCATGGTGCCAGTGTGTATTTTACGCACTGCAAGCAAGCACAAACGCATGCGTGTATTTTTGGATTAGCATGTGACAGCCGGCCCTGGCCCTTCACAACAAACCTGCTCCCCAAAGCCTGATCTGTGTTTTGGTCTCCATCTCAGCTGTCACCACATCTGCACTGTCTGCCTGCTGACGGCTTCACCGAGAAAATACTGAGACCTTTAGTCTTTACATGGGGACGTACACATGTTCAGCTTACTCAAATAAGCCAACTACAAGAACATCTTGGGGGGTTTAATGTGAAAAAGGTGGTTTGCTAGAATTAAATATGAAGATGTAAAGAAGAGTTTAAGTGATTTAAGAAAAAGTAGTTTAAGTTAGGTTGAATTACATGACTGCTTGGAGAGCTGTCCTTTATACTGAAAAGTACTGAAATCTGAAAAGTGACATATGCAGTTGTACAAAAAAACGTAATTCAAATTAGGGCTGGGCGATATGGCCTATAGCTATAAACATTCAATTATTTTATATTAAAAAATTATCTTATTTAGTTTTTTTTTTGTCTCCATGCTTTTTTCTGTCTCTCCTTAACACGTGTGCAGAAGAGTCTTCTGGATGGGTGGGGGAGCGAGCTGTGTCCAGGCAGCGAGCTTCACTCCGACCAGCAGACAGAGCGCTACGGAAAAAAATCCACGTAGACGCTGTGATACTTTATGCTTGATGTTCACAATATACTCATTGTATTTATATCCCAAGTAAAACGATTCGGGATACATCGAGTTTATCCAATATATTGCCCAGCCCTAACTCAAATAGAAAATGGTAAATCTAGAAGCTGAACTGTAAAACACTACAAAAATATCCTATTGGAACTAGAAAAGACATTACCAACACTGGGCCATTACCAATTACCATTACCTAGTTTGCCTCAATGATAAACAAAAAAAGAAAATGATACAGCTATTTTAATAGAATAGATATACAAATATATTATATAAATATTTAAAAATAAAGCATCACTATACATGCTTGCAGAAGTAAAATATTGTATGTGGAAAAAATTGTGGCGCAGTTTTTTAATTGTAAATGCATCACAGGGTTGATACAGAAAACGTATGTATGCATATCGAATTACTGATAAAACTAAAAATAGAAAAAAAAAATATATGAAAATATTCCAAATGCCTACGTATAATTTCTGCTACATTAATGAGATCACCCCTACAGAACACCTTACATGTGGTACATGGATCAGGCTGATGGAAAATCAAGTTTGATTTCTTGACACATAATTCTAGACGTGTTTCAAGAAGTTGTGTGAATTACCTTGCTAAATAAAAGGTCAATGTCATCAGGGAATACAGCTTCCAAGAAGGGATCTACTTGGTGAGCAGCAGTGTTTAGGGAGGTGGAACAAAGTTAACTTCCAGATAAATGGTAGGATCTCCACGGTTTTTCCAACATAACATTGGCCAAAGTATCACACTTCCCCCATCAGCTTGCAACAGTGCATCCTTTCATGTTTAACAAGCGACACATATGGTTAATATAAACATGAACGGCCTTCTTTCATTGCTCCCTGATCGGTTCTGATGCTTATGTGTCCACCATAGGGACTTTTGGGGTCAACATGGGTCAGTATGGAGCTCCAGCTACACAGCCCTATACAGGACAAACTATGAGGTTCTGACTGCTTTGACCATTTTCTTTCCTACTGTTGCCACATGCATGCTCAGTATGGAATCCTATAAGCAACTTTTCAATAAATGACTTTATATGAACACAATTAAATGAATTAGACTAATGTGGACTTGATTTCATTAAAGTATAAGTGGATTATGGTGAATATTAGTGGAATTAAATTTATAAACAAATAAAACCTAAAATAAAACACAGAGTCAGCATCTGCTTCTTCAGCAATCTGAGTCACAGTAGATCTTGTATTGGACTGGCAGACACAGGTCAGACCTCTCACCCTACTTCTTCCCACCTAGGGCCACCTTTTGAAGCTCCTGGCCACTGCAGACCCAGGACATCTATTTATATGTTTCTTTATACAGTATATGCATGTATATATTTATATACTCATATATTACATTGAGTTTGTATTCATAAATGTGTATATCTGTTTTTACATCCATGTATGAAGGTAAATATGTATAGATTTTGGTTGCTTACCGGATTCATATAAATAGGAATATATAGCCATTATAAAAAGGAAACAAATCAAAATACAAAATTATAGTAATGATTGTTTATTGATAGTGAGGAAGGGGTAAGAGAAAATAAGTTTAAGCTTTTTCCTATTCCTTTTTTTACCATGTTATGTCATACTTATACTACTTAATGTCTCATATTTAATGTTTTTCTTTACCTTCCTGTTTATTTTTTTGTTTTTTCCCCATGTCCAATAGATTTATTCATTCATCTTTAAAGTGCTGCAGTTAAGGAGATGCTTTGATCTAGCTGTCTTCACCACTTCTTCAACCATAACTTTATCAAGCAGTACATGATTTCAAGGTGCATGAGGTACTTTTTTAAAGCTAATACTGTGGTTATCGCACCCTGATAACAGCCATGCCCTGGATTTACTGCCTTGTATCTAGCAGTAACGTGAACATTATGAGAGATTTCCACATATGTGCATTCTTTAATTTACACTTTCAACAATAAGACCGAAGCTGACCGGGGAAAGAAATGGTGCATTCTGTGTTTTATAATCTTCAGAGAATACGCTGATGAGACAACCACTGGAAAGAAATCAGAATGCAATTTGTTTTGGTTTCCTTTGAACTTTCTTGACCCAAAGCGGATGCAGTAATCCCCTTCCATCTGGTATCTGAAGCAGGTTAAAGCATCTTTATTTCGGTATATGACCTTGTTTCGCTTTTCTACGCACGATATTCCACACTTTGGAGTTTAGAGTTAAAATGGATCACAGAGTGCAACTTAAGGTCATGTGAGTCTGCCATCTTCCTGCATGTGCAGAGTTGCACTCATCCAATTAAAAAAATCAAAGTAACATATTTCAGACCATTTGAAGTAATTTGAGCTGGGATCTATCCTTTTAGGTTTGGAAATCTTTCAGACCCTCCGCAGTGAGGCTGTGCGCAAACTCAGGCCTGCAGGAGGGAGGTGGCAATGTGTTTATTTAACTGTGGGCTGTATCTGGCCATCATTATCTCGCACTGCAGAAGGAGCACTGTAAACAGATGCTTGCGGCCCACTCGGCTGCAACAGCATGTCTGGCTAAGGCAGCAGCCGGAGTGGGAAAGAGAGAGAAAGATCTAAGGATGCTGAGGTCAGAGGCAAAAGATTGGGAACAGACTGTAGCAGAAATCTGGAGCAACAGGATGAAGCTGTTGGTTCTGTTGTGATAGAGTCAGGAGTTAGGACTGCAGGATTTAGGCAGGGGTTTATGCTTTGGCCTGCAATATCATCACAGCGGAGAAGGGTTCGCTTTGTAGTAGTCATAACACAGGAGGGAGCCATATCATTTCAAGATGCTCTTGCCGGAAAGCTCAACAAACAGTTAAAGTGAAGTTTTTGCAGAGCCGCGTGGCCTAAACTAACTGCTGCGGAGATGAGGAAAGTACAAAACGGGGAAATGAAGAAGGAGGAGAGAAAAAAATTAAATGGCGTCTATGTTAGTTGCAGTTAAGAGCAAAAGCCAGATCTGCTGCTTTTTTTCTGAATTTAATCAAAAGCAGAGACGCCCTGCAGTGGAAAAAGCATGACGAAAAACAAAGTTTACATGAGCTGAAGGCTGAGAGGGAGAGGTGGCGGAGAGATGGAGGGAAACGTGGGACGGGCAGAGATAAACAAACAGACAACTACTGACGAACAGCTGCACTGAACATTTCAGTGACAGACAGGGTGAGGGAGAGAGTTCACCCTAAAAACAAAAATGGAAAGTCCACATTTTCAGCCCGGTATGGAAATATGGTCCTCATTTCATGATTCAGTTCCCACTCCCTTCCTCTTTCCCTCCCTCTCTAACTACCCCTTTCTACCGTACTCTCTTTTGCAGCTGCAGCCGGGTTATAAAAGCCTGTTAAGACACAGGGAGACCAGTAAAACGGATCAAAAAATAGAAGGAGGGAGGTCTCGGTCCAAGCCAAGGAATGGAGAGAAAGGTTGAAAAAGAGAAAAGAAAAAAACAAAATTTGCATGAACTTCAGTTTCCTTCTTCTGGTAATTCTCTCCAACTTAAGAACATTTCTGTAATTCACCAAAACATCATCAGCCTCCACTTTAATCTCCAACTCATTTTCTCCTCATCCCTTCCTCATCCCTCCCTTGCGTGTGCGGTCAAACGACATTCAGTCTCCTGTTGACAGTCTGAAAAGTGACCAGCGACCTGGTCGGCCTCAGTCTCTGCAGTGGCTGCGGGGGGGTGTTCATCCTGGCCTCATCTCCCATGTCTTCCCCTCATATGGGGCCTAATCCCAGCGGCTTTACATCTTAACCCCCCCCCCCCTGCCAGGGAGAAATTAAAAATTCACCGTAAGAAGCTGAAGACTCAGGCTTTTCTTTGGAAACTAACACAAGACATCATATAACTCAGAGCATATCTCGGCTATTAAAGCCACCGTCGGCACGTCTAACATATGCTCCTCCGCTGCTTTGTCCTCAGCTGACATCCTCATCTGCTTTTGTTCACTCTGCTATCTGTCAAGGTTATTTTTCTCTACTTTCTCGTACCCAGCTCCTCTCTGCAATCCACTTTCCCCTCCCTGCTTGAATCATCAAGTTAGCCCAGGCAGTTCATTATTTCAAATTTACGGCCTGTCCGTTTGGCCGGCCTCGAGGAGGAATAAAATCAGGCTTTGGTTGGCGTGGTGATCCCCGGCCAAACCTGAACCCCTCCTTCTAACCCCCCCTTTTACAGTTTAATATAAAGTCATATCAAATTAAATTTAACGCATAAAAAACCTCTCCCGAGTGCCAAGAGCTCTGCGTAACCAAAACACACACCTCGAATCAGCATGCACAGACTTGTAACTCAACACTTAACTGCCCTCTGCCCTCTTTAGGGGGAACAACTCAGTGAGTGTGTGCATGCAGAGACAAAAAAAGATTACATTTGCACACATTTTAGAGACTATGAGTACTTCGTGTGGCAGAAGAGCTAATATTAACAACTTCTAAGCGTATATGCTGATCTATTTACCCACCGCCAACCCTGCTGCACAACAGAAAAGAGAAGGCTGTATTTTAAATGGATCAGGCTCCATGGTAATACAAAATAATGATGCTTGTGCTATATCAAGGCTCTCAAAGCCTTCCTATCCCTACATGCTCATTGGCCCTTTGGGGATTTCAGCCATTTGAAAAAAATTTTAAAGAGGCCCGATTGCCCCCAGCTCAGCGGCTCAGAGAAGCCTTAAAACCCTGCAGCTAAATCCCGGGGTTATGTAAGGTAAAGCCCTAAATCTCACCACGCCTGATGTTACATATTACTGTAATTGCAAATGAAAAAAAGGAGAGGGGGGAAAAGAAAAAAGAGGAAACACAGGGTGGGTGGGGTGAGGAAAAGTGGAGAAAAGAGGACTTTGGGGGCCAGTGGAGGGAGGGAAGGAAAGGAAATGAGGAAGGTGTGAGAGGATGGGTGGATGAAGTTGTGGAAAGAAGGAAGATGGGATCTGATCAGGGGGAAAGAATGAGAAGTAGATGGCTTTGACGCACCAAGAACCTTCCACTTTCTTTTACTTTCGCTGGGCTTTCTTGTGGGACTCAGAGGAAAACGCAGAAATGTCCATTTTATTTCATCTGTCATCATCAGCCCTGATGTCCAGCGGTACACAGAACCAGAACCATAAATGTAAAAATACTCTCTAAAGAAGACGTTTCAGACACCCATCATGTCATTTTTAAATGCATTTTTTCTTACATTATGAACATAGTTTGTGTGTGTGAGATCATCTCTGCATATATGAATCTCAGATGTATGTGTAGGAGGATAAGACAGTTAACGTTATGATCGTGGTGCATGATGCAATACAGCATCTGAAGCTGTAAACAGGGTTTAGTCACTTACATGAGCTGTTTCTGCTAAGTAAATCTGGAGGTTTTAGCAGGAAGCAACATCTGAAAAAAAATGTCTCAGGCGTTTATTAAAAAGCATTGGTTTTTCTTTTTAAAATCTAACTATAAAGTTGGGTCAAAACACACTTCAAAGTATGGTTGGTTAAAAAAAGATCTGAAAATTTAATTGTGATTAAATTTATGGTGATCAGCTTGAGACATCAGTTGGTTCATCTATCGAACCAGTTTTCTGAACTCTCGAGTCTACTAGTTGGTGGTAGCCACCTCTAAGCTGGTTGCTAACCACCAAGAAAACTGGAATACTCAGCCAAAATACAATGATCTGCTAGAGTACTGAGGAAGGAAACTGAGCAGAAACATAGAAGACATTCAGTGTAGCTGGAGAGAGCCACGAAAGCGGGAGTGAGACTGAAACTGACCTCACGTTTGACTCCTAAACTGTTGAACATTTTGACAAAAAGGCCCCAGTTTTTCTGTAAAATAGAAGTGGTTTGAATTTGGATAAAAAGACAAAGAACAGAATAATACCTTGTACAAAATTTGTCATTGGTTAATGAACGCCAAAATGAGGAAACAAGACTAATTTGGTTAATAACCAGAAAAGGTATCACCCTGGCAACTACACAGAAAACATGAAAAAGCAGGCTGAACTGCACCAATTCTGGCAGTGCAAACAGAAAAACATCATCTTATCCTATGAATAGCAATCTAAACCAAGTACACAGATAACAACAGCATTAAAGCCCCAGTGTGTAATAATTACTCCCATCTACAAGCAACCGAGTAGTGCTCTACTGCAGCCTCACAGTTTAAGAGCGTTATTACGACTACAGAAGCCGCAGAGGTTCATAAATGTGAAGTTCAAGTGTCCCGTCAGGTGATGAGGAACAGAACGACACATAATTATTATTTTTTTATGCCAATAAGGTACAAACGTGCCCTCCATGTGCTTAGTACCAAGCTACTGCTAATAGCTAATGTTATTGTATGAAATCGGTTATTGTGACTTGCAGACTCAGAGATCATCTGATGAAGGGAGAGAAAGAGGGAGAGGAAGTAGGGCAGTGGACTGTCGGCGCTGCTGTAACGTTACTCTGTGTTTAATAACATGTATTTCAGCTGATTTATCCAGGCAGGTAGGCGACGTATTGATAGGAAATAATTATTATCTGAGAGATATTTCTGCGTTAGAATGCTGCGGTTCTGGTGATTAAAT
>JBAMHW010000023.1:7313262-7327454 GCA_037177495.1 Rhadinocentrus ornatus | reverse complement strand
TTATGCACCAAATGGCAGTTCAGAGTACCCACCCTTTTTGGAGTCCTTGGAGGGGGTGTTGGAGAGCACTCCTTCTGAGGACTCCCTCGTTCTGCTGGGGGACTTCAAGGCCCACGTGGGCAATGACAGCGAGGCCTGGAGAGGCGCGATTGGGAGAAATGGCCCCCCCACTGATCTAAATCCGAGGGGTGTTTTGTTGTTGGACTTCTGTGCTTGTCATGGACTGTCCATAACGAACACCTTGTTCAGGCATAAAAGGGTCCACATGTGCACTTGGCACCAGGACACAGGCTGTCAACTGCTCACCACCTTGTGGTGAGTTGGCTCAGATGGTGGAGGAGAATGCCTGTAAGGCCTGGTAGGCCCAAGCATGGATGGGGGTCTGTTGACCTCTACTCGGGACGTTGTGAGGTGGTGGAGGGAATACTTCGAAGGCCTTCTCAATCCCACTAACACGTCATCCGATGAGGAAGCAGAGTCTGGGGACCCTGGTGTTGGCTCTCCCATCTCTGAGGTCACTGAGGTGGTTAAAAAGCTCCTTAGGGGCAGGGCCCCGGGGGTGGATGAGGTTCCTCAAGGCTCTGGATGCTGTAGGGCTGTCTTGGCTGACACGGCTCTGCAGCATCGCGTGGAGATCGGGGACAGTTCCCCTTGGACTGGAAGACTGGGGGACCGGAGGGTGTGCTCCAACTATAGGGGGATCACACTCCTCAGCCTCCCTGGGAAGGTCTATTTGGGGGTGCTGGACAGGAAGGTCCATCGGATAGTCGAACCTCGGATTGAGGAGGAGCAGTGTGATTTTTGTCCCGGTCGTGGAACAGTGGACCAGCTCTACACCCTCTTCAGGGTCTTGGAGGGGGCATGGGAGTTTGCTCAACCAGTCTACATGTGCTTTGTGGACTTGGAGTATGGACTTGGAGTATGGAGTGCTGGACACCATTGTTTGAGCTGTCCGATCCCTGTACGACCGGTGTCAGAGCTTGGTCTGCATTACCGGCAGTAAATCTGAATAATTTCTGGTGAGGGTTGGACTCTGCCAAGGCTGCCCTTTGTCACCTATTTTGTTCATAACTTTTATGGACAGAATTTCTAGGAGCAACCAACATGTTGAGAGCATCTGGTATGGTGGCCTCAGGATTGGGTCTCTGCTGTTTGAGGAAGATGTGGTTCTGTTGGCTTCACACACTTCAGGCCGTGCTCTTCAGCTCTCACTGGAGCAATTTGCAGCCAAGTGTGAAGCGGCTGGGATGAAAATCCATCCAAATCCAAATCCAAATCCGAGACCATGGTCCTCAGCCAGAAAAGGGTGGAGTGCCTGTTCCGGGTCAGCAATGGGGTCCTGCCCCAGTTGGAGGAGTTCACGTATCCCGGGGTCTTGTTCATGAGTGAGGGAAGGACTGAGCGGGAAATCGACAGGCGGAATGGTGCGGCATCTGAGTGATGCTGACTCTGCATCGGACTGTCGTGGTGAAGAGGGAGCTGAGCCAAAGGGCAAAGCTCTCGATTTACTGGTCGATCTACCTTGCTACCCTCACCTATGGTCACAAGCTGTGGGTAGTGATCAAAAAAAGGTGGCAAGAATCTCCCTTAGGGATAGGGTGAGAAGCTTAGTGATCCGGGAGGGGCTCAGAGTAGTGCTGCTCCTCCGCATCGAGAGGAGCCAGATGAGGTGGCTCGGGCATCTGGTCAGGATGCCTCCTGGACGCCTCCTTGGTAAGGTGTTTCGGGCACGTCCCACCGGAAAGAGGCCCCGGGGAGGACCCAGGACATGCTGGACGGACTACATCTCTCGCTGGCCTGGGAATGCCTAGGGATTTCCCCGGATGAGCTGGTGAATGTGGCCGGGGAGAGGGAGGTCTGGGTTTTCCCTGCTTAGGCACCTGCCACCGTGACCCGACTCCAGATAAGCGGCAGACAGTGGATGGATGGAACGTTTGTTTTATTGTTTTAAAAAACAATAACCAGTGGATCAAGTTGATGAGAGGCTGATCGAATTATTTCTTTGCTTTCTTCCACAAGCTAATAAAAACACTGAACCATACAGGGCACCGTTGTTGTTTTCAAACAGAAAATACCTACCAAACTGAAGTAAACCATCAAAAAACTCGGCCAATACCACCCCTGCTGCCACCTTTAGATTAGGATGAGAAACTGCAATACAAAACCAAAAGACCGCGCACCCCCTGCGCTCGAGAGCAAACTTACCAGCGTCAGCTATGCTGTAGCCGACCACATGCAGACACTGCGCAAGCATAAGTCCGCCATAACTCCATACAGCACATCAGGTGATGGCTAACTTAGCAAGCTAGCAACAAATATTTAACAGGAAAATTTGATTTCTAGAGTTATTGGAAAGCTGTTTTTTATCACAGCTACGGCACATTTCTACTATTTTGATCAAAGCTAGCCCTGCACACATCTTCACCAGTCGTTAGCCTTTACACAAAGCTAATTTTTAAAAAGAAACAGCATTTTCATCACGTCATTGTTAGGCTACGTAACGGCTAACTGTACATCAGTATTCACACAACAGATGTCTCAGGTGAACAAAAAAATGTCTGCAACCCAAATACACTCTGTCCACCTCTCTCCTCCCAGTCTGTGCAGTCATGTGTTACAACATATGTTAAATATGTTTACTGAGGGCCTTATTGTACACTAAATGAAAGCTGATCATAATCGAGCGTATCAGCTTACATGAAAATTAATATGCGTCGCAAAGAAGCTCTCATGTGACACTTGCCTTTCTCCTCCCTCTTTCCCTCTCTCCATCTGTCTGCTTTTCTTTAAGCCTGCAGGCTCCTAATGGCTCAAGTGAGGTCATTCTTTTTGGAGAATGTACCGAGTAACCCCTGTCAGTGTGTATGTGCATGTGTGTCTTTGCATATGTACAGTAGGTGTGCATATAAATATATATAATGTATATGTCTGAGCATGGATAAAATTGTGAGCATATGTGTGTGGGTTTCTTTTTTTTTCATTTGTGCCCAGAGTAAGTGGAAAGAGCAGTGGGCTGCTTCAAGCTGCGGTTTAAGTTCAATAAGCCAGATTTGACATGTGCTGGCACTCTGTTCATACTGTCCAGTGGTCGGTCCTGCACTCCTACCCTACTATTATGCCTGATGTGTGCAGAAAAAGAGCAAAACTAAAAGAAAGAGAAGGTATGGAGAGATGACAGCTTAGATAAATATAGTTAAACTCTTTGGGGTTGCGTTGAGGACACAGGGAGAACATAAACAAAGTAAAGAAGATGCTTAGACCAGAAGGTGTCCTCAAAGCTGAGCAGATGAATAAAAAAATCAAAATAAACACAGACAAAACTGTGTTTATTTTGAATTCCCTCAACAGAATGTCATGAGTGCAAAATTTGTGTTGAACTAAACAATAAAAAAAAACAAAAAAAACAATGTTATCCTACGGATGCTTATTTCTACTTTTAAAAAAATGATCTAGTCCTTATCTTTAAGCTGTAATCAAAAGTTAATTTGGAGTCTTGGAAAATAAGCTGCCATGTCAAAGCTTGGATCTATACCATGTAATGAAATTCACCAAGTGGAAAAAGTGAATTGGCTTAGTGGTCTGAAAAACCAGCAAGGATGTTAATCCAGAGAATTAACAGTACTTTGCTGTACTGTGCTCTAATCTAATTGATCAGTGAGGGCCATGAGATAAAAGTCTGTCCTCTGTGCCTTCCACATCCTGTGAATAACTACACCCAGAGAACCAGCCGACCTCCTGCCAGTCTGCCTCTATATCAGCCCACAGGATTAACTAACTGCCCGTCCTACCTGCTCACTTAACTGACTGTTTGTCTGACAAGCTGTCTGCAAATAAAGCCTTTGCTGCCACTACACTTGTCTCTATAGGCTGCCTTAGAGGAGGTTCTGGCATGAAGAGCTACCAAGAGTCTGCTTGCCTGCCAGCTTGCTGCTCCCATAAAGACGTAGGAATGAGGGACCAATCTCATTAGGGGAAGATTAGGCCAACATCTGTTTGCTGTCCCAATACCACTACTGCTGCTGTGGAGCTATGATGTGTGGCAATGCCACAGCCAGCTAACATGCACACAAACACACCCACTTTCCACACAATCTGAGCTGTTATGAGATACTAATCACCAGTCATTGGTTCAGAGTGGGAAGGTTTGTGGTGGCCTGACCGAGTTTGTATGTGTCATCTTTGTTCTACTGTATGGTTCAAGCCCACAAACAAGTCCCAAATCACTCAAGGGATATGAGTAACAGACCAAAGACAGAACCCAAACAGAAACAAGAAAGAAGAGGAAAGGCAACAAGTGAGTAAGAGACAGAACTAGAGAGAGGTGGAGGGAGGCATTGAGGGAGAAAGGGGAACACGTGAGGAGGTTAAATGTAACAGAGGGTTTATTGTTTGTGGTTCTAATGGGAGGGAACTAACCGAGGGAAGGAGGGAAAGGGAGCGAGGCAAGGGGAGGAGACGAGGAGGAGGGAGACAGCGGGAGCAGTGCATTGGCAGAGACCCGAGCGTCAGGCCGACCCGCTCAGTCAGCCTGCAGACTGGAGCCTCTCCCTCACAAACAAGCAGCACGATAATCAGACTAATGCTGCTCAGGAGACAGCCAGCACAGTGGGAATCCAACAGCTATGGCACATGATTAAACACTCTGCTGCAAGGAGGTCAACTTTGCACACTCAGGTCATTTACAGTCAAAACACTCTGCCCTGATGCATGAAATAAATTTCCATATTTCACAATCCCTTTATAAATAAATAGTTTAGCATTTTGGGAAAAATGCATTTATTACTTGTGGATACTTTGGCAGGATCTAAACAACTCTCATATCTCTGTGTTATACTAAAGACTAGAAAATGGTGGAAGAGTTGGCTAACAGGTTTACCATCTAAACCCTTTCAAACACAACCTTCCTAAGCCATCTTACAACTGTTATCAAAGACTAGATTGGGGCTACTCAATTTGGTCCTACAATGGCTGAGGCCTGGCAGGTTTTCAATGTATCCCTGCTCCAACACACCTGACTCAAATTTTTGAGTCTTTGTGCAGAACTTCATAGGCTGTTGGATCCATTTAACTTGAGTCAGGTGTGCTAGAGCAGGGATACATTGAAAACATGCAGGACTGTGGCCCTTGTAGGACTGAAGTGAGAGCCCTGGACTAGAAAATCCTGAAGTTTTTGGTTGATACTGAAAGCAATATTTGGGGACTAAAGAACTCAGTACAGCACGGCTCAGTACGGGACACATTTTTTGTGTTTCCACTAGCAAATACTGGGAAGGGTTCCAGAATTTTTTTGGGACCCTTTTGTTGGGGTCCCAATCTCACCGATCTAACCCTAAAGGATTGAACTTGACACACATGGAGCTTGGCAGCTGTAATCCGTTGATTGGTCGAAAGAATCATCCCTTCCTGTGTGCCTTGGTAATAAGAACAAAGCAGGAACAGCGCCATGTTTAAATATACAGTGGATTTTTTGTTGTTTAAAGCCATATGCTAAGAAGAAAGAACACAGACTGCTCGATGTCCACCATTCTCCTTCTTTTTATTCTGTCCTCTTGTTTCTTGTTTTTTTTTTCTTGTTATAATTCAAGGAACATGTTACATCTTAATGACATCACACTATGAAATAGCTGATGCATCTATTGCTAGTTTATACCCCGCCTCCCAGGTAAACATATGGTTGGCTGTGGAAACGCAACAGAAGTCAGGATTTACCGTACCTAAACACACCAAACTATCCCATCCCGAGTTTTACTTAAAGCATCTACTTGTCTTTAATTTTCATCAAATTGTTCAATTTGACATAGGCCAATAGGGCAGACACATCAAATGTCAGTTGCTTATTCAATTTGGAAAAGTCTGTAAGTGCTTAAATCTTTGACGGCTTGGGAGGGCACTTCAGTATCAGTTTGAACCAGTTCATATTCTGGTAACCTCAGAAATATAAGCAAATGTTTTTCGTTGCTAAAAAGATGGAGAAAACAAGCGAGGAAAGCTTTCTCAAGAGGAAAATCCCCAGCACCAAATAATGTGAGAAGCATGTTCAAAAAAATTGGGATTTTACATGGTTTTACTCCATGACAACTAATCTCAAAAAAAGCAGCAGAGGCCACATGTAAAAAAGGCCATGCTGCTTGGCACAGTCAGCTACAGCAGGCTCTTTGCCAGAGGCCGTAAAACAACTTCACCCACAAGGTAGCAACATAAGGAGTAGGGATGGACTGATATGAAAATTTTGTCCGATACCGATATTCTATATAAATGTTGTAGTTATGACCGATAACCGATATTTATCGATGTCGATATATATATTTTTTTTTTTCAAAAGGTCTGAGATTATCAGATTCTGTACAAAGTAAAAAGGATGCAAACATTAGAGGCGTTAGCTTCCACCATTGTTTGAGCTTCTGGATGGTAGTTTTCCAGATGACATATTAAATTTGTGGTGTTGAATGATTTGACACGTCATCCTTCTCGCATCACTTCAACTTTGCAAATACTGCATACTGCTCTTGGAGTATCTTCTTTTGACATCGTGAAAAATTACCACAAAGCTGTCATTGCTTTTAGCTTCAGTTACATCCCACAATGCAGTGCTGCATCGCTGTTATATAAAATAAATATCAGCTGTTAATATCGGCCCAGTTTTGCTTATCGGACCGATACCCATATGTTAAAGAATGACTAACATCGGCCGATACCGATATTATTGCCGATATATCGTGCCTCCCTAATAAAGAGGCAAAGATATAGTTTCTGGACAGGGTTTTAAAGAATTGACAATGGAACTGGACCCAAAAGAAAAATCAAAAGATGAACTCCATTACATATTATAGTTGTAAAAAACCAGACATCAATATGCTGTAATGATAAGAATTAAATAACGGATGGATGTTGATGGCCATACTGCTTTAGGCCCATTGGAAGAATTATGTGATTAGCCCCACAGGGTTCTAGGTTCACAAATATGACCAGATTACTTAAAACAACATACCAGTAAGGAGTTCTTTATAGTTTTGGGTTGCTATGCTAAACACTTATGCCCAGGTCAGAACATGTTCTGTAGTTTTGGTTGGTGTTTTAATCCAGAAATTTTGTGTTGTATTTAAATGTAATTATTCATTTACTTTACAAATCGTAAAATTGTCCGAGTTATGCTCTGGTTTGATAAACACAGATTTTATACTCTGAAAATAAAGTACCTAATTATACCTTTAGGGGAACAAAGGATTGTCATTAGAGTGGTACCCTCAAAGGTACTGCTGCTTTACGCTCAACAGTTGGTACAGAATTATTAATTTAGTGTACAAGATGGCTCCCAGGGGTACAACACTGGTTTTTAAAAGGTATAAACTGCAGGAGTACACACTGCTGGGGGTACAAAAACAGTATCATTGAAGGTACCATTACAGTAACAATCTTTTGTACCCCTAAAAGTACTATTAGGTACTTTATTTTCCGTGTACCAGTAATAGCATACTCTCTTTCTAATAGCACAATCTAACATTTATCATATTCTCTTGTGACTTAGAACAGTTCACATGCAAAGCAATGCAAATATGTACACATTTTTTTGACAGCAGCAGAAAGACAACTAGCAGATAATGATCTGTGAAGGGGCCGAGTGGTCTCTCCTTCTCCTTTGCTTACTCATTTGCTCTCTGTGTCTTTGACAGATTTTAAGTAAATACCAGCAAACAAGCAATTATTTCTGGCAGCTTGGGCCCCCTTTCCCTTCCAAAAGACATGAAGCAGAGGGAGAGGGGGTGGATGAAATCTCCCTAACAGATGTGATTTAAATCAAAAATACATTATACTGTAAATGCTTTTTATTTATTTATTTTTTAAAAAGTAACAGGGGGAACCAAACCAAAAAGGGCCCAGTGATGACTGGTGCCCTTCGCTTGACAGAATAATTGCTTTTAATACATCAGGGCTTTTCATGTTTTAATTTCCTTTTACCCCCTGCTTGTCCTTCTTCTGTGTTCCTCCAGGTCTGAGCAATCTCCCCAACTTTAAAATAATATCAGGGGAAAAAAAAGAAAAAGTAAAAAGCCAAGCTGTCAAATGCTGAGTTTTAACACAAACCATCTGGTGGAACGATGGAGGTAAACAGGCGCAAACAGAGCTAGGCTGGGAGGAAGAGTTGGGTGAGTGGGTGGAAAAGGAGGCAGCTATGGGAGTAGAAAAGAAGCAAAGTTCTTGAGAGAAGATATGTGGGTAAGATAAACTGGATGTTACAGAGGAGTAGTAATGGGAGATAGATCCGGGAGGAGATTAAGAAAAAAAAGTCCATTTGGATGTGCGAGAACGAAAAGGTGGAGGATGAAGAGGAGGAGGTGGAGAGATGGATTACTAGAAAGGGTGGGGGGCGGAGAGGGTGACAAAAATATAATGTGGGAACAAATTAAGGTGCTGTTGTCGAGACTTGACAGAAGGAGAGGAGGAGTGAGAGATTTAAACATTGTGTTGCATCCACTACAGCAGAAACAGGACAATAAAAAGGTTCTGTTCCAAAAACTGTTCAGAAACGTCCTGAATTTTAAGTTCTTCGTAACTGCAACACTACTGCATTTATTCACAAATAAAGTCTGCAAACTTTTTCCTTTAAACTAGTATTGCACCAACTTCTTTTTACCATGCCAACATTTTATCTTTGAATTTTAGCTCGTAATTAGCTCAACCAAATTCCCTTCTAGTGACTTCCAAGACATGAATTTTTTATTTGGCCCATAATTAATATCGACTCCCTGATTTGAGTCCTTGTAGCAGAGAGGCTTGTGTGGTTAAGTATACTAAGGTCTATGTTGTTAGGGGGATACATGTTCTAAATAAAGTCTCCCAAGGCAAGTAAGCCTTGGAGACCTATTAAGATTCCAACAAGCTTGATTGATTAGACCTCTGTGAATAAGGGATAGAGAAAAATCGTAACTATGTCTAGAACTTGAAAATCTGGCTCTGTTGCATTCACCCTGCTGGCCTGGTGACCTTATTGCTTAGTCAGCCTCTACCTGTGATTTGAAGATACCATGTTGACAGTCATGAGCAATCTATAAATTAGGAGTTTATCACAATGCTTTTCAGACACTGTTTCATTTCTGCAATGGAGACTAATGACTGACATGTGTCACAGCTGGAGTTCACCCAAGTGGATGGAAAGGTTGCTTCAATGGGATTCAGTAGGATTTGTGTTGCATTGAGAGAAACTTTACTGTTGCCTCCCGCTGTAGTGCAGATTATATGGCCTTTTTGAAAAGTTTAAAGGGGGTCCCTTAAAATCGGGCAGCTGCAGCTCAGGAGGAAAGAGCAGTTGTCAACCAATCGTAAAGTGGACTGATTTCAGGCTTCCCTTAACTACATGAAGTGTCCTTGGGCAAGACACTGAACCCCCATGTTGCCTCCCAAATGTGAGTGATAAGCTAAAAGCATGTAGTATAAGAACCATAGAAGTGCTGTATGAATGTGTGTGTGAATGGGTGAATGCGACGTACTGTAAAAGTGCTTTAAGTGGTCAACATTTGACTAAAAAAGCACTATATGTACAGTTTATTAACCGGTGAAATCCCACCCACGGACTCTTCTGCTCAGACTTGAACCCTTTGATGCATATCACTAGGAAAACTAGGATGGGACTGATTCAGAGGAATGGCCTCCTTGATCTAAACTAGAACAGCAACTTGTAATTCAACTTTTGTTTTAGCCATGGACTGCCTACCACAAGCACTAAGTGCCAAGTGCCATGTTTAAACAAAAGGTAGTCCACAAATGTAATTTCTCCCACATCACCTTGGGCTAAATGTCAATATTGACTTGATAGTTGTTTAATTTAAGGTCATATATACTTGAGTTGGGACATGAGCAGAGCTGTCACCTGATGTCTACAGTTCAAGGTTGGTGGACACAGCTGAACAGACCTTTTGAACAGAAGGTATGGCCTTGTACATCGAGACAAGTAGTTGGGGTGTATTAAAAAAGTGTGGCTGTTGGACTTTGCTAAGGCTGTGCCTCGTCTCCACTCCGGTTTGTGATTTTCGAATACAGGATTTTAAGAATAAACAAATACAAGTCAGGCATCTGGTATGGAAACTAGGATATCATGTTTCTGGCTTTTGGAGATGACACTGTTGTTTTGGCAATTGCATGAGGTCTTCCAGCGTTCACTGGATAATTTTGTAGTTGGAAAGCAAATCAGCACTTTTACAACTTAAGTCTTGCTTCTGTCCCGAAAAGAAGACAGCATAATCCCTTCAGATAAAGGGGGGGAGTTTAGCTATCTCTGGGTTGTGTTCATTAGCGATGGAAAAATGGACTGCGAGCCATATGACAAAGCTCTTAATTTACTCATCAGTCTACATTCCTGCCTTCAATTAAGGATATGAACTTTAGGTAATGACCAAATTAACAAAATTGTAAATTGTAAAGTGACGCAATCAAAAAAGTTTTCGGAACTGATCCTTCACATTGGGAAAGCCAGTTGAGGTATTTCAGAAACCTTCCTGAAACCTAGTGTTGACCCATGACTCACTGGAGGTATTATTTCACTGGGTTTGGTGCTGGGAGAGGAAAAAACTGCCAGTAAGACCTTTACTGCTTCACCTTATCCCAGTTGCTATTGTTATCTTGAAATGGATTAAACAGTTTGGAGCATGAATTACTATGAATGAAAAATTATTGACAGTTTAGATTATATTGAAAGACATTTTTAGAAAATGTATAGCTAATGTTTTTGAATTAGTTTCTCTCATAATATTTGTGCACATGCGCAAACAAAAAAGTTAGATGTATGAAATCCAGGATACAAATTCCTAGGTGCTCTAGCTTTATATCATATACACCATTCCCTGATCAGCAGGGGCAGTGGCATGCAAATTAATCTGGCAACATCAGTGACAAAGCCAATGTATTAAAAGACTGGTTTAAGTTAGACTAACTAGCTAGACTACAAATTTGCTTATGTTAAGATTTGGTAACTTAATATTTGAAAGTTAACAAAGATACAAGGCCTTGCAACACAGCCTTTCTGCAAGTTTGGCACTTTATGACATAGATCACTAATAAAGAAAAGGCCTTTTCTTTCATACACCACAGCAGAAAAATCAAGAATATCCTATGAAGAAACATGCTATAATTTAAACTAAGTACAATAAAATATTCAAAGAACAGGAAAGGAGATAATTAATTGGAAACATTTCTATAGATTTCTCCGTACTAAGGTACAGTCTCTTACCTGTTATCGAGACAGCAGCAAGTCAGCAGGAGAAACATGGAAGAAAAACAGAAAAAAGACATAAATTAGACTCCTAGTCAACGCACGTGGGATCAAAATGTTACGTTTTTGAGTAATTATTAGCTCAAAGCTAAAAGTTGTTCAAACTGCTTTATGCAGCTCCCCCCCCCCAAAAAAAGAAAACAAACCATAAGTCCTGGTTCCAGATCAAGGCCGATGTCAAAATTTAATCACTTCTAATATGATGCATGCCCTTCCTCTGGCAAAATTTGATAGAAATATATCAACAACTTTGAGTGATCTTACTACCAAACAGACAAACCAACCCAATCAAACATAAAACCTTGGCAAAGGCACGGCAGAAACATAACATTTCAAACTCCTTTGAAGATTCAGAGATCGATTTTAATTTGTGATGATTTACATGATGACTATAATGGCTTGGATGGCAAATGTAGACATAAAAAATACTATTAGGTAAGAGGTTTTTGGTTGGCTTGGACTAGAAGAGAGGCTGCTTTCGCTTATTCAGATTGTACAATGGTCCAGACTGAAATTTCCTAAATGTATTTAGTTTCCAGTGGATGAATCTTTTAGATTTAAACAATCCCATAAAGTGAGATCTATATTAGTAGTAAGTAAGTATAAGGAACACTGTGGATGGGTTTCACAAGTTATTTTATTGCCTTAAACTCTCAGAAGTGAAAACAAATTCCATGTTTTGTTCGATCAATACTCAAGAAAGTATTGAATCTGATCATTTGACTGGCTAATATCAACTCCAGGGTCTTGATACACCCATTCTGAGTTTTAATTGATTCTGAGAAATAACTACTGGGAGTTGAGAGGCTGCTTTTAAATATGCAGTCCTGTCCTATTAAATAATTCATCATAATGACTTTGTTGATGACTGACTGCGAGCACCATCATGAGATTCCAATTTGTGCTTCTGATTTTAAAGTCTTAGTGATAACATAAATTTATTTTATCATTTACATGTTTATTTAAGCAGACACAAATGTTTAAAAACATTGCTTCATAAAACCATAGAAAGTAGATGACATGCATGCAGGTTTATAGCCAAATGTAATTTGCAATCCCTGTGCCTGGTTAGACCTCCAGAATTAAAAAACAGAAAATGAATTCACAATAAAAAAGAAATAAATAAATACAATAACATCAGTCCTCACAATAAAATGTAAAATGTCAAAAGGAGGGAACAACACACACTACACGCTACAGGACTAAATGTCTGCATATTAAATTACAATAAATTATAGGAAATTTAGCAAGAAATAGCAAGTTTAATATAGAAGGTGTGATAGTCCCTTATCATCAGGATGCTGTCATTTGGTCGCTGTGGACACGTGGCATGCTGGCATTTAGTTCATAAACAACACCAGGTATAGCTTGGCATAAACGTTAGCATTGCTGAAGACTTTAAGTCTTGTTTTCATTTATTTATTTAATTTTTGCCCTGAAGGAAAATGCCTGTAGGTAACCATTTGCAGTAACATAACCTGTACTGGTACTTTGAACAGACTAACAATGCATTTCCTTGATAAAAAAAAATTGGCTGAGAAAGGCTCCAGTGGCAACAACAAAAGTAAAGTTTGAATAAGTGGGGAAATAATGAAATGAGTCATGTTTGTTTTCCACAGGTAAAGAAAGGAATGTTTTATTGTAGCTGTCACAGCTCAATAGACTCCTCCCTGCCAAGCTCTGTAAACTCCTCCTTGTGGTGGCATGGCCTCTGTCAGGTGACACAGGAGCTGATGAGGCCTGACAGAGGGTCAACGACCTCACTTCCTACTCTAATTGGTCCTGGGTGATAAACCGGCCCCCAGGGACTCTAAAAGATGTGAGGCCCGGTGGAGCAGGGAGGAGCGAGAAGTAGTGGAAAGGGGGGAGCTTGCAAGGCCTCCTCTAACTCAAGCATTTGGTAATGCGCTAATTAATTTTAAGAGTTTGACATCCCCCTTTCTGGCCCTCACTAGAAACAGATGTTAAGCTCGAGAGAGGAGGGGAAAGGGGTTGCATGTGATATAGTGAACGCTGCCTGGAGAAACCCAGATACCGATCTGCAGATAAGGGAAGAAAGTGTGACAGATTATCAGATGGAGCGAGTGTTGCAGAGGGTCCCAGTCATTTTGTCTGCCCCTGACAGGTGAAGCGGATGGCAGCGCAATTTCACACCTCGCTGAGCGAATGACAGATTCCTCTGAGTTAGCGAGGAGGGAGAACAAAAACGTCCTCCTGAGAGGCTGCGCTTGTTTGCAACAACACAAAAACAAGTGCAGAAGGATTTATTCTGTTAAGACTGTAACTTTAAAACACAAAGGGTCTATTTAAGAAATATGTGTCTGTAATGAAATGGGTGTTTGAAAAGAAAAGGGTGCTGATATTCAAAAGTTAAGATGTCAGGAGAGATCACAGCGCTAATGGGAGAAAGTGACTTTTTTTGCCTTTGGTGTCAGCGGGATCTGGAAGTGATCTGTGGTCTTAACATGAAAATAGGACTGTGTGTGTGTGTGGATGGGGTTAAAAGGATTTAAAGCAGTAAAGGTGGGGGTCCTGGGAGGCCCAGTTGTTGTAACCTCTGACCTTGCAGCACACTTCAGGGCCTCCCAGAAGCCACTTCAAAAGTACCCTGCATGGAAGCCTTCGTGCCACAGAGAAAGAGAGCGCTAGCAGAAAGGCCATGTCTCAGCTGTCATCGCTGACACGGAGCTGCGTTTACACTCAAACTTACACACAAAAACAAGAAAACGCTTTTTAATTCTGCATCCGTTTATGTGTTCATGTTAACGACAACTACAAAGCCGCATAATCCCGTTTCTCCCTGAGGACAAGTAGCTGCTCTATATGCTACATTGGGGCTAACATGGGCACGCAGATTTTTCTATTTTTTTCTTTTGGTCCTTTGTACTTCCAGTTTACATTAGGGGAAGAGCTGTCAGATCTCTCAAAT
>JBAMHW010000023.1:7286779-7303347 GCA_037177495.1 Rhadinocentrus ornatus | reverse complement strand
ATAAAAAAACAAAATAAATGCAGTCTTTGATTGCACCTGGGCCTTGCAAAAAGACAGTGGTAGGCTTGCTTGGTGGTTATTGAGCTCTGCGTGGATGGAGAGCCAGGCCTGCCTGTTTGCATTGGCCCACTTTCAGCATTCCACATGTCTTTGTGATTTTCAGCTCCCTGACCTCAGGAGACCCTCCACGCTACTGTAAGTCATACTCATACCAGGAGCACAGTGTCCTACACCTCCTGCTCTCTGGCTCTGCCCCATCAACTCAACCACTTCCACCTGCTGGTGCCACTTGCCAATTACCTAATCAGTGTCCCTATATAACCTGTCCTATTCAGGCCATAGTTGCCAGATTGTTTTTGCTTTTATGCCTGACTCTCCAGTGTTCATTTCCGGACTGATTCCCCGATTCCGACCCTGCCTGTTTCTGACCTTGCCTTTCGTCTCAGCCTTGCTCAATATCTGGATCAACCTGAACAATGTCTGGAAGGACAAGATATTGCAGTTTCACCTGAGACTGTCGCAGGACGTGGGTTCGGGCTCGCTCCACTCTCCTGCGCTCTGTGGCCCCTATGTATCGGGTGGGTCAACGGGTGTGGTTGTCCACTCAGGACCTGCCTTTTTATGTGGACTCCCGGAAACTGGCCCCACGGTTCATTGGACCTTTCGCTATCCAGAAGGTCATCTGGCTGTCCCTCCTGTGGTGCATGCGGGTTCACCCTACCTTCCACGTCTCCTAGATCAAGCCCCCTCACAACAGTCCCCTGGTTCCTGCAGCGCCTCCCCCTCCCCCTCATCTCATTGATGGTTGATAGTGATCCTGTCTATTCTGTGCGTCTTCTTTGCTCCCACAGGTGAGGTAGGGGTCTCCAGTATCTCGTGGACTGGGAGGGTTACGGCCCTGAGGAGAGATCCTAGGTTCTGGCCCATTTTGTTGTATGTGCAAACCTTAAGGCCGACTTCCATCGGCTTCACCCTGACCAGCCTGCCCTGTTCCTGCCCATCGGGGTCGTCGCCTGCAACCCCCTCTGGCCGCTGGTCCTTCCGCCTGATTGTGACTGGGATTCGAATCCCAATCCGAACCAACAGCGGTTGTAGACCATTCCACCTGACTTCACCCAGAAAACATAATAAAGCTTGTTCTTACTTTATCCCCAGCTTATTGTGTTGCATTTGGGTCCACACCTTCCCCGTTACAGCACAGATGGATCAGGAAGGAATGCTGGACTATTGGTTGTCCACTTCTGCATAAATACACTTGTAATGAGAAGTACCGGTCACTGCCACACTGACATAAGAGGCTCAGGATTCCTATAAATGTTCGGATAATTCAGATTTTCCTTTTTTTTTTTATAGTTTGAGGTATAAAAAAATTGCTAACATGAGCCACTAAGATGTGTGAGTGAGTATTTATTAATACCTGCAAAGTTCAGCTAATACATGGAGGTAGTGTCACTGTGCTGAAATGTCCAGTTGAGAGGAACTGGTCTGAACTTTGTCTAGATTTACCATGTGTGCTGTACCTCTGCTGTGGTGCATTGTTAGCATGACTAGTCATGAGGCTTACAACAAAAATGAAATTAGGACCTCCTGACAAGATTAGAGGTGCTAATTATAGCCCCATGCTAACTGTCTGGTCAGGATAATAGAAGGATTTTGTCTCATTCCAGTATAACCAGCTATGTGTAACACCCCTGTCCATTTCCTGCACACGGTTCATTAAATAAACAGATTCTGTCACTGTATGTTGACCCATTCGTGTCAGTGTTACCTTACTCTGCACATTTCAATGGCAAACATGACTTACAAGAGAGAAGATTGCTTATTCTGTCCAACTGTGTGCGTAATAAACAAAGTTTTGGAAAAAGACAGGATTTAGCAAGTTAAGAAAACCTTAAGAAATGAGAAGTGCTGCCTGCATAAGATAACGAGGACGTGTTGAGGTGATTAAGGTATGGGAAGACAGGGAAGAGTGTGTTAAAAGCCAAACTGAGGAACAAGTAGTGCCTTGGGGCTGATCTAAACAGGATTTACTTGTTGCTGTCCCGAGGTGACTCGCTTCACTCATTTAGCCAACACTACTGCAGGGCCTAAACTCCCAAAGACCTTATTAATTAAGGTGCAGAAAGGCAAAACACTCTCGTGTGTATGTGAGGTGAATCAGGAGCAAAGGGTGCATACACACAACTTCAATGTCCGCAAGAAAAATGTTTTCATTTCTGCTGACTTATCTAACGGTGTCACCTTAAATCCGTGTATCACGGACTCATATAAACACAAAGATGATTTCCTAAACATTCACATATGTACATGTTTCAGTTTTGCTCTAACAGAGATGTCTTTGTTAAAAGGTTTCTATTTAATCAGTCCAGTTTATTCTATTCCAGTCAGTAGAATAATGAGTGAAGGACAATAAACAAATCCTAATGTCATAAATTGCCAAAGAAAAACAGAAGTGGGACAGGTGACGGGGTAGCAAGAAGGCAAAAAACGCACACATTTTCAAAAATGTCAAAGTGCCCTCTGGGTAAACTAGTCGTTTTGAATTTGTGTGATTTACGCTGAGCCCAATCATACGCGGTCACCAACCCTATTATTCAAAAAGCCAAAAACAATAACTGTCAGCCACAATCAATGGAGCTGGGAACAAGACCTGGGCCGACTCCGTTTCCCAATTCATCCCTAATGCAAAGGGAGACCAAACTGTCTGCACGCCCCCCTTCTTCCCCTACAAAATATTCCTATCTCCGCCCTTTGCCCCAGGGATCTATGTCAGGATGGTTTACACACCAAAAACAAACAGGCATCCCGTTGCAACAGCAAGAGAAATGGATGTGGGTTTGGACGAGTTGGGAGAGGAAGGTGGGAGGAGGGATGGATTGGAAAGAAGGAGGGATAAAGGCAGGAATGTGGTACACTAGAGGGAGAGAAAATGAGAAGGGGGGGGTGGCTGTGGAGTGAGAGAGTGAAAGTTGTCATAAAACGACAATAATAGGAGGCCTCAGTGCCACCCAGTCACCACATCAAGGCTTCTCTAATGACAGGCTATGCAGAACACATGTGTGCTGGGGAGTGGGTGTGTGTGTGTGTGTGCACACAATCTGTCAGAGCGAAAAAATGACTTAGTTAACTAAGTAGTCTTATTCTCAGCATGAACACAATGCAAGATGCATCATACACACCACAAAGCAACAGTGTGCACACGCAGCATTTAATTTACTTTGCTTTCTAAAACTTAAAATAAATATGGACAAGTCTTATTAACAGTTCATCCAATGACTTAAGTGTTTTTTTACATGAAGCATAACCAGAGTACAGATGTATTTATTCTTAGCAATGAGTTTAGATGTTTAAAATGGCCAAATAATTCATGTGGAATAATGAAATCATGAAAATCATCTAATAAAAAAAATCATCTGGTCCTTACCAAGTGTGGAAATGAAAGAAAACAGACCATGCCATCATTTATTTAACAGAAACTAAACCAAAACATGGAATTAAGCCACCTTTACTTTTTAACAGGAATTAGGAGGGTAAATAGCAGCCAGGTGCTGCTAATCAAATACACTCAATTAACTAATCATCCGCAGATTGGAAAACCTCTATAAAAGCAAAAGTGTTGGCAGTTTGCTGCTCTTGAGCATTCAGGTGTGTGTTAGCACAATGCCAAAAAGGAAAGACATCGGCAATGATCTCAGGGAAGCAATTGTTGCTGCTTATCTATTCTATTCTATTCTATTCTATTCTATTCTAGTCTATTCTATTCTATTGTCATGTGGCAGACGCTTTTATCCAAAGCGACTTACATCTGAAAATAAGAACAACACAAGCAAGAATTCAAACAGGGTGCGGCATCGTAATTAAGTAGTAGTCAGACTGCTGTGAGTCCAGTTGGACCTAGGTGCGGTTATGTAGTGCTAGACGCAGGATTTATTTATTTTTTTATTCAAATACAAGATCGCGATTTCATCACACAATATCATCTTGGGCATAATTGCATGCAGCTTATTCAGTACTGAGTTTAGCCAAAGAGCTGGACCAGTCTTTCTAACTCATTCCGACGAGTAGAAGTGCGGAAATGCTCCTTAAACAAGTGAGTCTTTAGTTTGCTCTTAAAAGTGGATAAAGACTCTGCAGATCGGACGGAGTTTGGTAGATCGTTCCACCACCGCATCTCAAGAGCTACATCTCAGAGTCCACAGGTCTCAGTTAACATGATAAATGTTCAAATTCATGGAAGTACAATTACAAAAAGACTGAACAAGTCTTATTTGTTTGAGAGGGTTGCAGGAGGAAGTAACATGGCAGCACAGTTTGCAAAGTTTCATCTGGCGTCTGGAACAATATCCTTTAGACAGACAAGCAGCAAGCTCAAAGTGGAGATGTTTGGTCTTAATTAAAAGCAGCGTGTTTGGAAAAAAACAGACACTGCATATGAGCACACACTCCTCAAGCACAGTGGTGGAGGGGTCATGATTTGGGCTTATTTTGGAGCCACAGGACCTGGACACCTTGCAGTCACTGAGTGAGCTTTCCATAATATTTTAGAGTCAAACGTGAGGCCCTCTATCTCACGACTAAATGAAAGAGGACAATTATCCCAAACAAAGCAGCAAATCTACAACTGAATGGATTAAATTTCTTAAAATATACTTGATAACTGCTAACATGTAAGCTACAGGCCAAAGGAAACCAGTATGTCCATTCCAGTAATAGAAACTAAAGAGGATGCTTTTTACTGCTTTATAAATTCCACTTATCCAAAATCACTACCTATTAACCATGCACTCGTGGAGCTCTTAGAGAGAAGCACCTGTAACGTCTGATGCAATCACAAGGTTCTGCTACAGACTCTACATTAATGAAGTTGTACATGTTAAGACTGTTAGATAGGTGTTAATTTAATTTTCTATCATTACTGAGGTTGTAGAGGGTGGTGCTGGCATACTGGACTGCATTAAATGGTTATTAGCTCAAGTTATTTAATTAGAAATACTTGCCTGGCTGATGTATGCTAATGGATGGTTAATTTAATTTAATATATACAAAACAACGTACTTTATTTAGCTGTTTTTGTGTTTGGTTAAAATAAAATCCCTTTGTGGCAAACAGACTTTTACTATAAGTGGATGATGCGATAATATTTTCATGTTGTTGAGCGTAGAGCCCGTGTTTGCATGCAACCCACAGCAACCCTCATAAACAGACCGGCCTTTGAGCAGTGAAGTCCAACAGACGTGTCCAATGCACCTGGCATGGAAGTTCAGGCAAAGCACTTGATCACCGATATGTGTGATAAAACACTGTGAATAAGAAGCGGCAGTTTACCAAAGCAAACCTGCACCTAAAAAGCCAGACAGGCAGCAGAGGAATGATGGAGAGACTTGAATCCAAGAGAGGAATTTCTGCTCTTTTTCACCAACACCTTGCAGAAAAAAACCCCAAAAACATAAAAATACATGACCACAAAAGAAGCTCTTGAGCTTGAGGCTATTTCAGTCAAACGTTCCAGTCAGGACAGATCTGCTGGGAGCACAAGTAAGATGGAAAAAGAAATAGAAAAAGGAGCTTTATTTGGGTAACAACTTCCACGAATTGGCATTGGGGGAAGAATGTGTGTTATTTGGCTCTGTTTGTTTTACATTAGGATATGAAATATGTCGAGATTACTGCATCACACATCTGAAAGACCAAAAGGAGACAGGAGAGAGACCAGAAGCAGGGGGAACCGCAGGTTTTTTTTGTTAGTTGGGTTTTGGGTAACGTATCAAATGCTTCGCTGAGACAACGGCTGTGAGAAAACACAAAGAAACAAATGTCAGTGAAACGATGCAGTGCCAAAAAGACAGACTCAATCCACATCAATCAACAGTTGCTGCTAACTATTTGACAGGAAGATAATGATGTACAGCAGTGGGGCTCAACCTTGCTTTGTTTACACAAACTTGAATACGCCTTCATGAACACCACAATTTCTTTTAGCCCTAATATTATCCATTAGTTTTAGCTAACAGCTTCTATCATGCTTTGCTAATTTAAGTGTTTATTAACATTTTTTAGTTCTATACAGTAATTGTGCTCAATTATCATTCAACTATTTATTTGTTCTTACAACTCAAATTACATTAAATTGAGATACTGCTTAAAATGTAAATAAAAACAAAGTAATAGTTTAAAAATCTCAGAAACTGATATTTCATGGCAACTGAATTTAATCAGAGTAATGTCTCTCAACAAAAAGCTGGCAAAGTGTTATCAACAGAAAACACCTGGAGAAAGACATTGCAATTAATTTGGTTAATTGGCAACAGGCCAGTAACATGACTGGGAAAATTGAAGAGCACCGTACAGAGGCAGAGTCCCAGAAATAAAGATGGGTACATTTCAGCAATATTTAAAGAAAGCTGCATATACACATTGTGCAACAATTGCAGTGTATATCCTCAGCATAAATATGCATAATAAATTGCAAAGACTTAATATGCTGTCACTTACAATACATATTGTAATAATATGGAAAGAGTCAGAGATTTTTGACACAAGAAACAGCCAATAAATCAATATTGGATGCCTGTAATCTTTGAGTTGTAAGGCAGCAGTCTAATAAAACAGGCATAATTCTGTCATATAAAGGCCCAGGAACACCTCCAGACATCCCTTTTCTGTGGTAAGACTAATCACAAGTCGACTTTTGTTTGGATATAATGATACCTGCATCATCCAGGCTAAAGAGGAGAGGGACCATCCAGCTAGGAATCAGCGCTTGCGTCTCTGATGGTATTGGGGCTGCATTAATCAGAGCTGCCAACCTGCACATCTAAAAGAAAACCTTTACTGCTGGTTTTAGAGCAACAGTAGGGTCTGAGTTGGTATAGCATGGTACGCTATTTTGTGTGTTTCCATTATAAAAAAAGGGCCCATACAACCAAACTGTACCATATCTGGGCCCCCTTCAGTTGTAGGTCCATAGAAGATTGGTCCATTGACTTAACTGTGACTCACTAAATAATAATGTAAAGCTCCCAGTTACTCTACACCTGCAGTTACAAAAATGTACTATCTTAACATACAGGTTAAGCCTAAACTTAAAATCAAAACATATTAGTGAAGGCAGAATAATGGCACTCCGCTACAGATTTGGGCTAATCCTTGCTTGACTTGTAAGGGTCCAGCTTGCTTTGGAAAAGCTCGCCTGACCATTCCTAACTGTACTGTACAATGCCAACCCAAACCATCCTCCTTAGTGGAAACAGGGCTTTATGTTCCCATCTAGGTGTTTCCCTTTTTCAGGGAAGGCTTTGCATATTTCAGCAAGACTAAAAGAAACTGCATATTACGTCTATTGCAACAACACGACTTTGTAGTAGAAGCGACCAGGTGCTGGACTGATCTGCAGTCTCCAGTCTAGACCTTTTACCTCTGGAAAACATTTGCTGTATCATGAAACAACTCAAACCGACAATCAAATTCAAGACGAAATTAAATTTTACTACATTATTTCAATAACGAATTATTTTAAGCCAACTATTTAAACGACTACACTCATCCATCATTGATTACTATACAGTTAACCAGCAAGTACATATAAAAACACGGCCGCCATTTTGGTCATGGCGAAACCCGCAAGTTCGATTAAACAAGTGTTGCATATTAATATTAGAGAGATAAACCTCTTAGTTTACCTTTAACAAGAAAACTAACTAAAATAATTTACTGTAGGACTAAAATTCCTATAAGTCAACCTTAAGGAAAGGTTACAATACAAAGTTTTTACCTTGGAAAATTTGGGAGTTTTTAAAACCATTTTTGCTAAAACTACAACAAAGAGAATTTAAAAAGACCAAAAGGAAATCACAAGCTAGACAAGACCCTTAAGTCTAAAATCTGAACTGATGCATTTTCTAAGGACACCTAAAACTGAGTTTTAAATCAGTGTGTTACTGAGGTAGCTTTGTTTTCATTGGCTGATATAAATATAAAGAATATTCTTAAATGCACCCAAGTTGCTCACTTCACTTTGTTAGTTTAAGAGTAATTTTTCTGGTATATTTAAAAAAAAAAGACTCCCTGAGCAAGATGGCAGATGGTTTATTGGAAGTCTAACTTCCCTTGTGTAGCTATTGTAATTTGCATCCATGCCAAAATCTTTCAGTTCATCTGAGCAGAGAAAAACTTCCAAGCAAGTATCACATGCAGGTCTTGCAGTAGCCATATTTGTGTTTATATTTATATGGTGATGGAGGAAAACTGGATCACTTTAGTGGCTAGTTGTGATACCATTCGGTGTGAATGGTATCTCGTTAAGGTCTGTTTAAGGGCATGGCCCAGAAGGGAACATAAACCCAGATGAAAGAAACAGAAATAACAATAAAATCCCAGACAGTGAGGGGAAAAATGGATATGAGATGCTCTCAGGGCCAAAACCGCAGATAAAAATCTAAACCGCAGAATGAAGGCCAGATTGCTCTTATTCCCTGTCATCTCCAGTATGTTTTTTTTCTGCTGGAAGGAAAGTTGTTGGGACAGAGCGTGTGGCAGAAAACCCCCTTTTCCCCACCTCTTTCTCTACCCCCATCCACTCACACCCACTCCTTTGAGATTTATTGCTCTTAAATAGTTTGCCCTCTGCTTTTAATGGCCATCTCTAGATCATCAGCTCTTAAAATAAACACAGAGGCTTGGATGACTTTCTCCATCGCCATCCTCGCTCCTCTCTCCTGCCTTTACGTTAGCGCTCTCTGTGCACTTGCCTGCATGTTTGGGTTGCTGGAGAAGAGCTTGACATTAAAGCTGAGCAGCAGAAGAATGGAAACTCAAGTGGGGCTGAGAAGCAGGGTGGTCTGAGCCTAATAATACACCAATCAAACGTTACCACATTAAGGGCAAATATGAGAGCAGATCGGCTTCCTTGCTGCTGCTTGAGTGATAAAAGAGACAAGAAAATACTGATTAATGAGCATAAGAGTAATAATCAGCACCTCACAATTGTTTGCAGATTGCTTCCCTGCAGATGAGTTTTCAAGAGTTTGTGTCGTTTTGTGCAACTTTCCAGTTCTGCGGTGACAGATCGCACCAGGTTAAAGACCAGCGAAGGGAGGGGACCCCGTTAGGTCTGGTTTAACTCTGAGCCAGTTTCTACCTGGGTCATACAGTGTTAGCTTCTGTGCATGCTCTCTTCACATGGAGCCACAGGCACCAGGTGTGAAGGGGGTTCAGGTGCTGGGTGAATCCAGTGAGGACACTCTTGTGCTCTCCTGCAGACAGTGTTTGTTGTCACTCGGCCTGCTTCTAGGGCACACATGAGCATATGCACAAAATCACACACTCTGTTGGAGTACACACAGAAACACTTGAAAGCAGTCTACAGAGCCACGGTGGATAATGGATTGATCTTTAAATATAAAAAAATGAGCCAATCAAGGGTCCTAATGGTAGGAAACAGAGTGTGTTTAGTATGTTACAGTTAATATTTGTCTTTTAGACTTTGACCTTGTTTGAATCTTGGTCAGGGGCTTTTTGTGTAAAGTTTGCACGTTCTTCCTCTGACTGTTTGGGTTTTACTGAGTACTACGGCTTCCCCCCACACTTCAAAAACATGCATTTTAGGTTTAATAGTAATTATACATTGACCATAGATGCCACTTTATTTCTGTGTTGAACCTGCCTGTCTGGGGTGTACCTCACCTCTGACAGTGGCTACACTGAATGGGATAACTCGCTGACTCAGTGCTTATAAATGGATGAATGAACAAAATTACACCTTTAGTTTGGGAATATTTGGGTGTTTTTGTCTCTGTCAAAGTACATTTTGTCACTTTCTAGGTAGTGTTTTTATTTTAAGGCAACAGTAAAGAACAAATGTAATGTTTTGAGTTTGCCGGACGCGATAATTTTCTTTTTTTTTATTTTCTACCGTACTTGTATGATCATATCATACTGTGTATGACAGCAGGTTTCACTATGGAGGATCTCGACTGAACGCTCTGGTTTCTTGCGAAGTGATCTCTCTAGTGTCGTACTTGACGGCAGCATGTTGCAGCACGAGACCGTGGTGAAGCACCTGTGCAAGCCGCCGTGCCGCATTTGTTTTACAGGCTGCCAACTCTCACGCATCGACCGTGAGACTCGTGCATTTGAGTGGCTTCTTACGCTCTCGCGCTAAACCTCCGATTCTCACGCTGAATCGTGTAAATAAGTCGAATGGAGAAAAATAGCTGCGAAAACTTTCTCATTTATTGTATCGCTGCTCCCCACATGTAGGCAGAACACACACATGTAGCAGAACACACACATGTAGCCTACAACGTCAGTACAAAGCCCCACTTCCTGGTCTACCGTAATAACCCCTGTAATGCGCAGGCACATTACACAAATAGAGTCAGCCTATATTCACCATGTATGACTAAATAATATGTGGCTAATCGGAGGTTCGGAGGATTCCCAGTGGGCCGCATTACTTTTGGGCCGGTGTCCCGGCATATCTGAAAAAGTGTTGCTCTGTCTGAGCCTCATGTTTAATATTTTTTAATATACTTTTTGAAGGGCAATTTGTTTACAGAACAAAGACTTTATTATCCATCATACTTATTGTTTTTGGTTGTCTGGTTTTCATTCATTGTTAATGAGACTGTGAGTTTGTTCTATTTATTGTTTTTGTTATTTAAAATTTCTTCCAGTTCCAGTGTAAAATGTTCTTTACAAATTAAAGTTTTGAGTTCACATCACACACATCAAAGACTTTATCAGATCTCACAGCCTCAATAAAACTAAATAAAATCTATTATATGGTAAATAATGTTGTTGGTACAAGTGATGATACGTATAAACCATGCCCATAGTCTAAAACAAGCTCTTTTTATGTTACAGTGCATTGACTTTAGTCCAGAAGTTGGATATTCCAAATTTCTAGCATGGAAAATTAAAACAACCCTTTACTCAGGCGTCTGACTCAGAGGGATTTTACCCTCCTTGACTTCAACTATTTATTAGCATGTCTTGTTTTGTGTCTTGTTAAATCGGTGAAATGCATTATTTATTTATTATTATAGTGTTTGTATGAGCAAAACAGAATTTAATGAGCTTGTATTGCTTGTAATAACTAGGTTGGTTTACTAGTTTTCTGATTCCAACAGAATGTGGCCTGCTGGGGTGTGATGAGGAGTTTTGACTTCTACAGTAAATAGAGGTCTGTCTGTAACCCCCCAAAAATGATCTTACAATCCCAGTGGGAGTTCAAAACCACAGAATGAGAATCACTGCACTGTAAAATGGTTGAGTGAAAATTACAAACAAACACTCTTATTTGGGGTGATTCCTGATTGCTTACTCAGCACATTTACATGCACACTTCAAGACGAATTAGGACGAGTCATTTAACTGGACCACCGTCCTTGTCCCTGTACAAATGCATAGGTGAGAAACCAAGATTTCGGATGTATGTTGACATCAAAACATTGTGAACTGTGTGAAAATGAAGTTCAAGACATTTTGCTGCTTCGTTCTCTGAGAAAGATCAATGAACACTAAAGGCACAGGCCTTGTTTCAAAGTTACTAGAAGGGTGTTTTTGTCAAATGATGTTGCAGTTATAAAAATTAGGACGAAAGCATCAGAAAAATATGTGAACAAGACCACCTCTAGAGTGAATTCAGATGGATTAAGATAAAGAAAGTGCAGAGCACGTGCAGAGAGCTTAATGGTCCATTTACAAGTATCATAGGCATGCAGAGGGGATCCAATAAGTAGCTAGGTTTACATGATTTAATACGATCGTAACACTTAAGAGCAGTGCCTACTAGTTCAGAAGAAGAAGGCTTTTGTTTTTATTTTAAACCTCTTAATCGTCGAAATGCTCAAAATTCCTTAACTCTTTCCGTTTCTAACAAAAACGTTGCCCTTCTCACAGCCCAGTTCTGTTTTGCTGCCATTTTTCAAGTCTTCCCTGAAACTCAATATGTCATATAACCCTCACATGGTTCAAACATGCACAGAAACAACATCAGTCACAGAAACCATCAAATTTAGTGTAAACATGGTTGTTTTTTCAGTCGATCTGGTCATGAAAGGTTTAAACCATCCCTCTCGATTGGATTGAAAATTGTTTCCTACGAAGGTTGACTGGACCAGCTGATGTGTTTACATGGCGTATTTTTATTCTGATTGGACGTTTGATTGGATCAAAAGTGGTCCATGTAAGCGCAGCTATAGTTAGTCCAGTTTCGAAACCTATCAAACAATTTCAGATGAACATGTCTAATTTTGCCTGATAAATAAATAAATCCTTTAAAAATAATGTTTTCAGTGTAACATAAACACGCTCAGTGTAACATATGTTCATTTGGACTTCAATTACTTAGTTTAAAGGCATTAAGCGACCTCAAAGATAAGTAATAATAGTGTAACGGCGCATTCACTTGTATGTAAATTTATACGTGAAGCATTTCCTGATTAGGTTTAACATCCTGATTCATTTTGTGTTTATATACAGTATTTCCAAGTTCTTATTTTTACATGTAACCGTGTGAGTTTCTGTTACCAACAAAGATCTGTGGTTTGCCTGTATGGGAGTTTTTATATCACCTGCTTTTGTAATTAAATTCTATCTAATCTGCCATCTCAGGAGGCACTTGCAGTGTGAGGAAAAAAGCCTCCCTGGACTGAAGTAGGCCTAACAAAATGTGTGAATAACATGTAAGTTCTAAAATTACAGAGATATTTTATATGTCTCACTTGGTCCGTGTCCAATGACAAGTGTTTAATAAATCCAGAAATAGATTATCAAAACAGGAAGAAAATCTAATATCCTCATTTCTCTCAGGGGAATACAAATTATACCTCTGATTCTAGGCCTCGCATTGACGCAGGATCTCGCCGGCTACCTTTGCTGTCCACGATGTTGCTATGTTTATGCAGTTCCAGCCCGGTTGTGTTGATAACTGCTTATCCATTTGCATGAGTGCGGGGGATGCCCTCTATAGAGTGAAGGCAATCTGAGTGGATTCCTCTGGCAGAGCTTCGTGCTCCGGTTGCCCGCACAGTGCGCCACGGAAACAGCCCAGCACAGCATGGCCACTCGCCGTGCCAACCAGGCCAGTCGCTGACACTCATTGGATATCACCCAGGAAAGGTGCACAGAGAGAGAAAAAGCTGTGTGACCATGGCAACTCTATTCATTGGCTTTCTGGACAGCAACCCGATGCAATGATACAGTCAAGTCATGTGACTCTAATGATGATTAGTTTTATCTCAACGCTTATTTACATAAACAAATCCAAACAACGTTAATTTATAAAAAATTTAATCTCCACTATATTTCATTGCTCATTAGGGATGGAGAGGGGAAAAGGAAGAAGAAGCATTCCCTACCTTTTAAGAAATATATGCATCCAAGCTGCCAATAAGAATTCAAATGAGTCTGAAATTATAGACGGGGGAGTTCAGTGCTGACAGTTGATGGGTATAATGAGTACGTTGCTACCGAAAATTAAGCTATGAAATAGAGCTGACCATCCACACGCAAGGCAAACAGACGGGGAAAGTGAGTAAGTAAGCAAGGTGATTTGGTGATTTTGGGGGTTTTTTTTTGGGAATGGGAGCCCAGAGCTGGACAGAGTCCTGCCCTGAAGAGCATCTTCACAGGAAGTATGAAGAAGAGGGGGAGAGCTGAATAAAAAAGTGGATGATTACATGGGAATGTGAAGCTGAGATAAGTGAAGGAATGCCAGGAAAAAAAGGAGGACAAAAAAAACTGCTTTTAGGATATACTAAAGCTGTTAAAAAAAAAAAAAAACGTGTTAAAATTATTATTATTGTGGAGTAACCTTAATCTGAGAGTAGTGAAGTGGTTGGAAGTGATGTAAAGAGGGAGAAAAAAAAAGGAAAGGAAACACAGCCTCCTTTATTCTCTCCACTGGCTTGTTCACAGTGTAAATCCCTCTTCGTTTCTTTGTCCCCGTCTGAGCGCCGCATTCGCTGTTCAGTTGCTCAGAGACATGGCAAGTTTATTTATTTATCCCTTTCCCGTTAATTAGAACATTTGCACTGACAAACGCGGAAGTGGTGGCATTAGCGCCTAGTTTACACCCACCTTCCCCTGACTGTCGCCTCTCCGGATGCAGAAAAGAAAGGAGCGGCGCGTTTTAAGTGATGCTAATTTAAAACCGACACCCAGGTGCACTCGTAGACAAACAAAAAAGAAAAAGAAAAAACAACACTTTGAAACACACTGCCAGTATTTCTAAACTCGATGACACAGTCTTATGTAAATACATCAATCAGTTAATTAGACGACTTAGTCTGAATAAATACTGAGAAGTGCCACAAAGGTTGATTTGCTGCTGAAATAAATGGAACATTATGCTTATATAAAGGGCGTGCAGCGTACAGTCAGGAGCTGTATTCCATACTGTGCTCATCACAGGGAGCAGGACCCCCACGTCTGTAGACCCATATATTCACTCTGTTATTTTAGGGAACAAAAGAGGGGCTCTTGAGGCCATGGGTGGATCCATGAAAGGAAGAAAGGCGCTCTGCTCCTGGTCCTGGCTGAATGGGGGCCTTTCACACTTAGAGAGGCCTGTTTACTCTCCCTCAATAATGGCTCTAATTTTCTGATCATTATTGAGTAATTCCATCCACCCCCACACCCAGCGTTTAACGCTTTCTCGCATCACTCCCAGCTCCATGTTCTTGTCTTTAAGGGGGCGCCAGGTCTCTGTCCAGAGCGATGAACAAAACACGTCCTTCGTTTCCTCTAAATCCATCAACCCTTAATCCAGACTTCCTGCTGAGCTCGGGAAGTCATATTTTAAAAAAAGGAAAAAAAAGAAAAGAGGAATCAGTCACTAGTGCTTATTAGCCTTTATTATTTTCCACATGTGGAATCGTTCTCTGCTCTGATTGGAGAGGACCTGCGCTTTATCCTCCATTTTGTTTTGGACCTGAATCCACACAGGCACCATCACACAGAGTAACAGCATTTGCTCTGCTAAAATCTTGGAGGAAAGAAAAGAAACAAACGAAACATATCTGGTAACACGATAGCCGTTTTATTCAACGTGCCGACGTCTATGAAAAATAAGTACCGGCTTGAAAACGTTGCGCAGCTCGCCTGTATTGGCAGAAAGCACCCGCAGGAGTGGTGGTACAGTACAGGGGCGTGATGGGACGGGAAGAAGGGGAGAAGCGTTAAGCGAAAACAAGGAAATGGGGAAAAAATGTTAAAATGAGAGAGAATGAAAGGGATCAGAAGACGAGAAGTTGGCAGAGACTGTGTGTCGGTTTGAAAAGCTGGCACCTTCCAAACAGAGCTGCAGCTTTCGGGTGCCAAACGCTGCCAACCAGCCCCACTAGCCTGAATACGTGCCCTCCCTCTGTCTTTGTTTTCAGCATGGCATTTTGCATTATCTTCATTCTACGCTTTTCTTTTTACTTTATATCAGCACTCAATATCGTCCTAACAGCGATGACTGGCAGAAAATATATACAATTCAGTTTTTATATTTTCATATTTACTGATGTCTTTGTATTTAAGACAATTCTTTCGCGTTATAATTGCTTATTTTTAAGTTTTAAATAAAGATTCAGGCTCGAGACGTCGCCGTGTTTCAGTCCTGTTTTCCGTATGGAAAGAGCTGTTCCAATTACAGGGCAGTCTCCGTGTGCTCTGCTCCACTGGACCGCGGGAACGAGGCGCGAGGCGCACTGATCAGAATCTCTGCTGGGAAATGGCCCAGAAAAGACGCGTTCCTCTCCCTTTCCTTTCACTTCCACTCGTCTCCTCTTCCTCTCGTCCTGCTCTCTGCCTCTCGGTTCCGGCGGCAACGAAGCCAAAGCCGCCCCTCCTGTACAAGGATGCGTATGTTTTTTAGCGGACAGGCAGATTTCAGACCTGGCGCCTGTACAGAGGAAGGAGAGGACCGGTCATGCGGATCACAGAGTGATATGAAACAGTGTTAGAGTATAAAAATAATACGCAGAGGAAAAACAGAAGGAGGGGGAGAAAAAGTGTGCAAATTTTATGCTTGCTATTTTGAGAGGAGGGAAAAACAGCAATTTCTCAATCAGGATTCTTTTAATTTTCTATTCTAGGTCTTTACTTTTGCTTCACATTTTATTAAGCATTTAATTTTTCTTAGAGCTCCTAAACAGACACCCCAACATTTATTTATTAATCTTAATTACACAAATAATTAAAAATCAGTGTACAGTGAAATTAGGAAATAAAGCAGATCTATTTTGTCCACTTACTGCTACACAGAATTTTCTATTTACAAAGCTTTTTATTTCAAAATAAGACTTAATTCAATCGTACACTCAGTCTTTTGTGCGTCTTCTTCAGTATTATTCACTAAACTGGATAATTACAGTGAATATGAAGCAGCTGGAATTCTACCAACTCCATAGAGCTGCTCAGCTGTCGGATCTATAGACGAAGAAAAAGTTGTGAAGGAGCGGTTAAAGAAGGTCAGGGGATCGGACCGAGCCTGAACAGAACCTGGGTGACTGTGGCTTAGGAGGAAGAGCAGTTGTCTTTCAACCGGAAGGTTGAAGGATCGATTCCAGGCTTTCCCT